>CM020189.1:3975543-4014927 GCA_009805545.1 Oryza longistaminata
AAGATAGCCTACTCACTTCAACTTTTCAGGATATAAGTAGTTTTAACTTTGGTCAAAGTTAAACTGTTACTAGTTTAACTAAGTTTATAAACAAATATTCGTAGAGTAACATTTACGAATACTAAATTAAGTTTTCATCAAATCAATATATGAATATATTTTCATAATAAATTTGTCTTGTGCTTTAAAAAATGTTACTACTGTTTTCTCGAACTTTGGTCAAACTTGAAGCAGTCGATTGACTTCTGAAAGTTCAAAAAACGACTTGATAACCTGAAACAGAGGGAAAATATTTCATGCAGCTATGAGTAGGAAGAAAAAACAACGCATGAAATGTCAAAAATTACCCTTAGGCCCCACTTAACATATTCTTCTTCTTCCTCCCTATTGTCCTCACAACCTCTTTGAGATAATGATGACTACCACAAGCGACAGTGCATCGACCTCCTCTATAGACAAGAGCTCCCTCAACAACATGTACAGGCTAGTACAAGCCCTCTTTGATTTAGGTTATATGACAAAAAGATCTAAAGCCCAAACAAACAAGCAGCTTATGATCTTGTTTTGTTTTAAACATAAGCCACTCTACACTATAAGACAAAAGCTATGCTTGGAGAGGTTTTATTTCTTATGAGAGATTAGAGTGATGGTCCATCACTAAAATTAGATATTACATCCACTAGCTTTAATAAATCATATATAATTCTAATAAGCTAACCCACTAACACATACTGGAGTGTCCATGTCTGAAAGAGGGAGAAGCTTCCCTAGCTCCAAAAAGGCAAAAACCCATGGGAAGCATCACCCAAATTTGTCTGATGGAGCGGGCAAGTAATGAGATAGCATCACCATGAAAGCACATAAAAATTATGGGAAAGAACTCCGTCCTGATGGCCATTGACTTTCCTCTAATCTCCATATGTTCAACAAATGGTTTTACTCATTCATCGTGTGACACATCCGACGATCGAAAACCATACGGTGATTTTGCATCGGACCATGCCGCTCCCTTTCCCCTCCCGCCGCCCTCACTTCTCCCGCACCGCATCCGCTCTCTTCTCGCCCTCCCTCTCTCCGCTGTCCGCCACCTCTCTCTGACGTCTCCGAGATCCGCTTCCCTCCCGCACCTCCCCTCTCTCGCGCTTCGCCTCCCTCCCCCCTCCCGTCGCCGCTCCCAATCCGCAGCCATGCCGCCCCGTCCCGGCTCCGATCCCTCTCCCCTCCTCTCTTCTTTCACTATGCAAACCCTAGTCCTCGTGATCCACCTATCCTCCGCCGCACCCCACCGCCATCCGCTGCACAGCCGCCAATCTTCACTACACCAGTTCACAACGTCTCGGGACCGCCTCGCCGGATCTTTGATACTGGGATTTTATCTCCCCGATCGCATCGTGCCCCGGGCGACTCCCAACAGGTCGCCGCCCCGTCTCTCCGTGGCCACAGCCCCGCCGCATCCCCGACTCGACCACGGCCACTCCGCCCCCGTCGATCATCTCATCGCCGCCTCCATAGTCACCGCCCTCGTCACCCACGACTACTCGCCGCTGGATCCCCAACCACAACGCTCGTGCTACCACCACATATCGCCATCTTGCATGATCGTGAACCAAAGTGAGGGCTTCTTTCAGTTCCTCCTCTTCTGCTAGCTCCGTTGATGCAGCAGGGTAGAAAAATTGATGGATTATTATATTTAGGTTGAAAACTGTTCATACTAAAATTTCAGACTGCATGAGTATTATAGCATACATACTAATTGGAAGAAGAGAGTATCACTCGACAAATGTTGTCCTTTAAAAATAACCAAAACGCTGAAACTATGCCACTGCAAGAAGGGTTCAAACAGAATAATTTCCACTGTCACACCTGCACTTTCAAAACCTTTACGTGAGTGTGCAATGGTGAATTATTGATGTAGGTGCGAAGAAATTATTTTCCTTCATGGCTTCACCCACCCTATGCTGCTATAGTGCGACTACTTGGATTCAAATTTCTTCAGTCTGACGGGAAAGAACGCAGTCGATTTAGAGTATAGCCTATGGCAACTCAAAAGGGATTTATTTTATTTCTAATTGTTGGAGAGAAATGCAATAGTCACAGTATAAATGATGCAGTACCTATTTTCACAGGAGTTGGAACCGGCTTAAAATGGTGCATCCTAAGATATTAGTGAGTATTTAACTAAATTTTTTGATACAAAAATCTTCCACTTTTTACAAAGGCAATTGCATTTACAATAGCCCTTCGCCACACCTACGATCCACCTGGAATCATAATCTCAGTGTGACTATGGTACTTCTGTCGTTGTTGAAACTAAACTTTGTGTGTAGAGTCTTCTTTTTCATGGTGCATTCGTCTGGTCAAGGGTAATTAGGGTATCTCTCCGACAGCAGCATGATCATTGTACTGGTTCTATTAAGCTGAGATTAGCTGCTCGCGTGTTAAGGAGGGTAATTAGGGTTGATATGCATTTATAGTCTTCTGAACCTGGATTTTGGTTTTTCAGATTGCTTAGCTGTCCGTGTTAATTTGTATTGGTAGTTTCGGCAGAAAGTAAATCACTATTAAGTACTCAATTACGTAGTTTGTTATTTGTTCTTTGTGAGATCATATTAACACTATATCAATTATTGTGGATCAATACGATAGCACAATTCACAAAGCAGTCGCTTGAATATGTAAGGCTAAGTTTTATATTACAATGAATTGATGTTGTCACGTGATAATGGTCACATACAAGAAATTGTGGAACTAGATATATCAAATAACATTATACACATGGTAATAAATTTATAAAAACTTATACTTTCCAGGAGGATAAATATTTTCCAAAAAATTGAGCGGAGCCGCACAGACTGTTATTATGCTTTTGATCCAACAATTACAACCGGCCATTGTATGCTTGCCTGAGAGCTGGATGGAGTTGATGGTGCTCCAGAATATAATCAACAATTTTTATAATTGTATCCAGGTCATTTGCGCTTTGAATTTAATTGCTTCCGGTTAGTACTGCTTTTCTACCTACAACATAGTTGCCCACACAGTTGCTTGCTGCCAGGTAAGGACTAAATAAGGTTATTTTCAACCTAACAATTGATCTAGGATAATATTGGAGGATTCTCACTGTAACACTGACTAATTATAACACTTGCTGCCTCTAAGTGTCTTATTGCCTCTTTTCATTCAGCGGTTATATAATCTGAGTGAAATCTGTTACATGATGTACCCCATTTCCTGCAGTATATAATTATACTTACGTCTAATGCAGTATGCAGCTATAATCAATAAACTTAACAGTGCATGTAGACCATCTGATGATAGTACTTCCCCTTAATCCCAGCATAAGTAAAAGAGCTCTACATTTATACTCTGCAACAAAATGTACGTCCTTTATTCTGGCAAAGCCACTGGTTTGTGAATTAAAAGTCAGGAGGAGCTGATAATCATATGCAGCTAGCTGATTGTTACTGTCAAGTGTCAATTGTGTTTGGCGGTAACAAATTAATTTGGTTTTTTCGACTCCGTTGCATTGGCAGCCTGGCTTACCTGCTAATTTCTTCTGGATTACTGATGAACAGTTCACGTCTGGATAACTCTTACTATGGACATATATAGCAGCCTATGGCATTGGAGTTGACGTAGACTCCTCCTCGTTTGTCATATTTATAAGACTTTTCTAGCATTACCTATATTGCACTTATATATGTTAATGAATCTAGGCACATATTAATATGCTAGGATTCATTAACTCTATATGAAATATAAGCAATGCTAGGAAAGTCTTACACTTGAACACGAAGACGTAGTAGATCTCAGGTTTCTCTGATTAATTTCAATGTACTATTCATAAACTAATAGTATATTGTACTGATAGGTTAAAATGAAAATATAGAAGATTATACTTACGATTGAGTAGACAACTGTGAATATTGAGTCACGTCCTATGAGAGACTGTAAAGTCATTTGCCTTAATTTATATTTATTATTCTAATTTTCCTTGTAAGGTCAGTTGACGTTTTTGCCTATAGAGCTATCCTTGTTCTGAATTCTTTCATATCAATATGCATAGCAATCCCAAAACACTAACGGTGCAGTCATTATCCAAACTACACTTAGACCAAAATCTAATTCATGTTAATCTTTGAGTCATTTCATGTGCATTGTGTGCTCAGCCTCAGATTATTATTTATATGTTAAGCAATATACCTGTACAAATCTCCCTTATGTTTGTCATTTAGATCCTACACTAACTGCCGGCAGGCAATAAATCCAGCGTATATGGCAAATGACTGGATATACGCAGCCCTTGAAACTCTCTGGTATCCCTGAACATACTTTATGTGAACAACCTTATAATGGAACGACACTGCAGCATACAAGAACACTAGCACAGTTACTGCTATGATCCATTAATGACAACTAAAATTTTCTATTGTTTTGTTTTTCCCGTCATCTGTGCATTGTCAAATAGAAATATTGTATGTCAATTTGGAGTACAAGTGCACACATCTGTTGTTGAACCCATCACCATCCAGCTCTGTTTTACTATAATTACACCAAACTGTAGTATTAGGAAGATAGGGGTACTCAAATAGCCTTGCACATTTCTAAGTTGAAATCTTATAACATAGAATCATTGTCTGGCAACAATACAAGTTTGCATCTATTATACTGACAAAAATGTTGGTTTTAGACTTCAACATAATCTATTCCTTCATTCATGTTTTTATGGTGCAGTGACCCAAATTACTTTTTCTTGATTGGCTTTATAGAATTTTCCTTCAGCAAGCAATGCGCTATATAATCTTTCCTAGGATAGACAACGACCAGCGGACGCCTAGCGGAATCTCCGAGCGCCCGCTGCCCACCGCGCTGCCCACTGGTACGGTCCTGGCAAGTTCAATAAAGTGTGTTTGATATTAAAAGCCAAGAAGCTGCTATGAAAGCGATTAGATCTATTGTTCAATAATGTTTGCATATGTTTCATTTGTTAAGAGTGAATCTGCTACACCTTGTGTGACGTGAACTGCACTGAGTGGATACAATTAGGTACTAATTTCCCAGAAGATATCAAGTGTTGTTGACTAATGATCCACTCTAGGTAAATAAAAATATTATGGCGCTTCATGTGAGCATATGACTTTTGCATCAAAAGCTATTTAGTCCGTTGTTTCGATCCGCAAGCAAGCATCTGTCGCAGAAAATTAGTGTGTTCTGGTATTAAAACAATTGTATGTATTAGTTCACTTAAAAAATGTATGGGAGCCCATTACTTGGTTACTGCTCTATGTTTTTCTTCCTCATTATGATATGCATAGTGTTTTTTTACATGGTTGTTTCCTATTTTTTTTTCACAGATAGTTTCCAACTGCACTGCCTAAGGCCCTAATTGCAAGAAAGTGTCGTCGACTCAAAAGTTGGTTGTAGATGGCACTCCTTAAAGAAATACATAAGGACATCCAGAGCTTTTTTTGTTGTCTCATGTGTATATTGAGTGATGATTACACTCCATGAGGGTACACGTATTTGTGGCACCTTTTGGTGTATGAATGCTTTTATAAGGAAAATAAAGAGAAAAAATGCCACTCGGCGAACAACATCCAGATAATGTTTTAATCTCCATTTCCTTTATGCAAATTGTTCAGACTTGAAATGCAAGCACTGTGTTTAAGTTAGTTGCAATTGTGGAGTGATTGCGTTATATTGAGCTTCATCAGAAGCTTATATTCTGAACTGTACTTCTGAATCTTTGCCTGTTTCGTCATATGATCTGAATTCTTTTTAGTGATCTTTTATTATTCTGGTATATAATGTTGTGATACGACTCATATGGAGTGCCTAAAGTATTTGTGGCCACATGTGCAGAACAAGGTGTAATAAGCCGTTGGAGTGCCTTCTTGTGAAGTAGCACAGGAAAGCATTAACGGAATAAAATGGGTGAGACATTTATTATGCTTATATTACTCAAACCTTTGAGAGCTGACTGAGATGTAATTCTGCATAACATAGGCATCAACCGTGGCAATATTTGAAACGAACTTCAATTGTGATATTTCAGACAGCACCAGATATCTATAGAAGATAGCTCATTCAGCTGTACTGTCATTGGGTTGTTCATTCCGATAAAGTGTGCATTGTTGAGCGATTGGTGATGATTGTCCTTAATTATGCACTTCCACACTAACATTATACCAATAAACATATAGGTGCCATATAACTAATTGATATTCATAGTTGCATCTGAGCCAAAAAAATGGTGTCTGTCATATCTTTGTTTGACCTGCACACGCATTTCATAATCGTTGTTAATGATACTTAGCAAATTTCGCCATAATACACGATTAAAAAACAGTGTAATCGTGATGGTTATGGCACTTACTATGCAAGCTAGGATTAACTACTAATGTACAAATTTTGGCAATAGGTTGACGCACAAGAGGCCACAGACTGAAAGAGCGCGCATTATTGCATTCGGAATATTACCAACAGACTAGATTATTGCAAACGACCCTTTAACACCTTCCAATGAGGCTGTTACATAGGAAAAGAAGCAGCAACCGAAGACAGAGCGTGAATGTCGTGCAAGGAAAAGAGGCTGGCCAAGCAATAAACCTGCGTGTTCTCGACACTGATTTGCAACCAACAATAGCTTCTCTTCTTATGGGAAGTGTGAAGTTGTTAATGGTCCGCGCTAGCTGAAACTACCAAAGATGCCAGAGAGGGGAAAGGAACCGTAGACAAGCAACGTGAAATGGGATCGCCAAAACGAAGAAGCTAGGGGTTATTACTAATCCTTGATGGAGGTGAGCACATATTAACACCCGTTCCAACCGCAGCAAATGAGGAGTAGAGAAACGAATGACGCAGACGTGGGCACTACCGTGCGAGGAAGGAAGGCTGAGTCCAAGACCATTGTCTAGCGGATTCAAATTCTCGTGCGAAGCAACCGCAAACATAAATGGTAAAAGTTACGGTCAGAATTCAACTTTGATAATCTATGTTCTGACAATTTTTCATTTAGGTTTCACCATATGAACGACATATTCTACCGTTTGCAAGCAAACGCGATTAAGCCAAGGAAGCTGTTGACTCCAGATGATCCTATGGGACTGGGACGTTCGACCGAAATCGATAACCTACCAAAGACAATGTAGGAAGAGGGAAAGCAGTTAGCAGTTGTAACTACTGACAAACACCACCCCATCCTAGGTAATTCTCCGTCTCATAAACATTCAATGCAGAAAATCAATATTTTCAAAATCTGCTCAATATATTTTTCATGAATAATTGACTAAGCAGATGGATACACCACGACGAACAGCTATACCTGTCCAAGCTGTTCGATCAGGGATGTTCCAAGTTCCCGATTAGACATTGAATTCGATTAGTAGACTATTCGAACCTCCCACTAAGACAATTATTGACGACGAAGGTGGAGCATTCTGAAATTATTTTATGCTGGAGGTTTTATAAACAATATTTATTATACATTATATTAACCCAAACAAACGTATACGATAATTATGTGTACGTAATCCACCGTATCCATGGCGAAGAGGTTAATGTCGAACTGCGCAGACATGTCGCGACGTCCGGGATTAGTGATGATGAGGAATTGCCAAAATAAACGGTAGACATAAAGTATAATAATACTTCTATTTGCCAACACAAGTAGATATATGATCAATATTTTTAATTATGTGCTTATTTTTCCTCTCTCAGATGATGGTTAAAATCAACTATACACGTGGATATCAAGGGTATTAATTCTGTGCATACTGAAGATCCATAACGGATTATGTTTATCATTAACCTGCCAAAGAACATCATGTGCAATAAAAAAGTGCGTTGATTGCGAAGTACTGCTGGCGTGATTAGTTTCAGTTACGAGCCCCCTGGATTCTGCCTGCAGGCAAGGGAAGGATAAACAGTAGCCACCCATTGGTCCCCCGCTGAGTTGGTTACGCCTGTTGTGCACAAGCCAGCGTTGATGATGCGCAAGTCACTTTAGAAAACATAATTCGACGTTGACCCAAACTCACATTCTGTCATTCACAAGTCTTGGAGTGACCCTTGACCGCAGCCCACGTGAGCAAGCGTGCACTAGGCCATGTCCTCACACGGCTTACTAGTGTGTATCGATTTCTTCGTCGCAATTTGTGGTGGCATGCTACCACGGTTTACGAGTAGGCTTGCGGTTGCCAGGTGTCTCATGCGTCCCGAGCGTCAGTATGCAGTGTGTACTCTCTACGATACGAAGAAGACCCTGATATCATTGCACCACAGAGCGAAGAGGTCCCCTGATCTTTGATATCACACCTTATGCAGATCAACTCCTAAGGAATCGTGGCGGATAACCCATATGTTTGAGATCTTTAACACGACAGTTGGTAGCATGCCCCAAATCTAGTTGACCTGACATAAGATAGATCAACACGAATGTCACCGACCCCTGACCAACCGGAAGATATAATGCTCCTACAACATCCCAAGTTGCTTGTTAATCTGGCTAGACGGGGTGCTATGCATCCAGTTTAGAACTTTTGCATAGGCATGTGATGGTGCATGGCCAAAAGGGGAGAAACTAGCTATATCAAAGCATACCCATGGTTGACTATGACCAGTTGGTATCCTTTATTTAACCCCTAACGGTGAAAACCCGGAGGCGGATTGTCCAAAATGTCCGTATGAAAACACCCAACAAAATATTCCTGATGGTATGGGACATTGATTGCACAAAAGCGTGCTGCGCCACCAATGGGTGGAAATTGTGCCACTCAGTTGAAGGAACGGAAAAACATCTTTTTGAGCCACGCGCCACGGCCTATCCGTCCCGGTATGTCAACAACTTAGCTTGTATGAGACCTTATCAATACATATATACATTTCTAGGCCATTGGAATTAAGTATATTTTCTTGATTATTTTGTGTTGCCAGAGAATGATTGACGTTGGCGATACTTTAATACGATGAAGACCAACAATGAGGTGAGACTAACAGGTCATGCAAGCGGAAAGAAAAGATAGATTTGTCACGGCCAAGAGAGTCACTATTGCTTTTGGCTACAGTGTTCGGAGGGGACTTTTCAACATTAGTTATTTTGGAGGTCGTCTCTTTCAGCAATGGGCCGTGCATTACATTAAAGATAGAGTCTAGCGCCTGGATTGGTATTCTAACACTGAGAATCAAAAAGAAGATAGCGAAGCGGAGCTGTACCAGGTGAATGAAATAAAAATTACATATTTAACCTTTCAATTATTACAAAACCATATCCATTCAAAAAATCGATCGGTGCCAATAATATGCTCATGTCTATCGGATACTTAATTTTTGAAGGGTTGTCAGTTCGACTGATCAATTCTGGAGAGAACAAGAGGCTTAAAGAGGTAGGAAAGAGGATTTGTGCTACCCTTCGTCTTTTCCTGGGGTCGCGGATCGCGACATTGCAAGCGGCGGTTTCTTCTTATGGCGCCAATGGCTTCTTCTCCCCCCAAACCGTGTTTCGGGCAGAAGAACCCAGGGGACTACTTCATTCACGATGGACCTGGCAAATCCCCAAAAAACTATAGGGGAGGGGGAGATTTTAAAACAGAAAAAAAAAATTCTCTATTTCTGGCCCAACAGCCGCAAGATCGACGGACCTTGTTGCAAGGGGTATTCCAGGGGGCCAAGCTACGCAGACATGTCTACGGATTACTTCGCGCTCTCCGCCGTCCGCGAGCAGGGACTCCTCGCCGTCGAGGGCGCGGCGGACCCGGGGCTGCTCGAGGAGTGGAGCGCCGCCGTCGACGCCTGGGTCGACCGCCTCGTCGCGCTCCTCGCGAGCGACAGGGTATGTCTCCGCGTCTCTGCCTATCCCCTAGGTTTCCTTCCTACCTGCGAGTGCGATCCGATCACGTCTCCCGTTTTTGTTTCGTCAAGTATTGGTGAATCATGATGTGTTTATTGGGGGCGGAATTCACCCTATTTTGAGATTTTCTTTTATGCTGGATGACCAGTGCCAAGTTCCGAATTTTTCCTTTGGTAGTTTGGTTTGATATTAGTACGACGTGACCAATGTTAGATGCTCATCCTCTCTTGAGGACGACTTTCATACTAGGCAACTGTGACCATTAATCAGGCAAGTTGCAAATCAAGAAAGGAAGCACAATTGTTGCCCCTGCAACCTCAACTGCACATAGAACGCACTGTACTTCATCATCTCTTCTGTTTATCAGCATCACTGAGTTCTTGGAAGTTCAGTCTCTGGTGCACTGGGTCTAAGGCCCAAGAGTATGTTTATATGTCATATTCGCATTCATTGTCAATTTATTTAGAGTAAATTTCACAAAACTACATGTTTTATGGTTCAAGTTGCAGAAAACCATACACATTTTGATACTTGGCACTTAAGTACATATATTTTGGTAGTTTAGTTTCACAAAACCACACTATCGATGAATGGATTCACCCGTGATATAACGTGGTTGTTTCATCTAGTATGAGGACATGGCATCATATTAATTTTGTGCGATGGCTAGTAATAGGATGCCATGTCCTCGTCCTAGGTGAAACAGCCACATCATCTCGTGGATGAATCTATACATCGATAGTGTAGTTTTGTGAAACTACACAACCAAAATATATGTACTTAAGTGCCAAGTATCAAAATGTGTGTGGTTTTCTGCAACTTGGACCACAAAACATGTAGTTTTGTGAAATTTACTCATTTATTTAATATCTTAGATCATGAGAGTATGAGACAAGCCGTCCACAACTCTGCATAAGAGCTTTATTTGAGTTAGGTTCCTTTTGAAATGGAGATTTGTATATGTTTTACATGAGCAGTTGAATGATCAAATCCCTTAGGGATTAAGGACAATTTTCGCATTCTAAATGGGTCTAACAGGTGTTGATGACTGTCACCCGATTATAGACCAAGACGCTATGACATATATAGTTGACTAGCTAAAGCTAATGACAGTAGCTGATGAATATGTACATGACTAACACATAATGATATCAACAGTTCAACACTCCAGCACTGCAATTTACAGCTAGAAAATTTCACCAATTTTATAGGGTATGTAGGTGAAATTGAATTTGTGCGTTGATTGTTTGAACATTTCCCTTAGGAAAGATTTCAACCATTTTAACCCTCAATACTTGTTATCACCTCTTAGCTAATATATGGATTATCTATAGAGTACTGATTCATTTTTCTAGCAATTATTTCTGCTCGAAAAAGATAACTTAATACTGTTATTATGTGCTTGGGAGATTGAGAAATTAAGGCAGGTAGAGGACAGGACCTTCCTGGTTGCCAGCACAAGAAAGGCTCAACAGCACAGAGGACTGAGTCACGAGTGCATGGCAAAATGAGGGACAGAGAGAGAGAGAGAGAGATTGAACTTGCTTGATTTCTCAATAGATTTGGCCGCCATTATATAATAGGTTCCCCCTAATAGATGAGGATTCAAATCTTTGACTCCGAATCTATGACAACTCTGACTCACACTCTTCTTGATATCCTTCTCATGTGCCTAGGATCATGACTCCCCAATTGGGCCACTAGCTATACTAGAGCTCAACGCCATCATCTCTCCCTGCAGAGACATCTTGTAGTCGAGCTGGAATGAGGGATTTCTGTAGATCATCCTTTTTGTGTAATACAGAGAACTCCAGTTTGTGATATCGAGGACCCTAGTGCCTTCCTTGTCACCTCGCGTGCACGCTGGAGTTGTAGCAGTGCTATTTCAATCATGACACCAAGATACTGTTGGCATCATCATAAACCTTCATCTTCTCGATGTATTTGAAATGTGCTTTATGCCTATCCAGGTGCATGTTGATTGTGAAGAGCTGAGTGTTCTCCGTATCAAGCTGCTTAGTCTTTTCTTCAAGCTTCATGGTGTTCTTCTTCAGCATGGTGCCCTGGATTCCAGATGTGATGGATCTTGACACTGATAACATTCTGTTGTGTGCTGGGGCAATGAGAGCAAATAGAAGAGGGATCCCCCTGGTTGCTGACAACATATTATTAGGATTCAAGTTGCTTCTAGCATCCCCTGGATCAGGATTTCTATCTTTTGATTGTAAAGTCCGTGACTTGACAACAATGATGACTGGACCATGATTCTTGGAGTTGACTTGACTAGTACTTTCGTAGATGAAAACTATTCCCACTCAGACTCTCTTACGATCCTTCTCGTGTCCCCAGCACTGCGACATATGTTGCGTTGCCCCACGCTAGGCTGCTTTGTCCTGTGCCCGGAGCATGATTCCCTATCTTAGCTATGGGCTGTACTGTATTCCAACCATAACAAACCTTCTGCTGGTATCTTCTTTTGTTTTGATATGTGATAATATGATAACTCAACAAATTAACAGTACTATAACTGCACTTTTACTAATGGGCTGTACTGTATTCCAACCATAACAAACCTTCTGCTGGTATCTTCTTTTGTTTTGATATGTGATAATATGATAACTCAACAAATTAACAGTACTATAACTGCACTTTTACTAATATACTACCCTATTCAAATTTGGGTCAGGAACACAGTTGTTGGGTGGGCACTTCTTTTCTTGGTTTGACATTTGAAGAGTGCAGTGAGGACCGCTTTGCAAACTCATACTCTTTCTGGTTTGAGAAGATTATGAAAAAAATTAAGGTAACATACATATTTTAATGCAGTTTAAAATACATGTATTCACATTTTGAAGGTTTCATGCATTATATTTCTCATAATTCTGTTGTGAACTATATGTTTTTTTTTTCACTTTTTTGCAGTTCTAATGGAAAAGAAAGTTTGACATTTAAGTTACTATATGTGTGATCAGATGATAGTGAATTTTGCTGTTATAAATATTTAGATATTTTAAGAATGTGCAGAAGAAATGAGGAATCCTCTGTACAACTCATGCAGACAATGTTGTTCTAAATATGATTTTGCACACTAGACATTCTATTGAACAATCTATTTTGGTCAGAGTAATTGTTGATCAATAAAATTCTGAACAGTGAATGAAAATGAAGAAGTTGGGTTCTGGTTCAACTCTATCCTTATTTCTTTCTGCTGCTAGATCCAGAACATTTTAGTTTGCACACCTTGTTAGAAGGCAGGAAAAAATACAGCCCAAACTTCAAATGCTTTGGAATGCTCAAAAACAAACTATAAGTGAAGGTCAATCTGATATTTTTTTAATGGGAGGGTCTATCTGTATTAATGTAGGCAAAAAGAACTTTTATGTATTAGGATTCTTATGTTCCTGTTTAGTTATTTTCCTGAAATCTGGGAAGTAATTGATCAGTGCTTATAATGATCCACAGAGTTGTTTCTGGTCTTCCTGTAATATAAAATTACAATATTGTTCTATTTCAAGCTGTATGTGGGGTTGAGATTCGGTCTACTTTTTAAAACTACATTACCTTTATTTTCAATTCATATTACTGATACATGACAGGCCAAACAATTATAAATCAAGTCATTACAGTCTGTGACTGAGTGACTCTGTACATAAGGTGCTTCAGAACATAACTGCTTCAAACAGTTGTATCCATTTCAATTCCCTTTTATTGTTACTAACCAAATTAACATATAATTTGTTCCAACACATGCCAATCTACAAACAGAAGAATCTGGTATCATCTACATTATTCTGTTTATGTTCCAATTTTGATTATTTATGTTGTATTAATATATAATATGGATTGTCTCATGCATGGCATGGCTATTATTTCTTGAAATATAAACTGATAAATTCTCTATAATACTTTGAGCAGGTCCCATCTAGCAACAAAATGGTAAACATAGCCACTTGTACTACTATGGCTAGTCTGTTTATGAGGTATGTGACATGTATGGCTAACTGAATTTTTTTGACTATCCTATTGGGGAGTGCATTTATGATCTTTTAATAGTAAAGCATAAAGGAATACAGATGGGTTGTAATGTTCAATAGTGAGTCAACATCTATCACGTGCGGTTTTCATGCACACATCAGTTCTATAGAGCTGCAAAAATTGTACAAGTAAAAAAAAAAAGAATGCATAGGACATGGTAATAAAATGGAAATTCCTTCAAAGAGAATATATACAAAGATGAGGTAAAACCTTGAAATTATGCACTTTTAGTGACATTCTAACTTCATTTCATTATGGGTGTAAAATATTACAACTCCTTACTATATTTGTATGTAAAATTTTTAGTCTTTTGAACTACAAGTTTAAATGTGCAGTTTGGTAGTTTGTTATAACTTATACAGGTTGTAACTTAGACTTGCCCAAAGTATTATTATATATAGCATATAAAGGCCCATATTCAGCAGGTGTGCCAGTGGCAAATCTAGTACAAAAATTACCGAGAGTCCTATACATACTAATGATCTAACCATTGACTAATATGATAATAAGCATGGCATAAGTCAGCTAGAGGAGAACAATCTACCCAAGGTCCTGTGTTGTGCACATGGGAAGATATACATAGGTATGCCCCTGAGGCGGACTGCTCGCGTCTGAGAATGCATAATTAAGGTCCGTACTAGATGATCAAAACTTGGAATTCTATGTTAATTCTGTGTTCATGACAGTAAAGTTCCTTAGTTGTTTCACTCAAGTCAAACTGACTAATTAAGTCACAAGGAAAATAGTGCGATTGATCATGCAGTAACCAAACTGGGTTGCCAGTGAATTTTATTGAGTTCAACAATCTCAATAAAATTCTTTAACAAGGGGAGAATTCTAGTGGAGGGCATCAATGGAAAAAGCAATGTGTACCACTCCTAAAAAACTAGCATTATTGCTCATTTGTTGCAATTTCATAGTATAAGAATGCTTAGCATAAAAGCAATGCAACCCATCTTTTTTTTAACAGATTAGCTAAGTTTTCAAATTTAAAGGACGAGGCAACATTGTTAGCCCAAAAAGTTGTCCAACCATTGCTGCGGCTGTTGGACAAGGATGGTTCTGTTGCGGTATGAGCTTCTTTACTCTTCAAGCAAGATGATTTCCTAAATACAAACTTCTCAACTAAGAAAATATATTGTTGTTTATGTGTGTAGGAGAAAGCAACTGACTTACTTGGTTTAATTATGAAACTCTTCCCATCATCAGTATATCGGCACTTCAACAAAGTATGAGCTACTTTATTTGTAATCTCCTTTGTTGTTTGTGAATACCAGCCACATCATAAAAGTATAGTGAATTTCTTTCTGGTTATTGTTTTACATTTTGGTTGTCCAGTGCCATTAAAATGGAGTGATTAGACAGCAAATGTATGCTAACTTGTACGGGTGTCTGTGGCTTTTGATCGTTCATATTACTCCTTTGCCTGATTTTCATCATGAATATTCATAACCTTCCTTTTCCTTTAGACAGGTTGATCGAGCATTTCCTATATAATATACAGAAAGTCACACTGATTGAAAGTTTGACACCAAGAAATTGCAGTTATTTCTTGAAATGAATCTCATGTTCAGCAACTCCTGGTTTGTAGCGAAGACATATAGATAAACTTGTGTTCCAGAGCAGGCTGATAACCTGTCTAATGACCCTCAGGAATGAAGTCCAAAAGTCACACAAATTTCACCAGGAATTAAGTCCAAGAATTACACAATTTTCATATTATTTTGGGTACAGTGATTTATTTTTTTAGGGTTGTTTAGATCTGTTTCTGCCAATGTTTAAGTGATCTGGACTTCGTTTTAAACATAGAACATAAAAGGAGCAGCATAACAACTCACATACTTAGAAAAGGAGTCATTATTGGAACAGATAATCCAAACCATCTTGCGATTCTGGATATGAAATTAAATGAAGAACACACTTCTATTTATGAGGGGAGTCTAAACCATATTTGCTGACAGTTCTTTGTAATTTATTTTATAAAAAGTTTTTGATCATGTGTAGTGAAGTGATAACTGACGCATATCCGTCTGTTATGGGCCTCATCAGTGCAAGCATGCCCATGGAGAGATTTATTTCATGTAGGCAGTTATGATATGGTTTGGTTGGTTAACTTCATGTTCTATGATTTTGGTAACTGCCATTCTTGTGGCTGTAGATGTCGGATACATGTTTAATATTCAATGGTTATTATTCTTCTATGCTTTCATCCAAAGGCTTGCAATTTTTCTATGATGTGGCTTATTGGGAATGCTTATTTAGTAATCAGAAGTATAGGAATAGAGAGATTATAATAACCTCTACTGCTCATTCTGTCGTCATAATTTGTTGGTACCTTGAGCTCAAGTTGATTTATGAATCTAGCACGTCAAGTGCATCTCTTACCTTTTAAATTGCCCTGGTTTGACACATTAAGTACAAAATGGAGAGCACAATCTGGCTGATCAAAGATTCATAGTTTCCATCTGGTAGGTAGCATACCCCACACTCATTTCTCATGTGCTTTCCAATGATATATCTGTGACAATATGATATACGCTCACCTTCACAAGTATATGGATAATGCTAACATTCTTACATCAAGGTTTGGATGTATTGGTTGTGTCTCACTGATTGTAGTAAGTTTTATACTGATATTAGTAATTTCAGGTTGAATCCATCATTGCAGCAAAGATTATGAGTGGTCAATGCAATCTACAACATTCAAAGGCATGGAATTTGCTGTTATTAAACCATTTTAATTTTCATTTGATTCCAACATTGATTTAGTTTTCATTATCATCAGTGTGCCACTTGTGACTGATTCTTTCATTTTTCTCATCTTTCAGAAACTTGCGAGCACTTTAGCACTATTGCCTTGTGTCAGAGTATCACATAATAGTTTGTCACTGATGATCCAGAAGATATTGATTGTGGTCAACAATTTGTTAAATGGTACTTGTGTTGGACTGGATGAAGGCAAAGATATTTGATGCCTCATTTTTTACCCTCAGTTGTACTACAATTTTGTGCAATGTTGAACCACAAGTTCATTTTGCAGGCTATACTGGATTTGAGTTGATGCCACTAATTTCACCTGGAAGTAAACCTCCACCACAGTCAGGAGGCCAGACAACCTATGGAGATTGGAACTTTCATTCAGCAAAGAAATTTTGCACATTTGCAGTTCCTACAATTTCAGCACTTATACACTGCTGCTCCATGATGTTAACTACTTCTTATCCAATTCAGGTTTGTTAGAAACATTGTTTTTGCTTTTAATCTTTAGCACTAACAGACATTCTTGGGTCCTTATTTTAATTGAAGGTGAATATTCCTGTGCCTGCGGTGGTAACTTTTATACAACGAGTGCTGCTGACAGATGTAACATTTCATAAATCATCACTAGTACAACAAGACACCCCTTCATGTCATCTTTCTTTTTCTGAGATTCTAGAACTGCACTCATCTTTCTTGGATTTTCTTGGTGCCATTATTAAAGGAATGCGCAGGTAACATGCATCCTTGATCTTTTGTTTCTGCCTTCTTTCAAAATTATTCACACACAAATCACCAGGATTGGTGAGTAATTGTGTGATCTTTCACCCAAAAAAAAATAAAAGAACATATGAAGAAACAGAACACATAGTTCCACACACACACATACACGCACGCACGCACACACACACACACACATAGTTCCAGCCATTAGCAGACAAGCTTCAGTACAATATTTGAAATTTATGATCTTTAGAAAAATAACTTTGATTTTTTGTTTGCCTAAATGATTTCCAACAGTGCTTTATCACATGAAATTTTGCAAATGAGGCTAATGATGATTACCATACCCCTTATCTAATTTAATTGCAGTTGGTACTAGCTATAGTATTGTAGCCTCATGTGATGTTAAGATGATAAATTGATTTAATTTTTAGTTATAATTTCTCCTGCAGTTCACTATTACCACATGCTGGTAGTGTTGTAACGCTCATAACTGAGTACTTCAAAAGAGCAAAGCTGCCTGCAGTAAGAAGAAAACTCTACACTATTGTCCGATTATTGATGAGCTCGATGGGTGTTGGTAGGTCATTCACACTTTTATAAAAAATATACTTAACACACCACTCTTGCATTAGTAGTCGAAACAAAACACTGATGCGTTTCTTCTGTAAGTTAGTGGGTAAATAGTGTTGATGTAATGGACCTTGTAGCGCGATGGGCCAGTGGCCCAAAGCATGTATAATAGGGATACATGCATAGAGACTACTTAAAATAACCACGATGTTACTTGAGTTCCCCAAACACAACTCTATCTGTCCATTTTGTTCACATATTCCCTACAATGGCCCTATGGAACAAAATTTTAGTTGATTAGAACTTAGGCATTCTGCTACTGTTTATTTAAAAACAATCAAATATAAATTGATAGCCACGTATAATATCAAATTAAAGTGAATAGTGTATTAATAAATTGCCAACATAACCACTGAATATAAAATAATAGAGTTGATTATGGCACTATGCGTCACCCTGTCTAAGACCTGTCTTAGTTTGGAAGTTCAAACTATCATCACTTTTACCACCATACTCCCCTTGTTGCAAAATGTTCTATCCAAGAGTCCCATCTATGTGAAAAATATTTCTTAGTTAAGTATGTTGTATAAAAGGTCACTCCATTTGGTTTTTTTCCCTAAGCATCTCATGGATTGTTTCATTAAGAACTGTAACTCCTTCCATGGTACAATGTCCAAGCTTAAAAGTTGTTTGCGTGGATCTTATCAACATTTTGCACTCCAACAATTCTCTTTGTGGTCACTTCAGTAAAGTTTTTCTTTAAACTCACATTTAGTAGAAAAATGGTTCTATATTGTTGTATAGTTGTCGTCTCTTTGCTTTTTCGTTGTATAGTCGTCGTCTCTTTGCTTTTTCGTAACAACATAGTAGTACCAAAGGATGGCAATAAAGGGGAAGTGTGCCTTTGTGAATCATATATGTCATGGGCTTTGTTAGGATTAGATTAAGTAGTCCTCCATCTATATAAGGAGGGATCCTATCCCAGGTCAATTAGGCATTAGATCAAGATTTATCTTAGTGCCCATCGGCCTGCCTTCTCAGTGCGACGGAGAGCGTCGCGCCGTTTAGGTTCAGGACCGTTCCTTGTTATTTCATCTACTATAATCCAATCTATCCCTATTCATCCCGATTCTTCTCCACATAATCCTTGCTCATGACAATATACTATGGCCATCAAATCAGTCCCTCTGATCTAGAGAACTTGATAAAACTCTAGCTGGAAAACCATATTGTCCTGGGGCCTTATCATATTCCATCTGAAATATCGCCTCCATTCTCCACATCTGATATTTGAGGAATCTCCCTGCCTCCTTGGGCCTCAAATATTCGAAAATGATAACTAATTTCTGATCCAAATAACCTCAAATCATCTTTAGTATTCACCTTATCCTCTTGAACTCAAAACACTTATTTTGTAACTCTTACCATTTGCTACTGTTGATGTCATTTCTGGATCTCTTTGGGGGCCTGTATGTACACTTGTGAATACACAGAGCACCATTGAATATCATTTTGGGGGTCTTAGGAAATAAGGGGCGGTTGAGTTTTTAGGGGGAAAAGGATATCAAACCAACTGTAGAGAACTCCATAAGTGTTCTCAATCTGAGTTGCCAACCAATAATATGTTTTCATTTAACTTTTCTTATTAAAAGTATTAGTTTGGCATATTTGAAGTTGGATTATCGAAACGAGCCAACTTGTGAGTTAATCGTACAAGTGTTCAGAAATGATAGTCCTGAATGGAAATTGATATGTTTCGCGTGCTGTTTTTTTGTCATGATTCTATTGTTTAATTACTTTGTTATAATAAATATCACATCTTTAATTTCTTCGCAGAGTTTCATAGCCCCCTTTCACATGCAATAGTGAATTGTCGCTTACACGTGTTGTAGGAAATTTCTATACATGTTACCACAAATTATCAGGTTCTGGTATGCACAGATATTTCTTACTGACACAACATGGTAATTTTGTAACTCTTACCATTTGCTACTGTTGATGTCATTTCTGGATCTCTTTGGGGGCCTGTATGTACACTTGTGAATACACAGAGCACCATTGAATATCATTTTGGGGGTCTTAGGAAATAAGGGGCGGTTGAGTTTTTAGGGGGAAAAGGATATCAAACCAACTGTAGAGAACTCCATAAGTGTTCTCAATCTGAGTTGCCAACCAATAATATGTTTTCATTTAACTTTTCTTATTAAAAGTATTAGTTTGGCATATTTGAAGTTGGATTATCGAAACGAGCCAACTTGTGAGTTAATCGTACAAGTGTTCAGAAATGATAGTCCTGAATGGAAATTGATATGTTTCGCGTGCTGTTTTTTTGTCATGATTCTATTGTTTAATTACTTTGTTATAATAAATATCACATCTTTAATTTCTTCGCAGAGTTTCATAGCCCCCTTTCACATGCAATAGTGAATTGTCGCTTACACGTGTTGTAGGAAATTTCTATACATGTTACCACAAATTATCAGGTTCTGGTATGCACAGATATTTCTTACTGACACAACATGGTAATGTACTTGTCACATTTCAAATTGTGTTTGTTTTTGAAAAGTTAAAATAGTTGCCAATATTTCCTATTACACAGTGATAGATATCCAATATTGCTTGGCACAATGAAGAAGGGAGAATACTATAGTTCAAAAACTGATCGAGATATTGATCTGTCCACTCTTCCAGTTCCGATGCCCGATCGGGCTAATGAGGTTAATGACATTATTCTACGCCACTCTTGTCCTCTCACAGCAGTAAAGCTCCCAAGCACTATCCCTTTAGTTCGACTCCATGTAAAATAATGTTATGTTAATCTAAAACTGCTGCATAAGTGAGCATATGCCAGGTGTTCGCTTCTGCTGGAAAGGATATAGGGTTTGTACATAAAACAGGCCAGCTGAATTTTGATTAGACAATAACGTTCCTATAAACCAGACAAGCTGGCATTCTCTTTTTTTAGGCCCTATATTTAGAACTGTGTAGAATCTATTTGTATATTTATGTTACTGACACTAAGTCACTTTATGCCTGCTTGGAGCAAAATAAATTTTCATGCCATTAGCAGATGATCTACGAAGTTTTATGCTTGGAAAGGGGGCTCTGGGAGGAAACCTTTACTCTATGTACTTGCTGTAAATGTTATTTTTTTAGTAGTTAACATGGACGTATGAAATGTTAAACCACCTGTTGTGTCTGAGCCAAACAACTGTGGTTTTGTAGTCCAGGATATGTCTCATATGATTTCATAATATTTCACTTGTAATGCACCTTTCTGTTAAAGCTGTTAAATTTCTTGCCACTAATTGACCAGGGATGGGTATGCACTTGCTTCAGGTGGTAGTTAGCAACATTTCTGCTGATCTGGATGATAATTCTGGCAACAGCCTATTCATTATGAGTTCAGCTCCAATAGGAGGAATAAATCAGTCTTCATTAGAAAGATCTTCCAGCAGCAATCAGGCATTGCATGGGAAAAGCTCAACTGCTGGGAGTCCTGAACCTACGTGCATTAGAAAATCAATGTCTTCACTCTGTGTCAAAATAGCAGCACTGGAGACATTTGAAGTACTTCTGACTGTGGTATGTGTATAACTGTATATTTACGCATTCTTTTGCTTAAGCGATCACTTCCCATGCTTAAGCGAAATAGATGTCTTTTACTAATACATTGTAATTAAACAAGAGTACAGCATAACTCTCTAATTCACCTATTTGGCTCCTCAACTAGCTTATTGTAACCAAATCATAACGTCAGCTTTCTAAATGCCTTAAAAAAAATTTCCTAGACCACATTAAATACATTTGTCCTATTGTAACTATGCTTAGTGCTTATCTGGAAGTGCAAATAAGGTCAGATGAGCGAGGGCTCCCTCATGTTTAGGCCTGCTTGGTTGGGATCTAATGGGTTCAATGAGCTGGTTTTTAGTTTGGGTTTTGCTCAGTTTGAGTACACAGGTGAAATGGATAGGTGCGGATTGGTTTCAATCAAGTATTTTTGGGTTTAGAATGATTTAGGCCATGGGGGTCTAATGGATTGTAAATGGACTAAGCACTTTGAGGTGGTGAATGCCATCTTTGCTCCAGATTCTAGAACACGCACAACCTTGGGAAGAAGGTAGAAGGTGCGGCAAATGGAGGAGATCCAAGCTGTAGCCTCCTCCTGATGAGTGGTTGCTAGGGAACTTCAAGAGAAATTTGACAATAAGCCACTAAATACGCACGCCTTTGCAAACTTGCCATCCAATCCGCATGCCCTCTCTAATATACCATTAGGAGTGCTAATTTTTTTATTTCCACCACTTTCTCTCTTTCTCATCATTTTCTCTTTTTCTTTCTCTTTTTCTGTTTTATCCTCCTTTTTTCGGATTGTTTCACCCTTGGCCCCACCTGTTAGGTAAAACAGAGAGAGGGAGGGTTTTACCTGCTGCTCTGCGGTCAGGAGCCAGGGCTGCCCTTGCCTCTTCTCGCCAGAGAAAGAGGTCAGGAGCTAGGACCAAAAATCTTATCTTTAGCCATGAACACAGTATGGTATGCTAAAGTGACATTGTACTTGTTTTGTAAGTTCCCTATCAACTTCTTTGCACCCATATTTGGATCATTTCTTAGAAAAGGGATTGCCTTCACTACCACCCACTTATAACTTGCCATTTTGATCTTTACTCTCCCAGTTGATGCACAAGTATGGGCAAATTTGTTCAAGGTAACCTGCAACATACACAAAAAAAAAAAAAAGGTAACAACCATGAGACAACTCATACAGACAAACCAATATTTGAAATATGAGACATTGTTTAGTTAGTTAGTTGTTAGTACCCTCACGGATTTTTCATTAGGCATCAACCTAGCCACGATAGCCCATGGGCATTCGTCAGCTGTGCAAAAGCCCTTAAACCTTTCTTTTATCAGACTTCTTTGTCCCAATCTGAAATTGTCCATTTTTAGCGTGTTGCCTCACAGCTAACCTAAATTCATTCATGCTTACATGTGAGCTTTCAACTTCCATAGGAGGATCATCCTTGTCATAGAAAATTTCAGATTCACCAGGTATTACATCATTAACAGCAATCTCTGCCTTGTTAAGGTTCAAATTCCCTTTAGTATGAGCTGGACCTGGTGTAGGAACATAATCCCTTTGCCTCTCAGCTTCAATTCTGGCTTGCTCAGCTCTCTCATCCTCAGCTCTAAGTCCAACAAATGTAAACACTTCATCTTCCTCCATCAAAGGCATAGAAGAACCATGTTGATGTTGTGGAATTGGTTCTATCTCCAATGCATCCCAATCAATAGCAAACTGAGGAACTTGGTTATGTGGAATTGGAGCTATCTCTATACAACTGCTACATTCTTGAGCATCACCTTGCCTACCTGTCACAACTTCACCCATTGCTACCTCATTGACCTCTGAAACTATCGAGTTAGTCATTAACTGAATAGGCTTATCCTCCAGATCAACAAATAAAATCAACTTTCTTTCACTCTTCCTAACAAACAATTCATGGACTACATCCATATTATCGGTGTTTCCTCACCGGTGCTCATGTCATAGCCACTTATCACAACATGTTGGCAGCTGCCCCCACCTTACCCTTGCTGCAAGGTCCTTTAATTTCCAAGCTCTCCAATGTGCACTGTTGCTAGTACACAACCCATTCAAGCCATTTACGCGCCACTTCAACACAAGTACCATCATCAAGTTTAGCTGTAAACTGACTGAACTGAACATACACGCTAAACTCCGCATCATGGTCAGTCCTATCGCATACGAACAAGAAAAATGAGAATAAAAAAATATTAGTTTGCCCGCTAACCAATTCCGTCCTAATTCTGCTCCTCAGCCCGTTAGTGCAAATAATGGTGATGTGGAGGGTTATCGCATTACCTAGAAGGGAGTTCCCTTGGAATCGAGGAGCATGCCGCTTGCGCCATGATCTCCTCTACAGCAGAACCGTCACCCCCTTCCTCTCCCTTCAAACCCTATGGACCAGAGGCTGGCTGGCAGCGGGGCAAGGAGGCTGGCCGGTGGCAGCAGGTTGCAGGGTGATGGGCCAGGAGGTGGTGGCGCCCAGCGACGAGGCTTGGAGGCAGGACCTGGAGACGACGCTGGCGCAAAACGGGAGCACAACGAGCGTCGGCTCCCCTTCCTGATCCCCTTCTGCGGTAAACCCCACTCTCCCCCCCCCCCCCCTCCTCTCTCTTTTACCTGACAGGTGGGGCCAGGGGTAAAACAATCCAAAAAGGAGGATAACACAGAAAAAGAGAAAATGACGAGAAAGAGAGAGTGGTAAGAAATAAAAAAATTAGCACTCCTAATGGTATATTAGAGAGGGCATGCGGATTGGATGGCAAGTTTGCAAAGGCGCGCATATTTAGTGTCTTATTGTCAAATTTCTCGGAACGTTCAACGAGGTCATGAAGTCTTTAAAGTGGACATTCCTGCATCAGCATCTATTGATCTGCTGTAGGTAGTGAGTTCCCACGGTGACTTGGTCGCCAACATTGTCATGCTTCCGGACACCCTCAGCAGGTGTTCGACCATGGTGATGAGGCCACGTATGCTCTCGACTGCATCGTCTATTGACTCCTTGCAATTGACCCCACTATGGACTTAGAGGGGATTCAAGTGGAGACACGGGGGGCTGAGGAGGAAATGATCTAGTGGTGTTGACCTGCATGTGATGTGGCTCTCTGAAACATTATTTCTAGTCCATAACTTCTATTTGTTGGTTTTGGGTGGGTTGTGGTCAGTGATTGCAATTTTGGCAAGTGATTATCTCGGCCGAAATTTTTTCGGTTTTTCTCAAACTTTTGCGAATTTGGTCAAAATTTAGTTAAATTCAGTAAAATTATGTTAAAATTTCAAAAAACAAAAACGGTCCAAAATTTCAGGAATTTCGATAGAACCAAAATGGCTGAAATTTCGGCCTAAATCGAAATTGAAAACCCTGGTTGCAGTGGTGTTTTGTTTGCGCTTGTACGTACTGTAACTTCCTTTAGTGTCTGTTTTCTTATGTAAAGTTGCCCTTTGTATATCCATCCTTTTGTCTTCATTTGCAAGACAAGTTTTTTTATTCATATCCATTTCATGTGCAATGCTAGCATTATGTTTTTTGAATGGTGAGCTATTTGAACTGATTTTACTATTTAACTTTCACTGTGGCATTCCTTATAAGAACGGTTTAACTGTTGGTCATTAATACAAATAGAATACTGTAGAGTACCATTATCTTCTTAATTCACTCATCATTTCGTATCTCTACTCAATTAGCTAGGTTGCCTCCAAGGTGTTATTTATTGTGCCACTCTTGCTTTTAGGATGTATAGACCTGTGTCCCAAAAAGACTTCGTTTGTCCAAAATTGAAGTCTTTTTGGGATGGGGGTTGTAGTAGATAATCTTGCATATATTCTGTTGAAATTGGCTATTGACTCTCAACATGAGCAGGGTGGTTCATTCAGAGCATGCTACTGGAGGACACAAATGGACCTGCTTCTTATTAATGTTGCAAGAGAGTCTTTCTGTACTATGGGGATGTATGAACTAAGACCACTATTGGCTGGAGATCCAACATTATCAGACTTCCAGTTAGCCTTATTAAAATCTCTATTGGCATCCTTTCTTTCTTCTCCTGACAATTGTCCTTATTTAGAACGAGGTCTTGAGCTCTTCAACAGAGGTAATACCTTCTTCCAGGTTCTGAGCCAATCTGTATTTGCTGTATTTATCATCTATTTCCAAATGCATTCCAGTTTTGCTAATTCATTGGTAAAACATAGAGTTAACGATATACAGAAGAAACTCACTAGGAGACATACGCATGAAAATTGTTAAGCTAGCTAAATAAATCATGCATTTCATATAGCAGTTCATTTACTTAATTATCCATGTAATTCTCAAAACGTGTTATTTTTGTTTGTTGTAGTATTTATCTTGTCTTGTCATAACAGGAAGGCTAGAGACTGGTACTGAGCTTGCAAAATTTTGTTCACATGCTTTGCTGGCTTTGGATGTCCTTGTACACCCTCGTGAACATTGTCTACAATATGATCCAAAGATTCCTCTCAAAAGAGCAGCTCATGGTGATCAAGGATCCCTGTCGATTGCTTCAGACAATGAAGTATTAGATTCCGGGAGATGTAAGAACCTCCACTCTGCATGTAAAAACCAAGCTACCGAGAATTCAGGAGATGAAGTCAATGAATGGCTATTCTCTACTGACGATGCTCCAACTGATGCTTTTGTGGAAGACAATACTGCGGAGAAACATGAAGTGAAGGAGATGTCCAGAGATCAGTTGGTGCAGAAGGACATTGTCATCGGAGAACATCAAGAAATTGTTTTAAATAAGTTTCATGGGGAATTGCTGGTTCCAACGTCCAGTAGAACTGATGCCGATGTGGCTATTGCAGGAACAAAAGGAGGAACATACAACAGCCCTGCTGATTACATGGTGGGTTATCCTACTCACTTTTTCAATGTTGATTCAGCTCGCATCAGCATAACACCACCTGATACTCAGGATCCTGGGGGTGCTACATTTTCAAACAATAAAGACGACCAGCATGGAAGGACCATTTCAGGTGCTGCTTCAAGTAGCCAGAATGTGGCAAGGCACACCGCACCGATTTGTGATGCTTCAGGCGTGTCTGGTACTGAGTGGGACTCACTTGACCCATTCCTGGATATAGGTAATTTTGGCACTGAGACAACATTTTCCTTGGACATGGCTAATCTTGATCCAGGCTCCAATTAGGAGGTGTCAGGTGTGTCATAAAGTTCTGCCTTCCTAGATTAACTAGATAAAGATCCAGATTTCTAACATATAATAATGATATGGCTCAACATTGTAATAATGGAAGTTGCATTTGAGATGGTGCGCGTTGGGTGAATATGATGCGTGTAAGAGATGCCAATTTACCAACATCACTACAGGAAGAACCAATTGATGAGGACATATTCTATGTGTGTTAGCCTGTTAGGCGTTGGTAATGTAGGAAACACTTTACCTTGCTCGATAGTAACATCTATCCCCTAAATAATTAGATAGGTTATTAGCCTAGAGATGAGCTATTATTAGGTACTCCCACTGTCCCAATTTAAACGTCAGCCAATGACTTTTCATGTTCAACTTTAATCACCCGTTTTATATAAAAAATTATGATTAATATTTTTATTGTTATTAGATGATAAAATATGACTAGTACTTTAAGCGTGGTTTATGTTTTTTAATTTTTTTTAAAAAAATTAAATAAGACGGATAATTAAATTTGGATATGGAAACTTATGGTTACGCTTAAAATGGGACGGAGTGGTATCATTTGTAAAGTATCGGTTTAGGAGACATGGTTTATTACAAAGCCCAGTAATAGAATTTTGTAGGATGTGGAGATTTTCCGATATGCTCCTTCGGAACAAATGAATGCTATATAGAGGAAGAGCTGCTATATCTAGTAGGTTGATGGGCTTTTTAGGCCAAAAAAGAGTTTTTAATTTTAATTATTATGGGGATAAAAAAAGGAAAAGGAAACGGAGGTCGGATGGATAGCACGTACGTTGTGCGCGGAGGGATCCTAATTACTTACGGAGGGAGATTATATTCTTGTAAGATAAATTTAATGATCAAAATTAATGGGTCCATCAATTTAAGTGAAAATCTATACTCATATTTATCTATTTTATTAGTAATGTGACGACTCGAAAGCGTTTTTAAATGCCACATGGCAGCTTAGGAGTATTTTTAGGAAGTTTAATGTAATTTTAGTATATATTTTTTTAAAATTTTCTCTATTTTAAGTGTGTTATATGGATGTTTAGAAATATTTACATGCTGTTCAATGGACTATTTATTAGGAGAGGAGAGGATAGACAAAGAGCTAGCTATATCTTAGTAGGCTGATGGGCTTTTTAGCTCCATAAAAATGTTTTAAATTTTAATTATTATGGTGATAATTTTTAGATTATTTTCCTGTAAGATAAATTTAATGATCAAAATTAATGGGTCCACAAATTTAAATGAATATCAATGGTCAGATTTATCTATTTTATTAGAGTAGCATGTGATGACTCGAAAGCGTTTATATGATGTCACATGGCAGCTTAGGAGCATTTTTAGAAAGTTTAATGGATTTTTAGTATATAATTTTTTTAGATTTCCTAATTTAAGAGTGTTATATAGATGTTTAGAATTGTTTTTAGATTATATAGATGTAAAGATAAATCTAACGATCAAAATTAATGGGTTCGCTAATTTAAATGAAAATTGATTATCAGATTTATCTATTTTATTATAGTGACATGTGGCAACTCGAGAGCGTTTATAGGATGCCACATAGAATTTTAGGAGTATTTTTAGGAAGTTTAATGAACTTTTAGTATATAACTTTTTAAATTTCCTCAGAGTGTTATATAGATGTTTAGAAATATTTAGATGATGTTTAATAGACTATTTATTAGGAGAGGATAGGAAGAGCTAGCTATATCTAATAGGTTGATGGGCTTTTTAGGCCCAAAAAAGTTTTAAATTTTAATTATTATGGGGATAAAAAAAAGAACAAATGAAACAGAAGTCGGATGCATAGCACATAAGTTGCGAGCGGAGGGATCGTACTTACCTATGGAGGGATATTGTTTTCATGTAAAGATAAATCTAACGATCAAAATTAATGGGTCCATCAATTTAAATGAAACTTGATTGTTAGATTTGTCTATTTTATTACAGTGACATGTGGCGACTCGAGAGCGTTTATAGAATGCCACGTGTCAGTTTAGGAGCATTTTTAGAAAGTTTAATGGACTTTTAGTATATAACTAGAAAGTTAGCTCACGCGAATGTGCGGGCATGCATCATAAGGTTCATTTGAGACACTTATAGAAGCATAATATTAACTGGATAACATGTGCATGCCATGCTTCAAATGTATTATTTCTTCATAAATTTTCCTTTTGGCATTGCTTAAATAATTTTTTAACCTATCAGAGTTGTTCCAATTATCTAAGGCAATTATTATGAAATGGTTATTGCAATAGTCGCTTCAATTTAAGTGTGAAGTAAGAAGCAAAATTTCTCCAATTGGTTAAATTTACCCCCAATTGATATTTTTTATATTTTCTATTTTATTTTATATAAGTCTTATTTTAAATATAAAATTTGTGATATGATAAATAGTAACAGAGCATTACACTTTTTTTTTCAACTTTCATGGAAATTTCAATGACATTTTATATAAGTTGGTAAGGCCAATATATATTCTCATTGGTCAATAATTGGTGGATTGGATAGGGCACGAGACTACACTATATACATGGGTTTGTAGAGTTCAACATGATTATGTGGTGTGACACACAATCTATTTATGAACACTATTTGTGTGGTGTGTGAGGCTTCACGCAACCTAGCGTGAACACAATCGAACAACTAAAATTATATAATTGGCATGCATCATTATTTTTAGAATGTGGTATATTGTGATTGTTTAGATGATTTAAATACTTTTCCAAAAAAAATTAATATTAGGAATTTTTACTTAGATCGACTACTATGTTATTTTAATTTTTATTTAGTTAGCCTGTACCTGGCATGTATTAAGTATATTTATATTATTATATAAAGCCTATAATACCTATAATTATGTTGTACCATATCAAAGACCATACAAAATCCCTGTGTTCCCAAGACCAAATAAATTATTTCATTTTTTTCATTTCTAGCATGAAAATTATTTGGTTGCTATACGATCCTATCGTAATTCCTAGTAAATATGTTCCATGCCTAAAAAATATGCTCGTTGTGCCTTGTCCCACCTAATATTGATACATTATTCTTAGCTTGTCAAGACTAGTCTACTAACTCTCTCCGTACTTCTCTTTCTCTCCCATGCACTCGTTTGCACAAGAAAATGTCTGGGTTCCAAAGTCCGAATAAATTTATTATAATTTATGTGTATAATATATGACAATTGTTTTTAATGGTTCAAGCACAAAGAAATAAATGGAGTTGTGTTCATACCTGGAAGATGTAGAAAAATATCTACATATGATATATGACGGCGCAACATGTGTCGTTGAATTATTTTGTAGCTTTTTATTGCAATTCAGACGACATGTAAAAAGGCAAGTGTTGTCTATCGATAAAAATATTCTTTCATACTTGAATTTATAAATATTTTTTTTGGATTCTACTGATTTAGTTTAGCTATGCATATTTATAGAATGATCTATGTAATGATGTAATATTTGTTGATATTTTTATCATATTTCTTTGTTATTTGGATGACATATATAATACATGCATTGACTATATGTATTTCATATATAGAAAAATATAGGTATATGAATCTTAATTTGTTTGGTTAATTATAAATAGAGAAATAGTTATACTAGAAATCATACGTGTAGCACGTAGCTTAAAAATTATCATCATTTGAAAATTACAATTACTAATTATTTCTATTTTATTTGGATAAGTAAATAATAGTAATGGGGAAAAGAATACACATGTGAGGGGAAGGGGAGGGGGAGGTGAAGTAGATGAAAATGTTTGGAAATGAATGTGGTGTTCCGTAATTATTAACACTATTTTGTGAGAAAAGGCATAAAAAGGTATAATACAGTTTGTGATTTTTTAATTAAAATATTGTTAATACGTGATGCAGTATTTTTTTTTCTTTTATTATAGATAGCATGGATGTTCTATGTTTTATTGATCGTTGTTTTTCTCGATGGTAGGCGCATATGTACGTAGGTACATGTTCTTTAATTCTTTTTTACATCGATACTGTGCTCAGTTTTGTTATTTTTTCTGGGGTATGTACGTACATATTTTATTTTCCTTTTTTTTCCCATTAATACGTGTACATATGTACGTACGTGCATATTTTTTTCTCGCTTTTTACTCTTGGGGCCACCAGCGGAGAAGTGAAGGATCGTATGCCTCGTATGTACCATATAGGCCAATACGGAAAAGGAGAGAGATTGATTATGGGGGTTTTATTTTTTTCTAAAAAGAAATTTAATAGTTAAAAATAGTGGATCCACCAATTTATTAGAGTGCCATGTGATAGTTTTGGAGCTTTTTATAGGATGTCATGTGGCGGCTTAGGAGCATTTTTATAAAGTTTAATGATCTTTTAGTATATAATAGATAGATAGACAGACAGATAGATAGATGGCTAAATTCATAGTAATTTTAGAGAAAATTTGTGGATTGGTGATTGAGAAGCGGTCTTTCCACCATAACTGCCACCTGGCGGATCCAGCGTGTTAGCTGTGGAAGGCTAGAAGCTGACACCCATGCTTTTGATCTATCAAGTACCCTATTATGTTCTAAGTTTTCTCTAAAGTATTTGTTCAATTATACAATTATACGGTTGTATTCATTTTGATTAATTTAAAAGAGGTCATAGGATTGTATGTTAATGAAAAAAAATCAACCGTTCAAATTTAATGATCCGTGTGTGAGAAGCCAATTTTTCTACGACTCGTTGTTGCACATTCAATATTTTCGATATTTTGGTAATTGGGTTTAATGTTTAATGTAGTGGTTATTGATTTAAGGGCGATATTTTTTTAATGTGTAATTAGTTCATACATTTAAAAGTAATAAAATAATTTACATAGAAGCGGTGAAACAACGCCTAAATTTTAAGAAATCGAACGCACAATTTGCAGTCGTCCCCAAATCCATTTGGATCATTTTAGTACGAAGTAGAAAGTTAGGTCATTAGTTGAACAGATACAGTGATATGTGTATATATTTGACAGTGATGATTAAACAAAAACGGAAAAGCAACCACGGCACGCTAGTCCACACGAAAGAAGGGGGAAAAAAAAAGAAAAAGAAAGGGCAGAAAGTCCCTCAGATTGATTAGTAGTATATCGTCTCTATCCGTCGCGAAATGCCCACCAAGAAAGGCAAGAGGAGAGCAGGTGAGCAGAGATCCTCCAATGGCGGCTGCAAGGAGAGTGGTCTTGTTCCCCAGCCTCGGCGTGGGCCATCTCGCCCCCATGCTGGAGCTCGCCGCGGTTTGCATCCGCCACGGCCTCGCCGTCACGGTCGCCGTCCCTGACCCGGCCACCACCGCCCCCGCCTTCTCCGCCGCCCTGCGCAAGTACGCATCCCGCCTCCCCTCCCTCTCCGTCCATCCACTCCCTCCTCCTCCTCCTCCTCCTGCCTCCTCCGGCGCCGGTGCCGCCGCTCACCCGCTCCTCCGTATGCTCGCCGTCCTCCGCGCCCACGCGCCCGCCCTCGGGAACCTGCTGCGTGGCCCCCATGCCGCTCAGGCGCTCGTGGCCGACATGTTCTCCGTCTACGCCCTCGACGTCGCCGCCGAGCTCGGCGTCCCCGGGTACCTCCTCTTCTGCACCGGCGCCACCAACCTCGCCGTTTTCCTCCGTTTGCCACAGTTTTGCGCCGGGAGCAGCGGAAGCTTGAGGGAGCTCGGCGACGCGGTCGTGTCGTTTCCCGGCGTGCGCCCGCTGCCGGCGTCGCACTTGCCCGAGGAGGTGCTCGACCGGGGGACGGACATAAGCGCGGCCATGGAGGAGGCGAGGAGGAGGAGGAGAGGATGACCTAGACGCTAGTGGAGAGGCGTAGTCCTCGCACCGTCCCACGCGAATTGAGATCCAGTGCAGTCCGTCGCACGAGTGGAGAGGCTGTGTATTCACGTGGTGACGTGGTGAAATCATACGGTGGAGATTTACATGATTTGAGGATGGATGGTACGGATTGATCCAGATGATTTAGCCTGTAGCATGGAGAGGTGCAACTCTTCCTTTTTATATTAGTATAAATATAGATATAGATGAGTCAGAAGTAGACTGGAAAATCCCTTTGATGGAATATTTGAAAGATTCTAGTCTTAGGGTTGATCGGGAAATTCGGTGGTAAGCGTTCAAATACACTTTGCTTGATAGAGAGTTATATCGCCGAAATATAGATGGAGTGATTTTTCTAAGGTTGCTATGGGAGAAGTACGTGAAGGGATTTGCGGAACTCATCAATTGGCCCATAAGATGAATTGGTTGCTTAGGAGAGCGGGGTTCTATTATCTGAACATAATTGATGATTGTTTCAAATACTATAGGGGATGCGCAGCTTATCAACGGTTCAGCAATGTTCAATTGGCACCCGTCGCCGTATTGAATTCTATCATCAAAACCATGGCTGTTCCGAGGTTGGGCTTTGGATTTCATTGGTCAAATTTATCCTTCGTCATCAAAAGGCCATTGGTTCGTGCAAGATGCAACAGATTACTTCACTAAGTGGGCCGAAGCCGTGCCGTTCAAGAATATTACTTACTCGAAGGTAATTGACTTTATCTTGAAGCATATTGTTCATAGATTCGGTATTCTTTAAACTTTGACTACGGATCAAGGAGCTTCTTTTATATCCAAGGAGGCAAATCTTATGATATTAAGCTGTTGAGTTCTTCTACTTGCTACGCTCAGACTAATGGACAAGCAGAGTCAAGTAATAAAACATTGTTGAAATTAGTCAAAAGGATATTGAAGAACACCTAAATAAGTGGCATGAGGTGCTTTCGGAAACATTATGGGCTGATAAGATATCTAAACATAGTGCTACCAAAGCCACTCATTTTGAATTGATTTATGGACAAGAAGCCGTTTTGCCGGTTGAGGTAAATCTTGGCTCTTTTCGGTATTTCAAGCAATACGACTTGTCGGTTCAAAAGCACAAGACCTTGATGGGAGGCAATTTTGAAGACGTCATCGACAAGCGTTTGAATACTTTGAAAGAGATGGAGACACTTCAAGGATAGCATTTTTCAGAGAGCAATCAATGGCAAATACTTAGGAAGTCCCATGGCCGGTAATTGGATTATCGCCCTGAGAGAACATGTTCTATGCTTTTAGGTTCACAATGTTAACCCAAAAGGCAGGGGGGCATGTGTTTTCACCCAAATTTAGGAAAATTGCCAAAGTTTGGAAAGTGTCGTGTTTCCTTCACAGGGCCGGTCAGACCGCAGGTAGGTGGGTAGTTTGACCACGGCCGGAACTCCGGTTTGACCGCAGGTATATGGCCAGTCAGACCGTCAGGGTCCGAGCCCGGGTCTCGAGTTTCCTTGGTTAGGAAGGCATGGTTCGGATTTCCTTTGGTTTCTATCCCGAGTTGGACGTGGAGGAGGGCCTGTAGAGGGCAAGACCAACCCCTATTTAAGGAAAAAGGCCGGTTCAATTGTAATCCGCCAAATACACAATCTACTTGAATCGCTTTTTCTCTTATCTTTACTTTTCAGCCATGTTTTCTATTTTACCTTAGTTTTAGTCCATCTTTGTCGATTTGTGTTGTAAATCATCCGCCGCCGCTGCGAGAATGCGACACCCCTTTGTAGGTTTGTCCTGAAAACCTTCCGTTTTGCCCACGAGACGGGTAGTCATCCTCATATCGATCTAAATCGGCCTAGAGGCTGATTTTGATCTCTAAATCAGCTCCGCTAGCCGGTTTAGCCGTTTTCTACAAAACCCATCTTGATTTGGCCTTTTGGCTAGATCGAGGTGGTTGGCGACTCCATATCACCGCAAGGCGTTTATGGACCTAATAGGTGCATCGACTAGATGCACCTAATAGGTGTAGTTCAGGTGGTTTGGTTTGGGCCTGTCGCAACGTGGTACAGTGATGATGCTAATACTGCTTAATTATCTATTGTTTTACTGCTTTCAACTTATGATTTATAAATGCTGCTTTTTACTGCAAATATCCTATCAGCCAATCCTTTGATTATCCTTGCATCATACCTTCCCCTTGGTATGACTTGTTGAGTATGGTGGTTATACTCAGTCTTGCTTTATTTTTCCCAATCCCCAAGAAGCATAGAATCGTCAGATGGTGAGCATAGGGCGAGACTCCTCTAAGTTGGTACGGGTCTCTTCCTTCTGAATGGCATCATCAACAAGTTCATGAAGTGTTGCAAATTTGAAACCAGACAGGTGGAACTTCAGAGAGGCTTGCATGCCATTGAAGAAAGCTTCAACCTTCTTAGTCTCTGTGTTAACATCATCTAGAGCATACCTGGAGAGATAGGTGAATTGCTGCATATAATCTGCCACACACATATTCCTTTGCTTCAAATTAAGAAATTCCATTCGCTTTTGTGCCATTATCCCGATTGGAATGTGTGCTTTATGGAACTGCTCAACAAATTCCGCCATGTAATGTATTCATAGTTGCTCCACCAAGCAGATGCATTATCAGTGAGCTGATGAGATGCATACAACTCCTTCTCACGATCATTGCATTGCACCGTGTTCAACTTCCTCTCAACATCACAGATCCAGTCATCAGCCTTCAAAGGTTCAGTTGCTCCAGCAAACACTGGTGGCTTGGTCTTCTGGAAATCTGACCATTTATTACCTAGTGCAGATCCATTTGATGATGATGCTTCTAGAGTACGATTACTCATCAACTGAGTTGCAATAGCCTCAAGAAACTTCAACTGATTCTTTGCATTAACACTTTGATTTCTCTCAAGGGCCGCAAGGACTCGAGCCAAACTAGGCTCTTCTCCACCATTGCCATTACTTTCTAACATGCTGACCACTGTCCTAATTAGTCAAATCTGCAGCGATTTAAATAGAGATAGATAAGAATAAGCAAGAATAGAGTAAGTTAAGACAGAATAGAACAAAGACAAAAGAGAAAAGAATGGATAGAAATGCAATTTTTGTAACCATGATGCGTAAATCTACCTACCACAACAAAATACTTTTTAAAAGCGAAACCAAATTAACAAGATGTAGCTACAAATCCTAGTGGATTTGGCATGCATACAGCTTGCATAAAACATGCCAATCAACACGTCTACTAAGGGTCAAAGTCTAATTCTTACGTGAGAAGAAGGCAAGAGACAAGAAATTTTGAATTTAGAAACGATGATAAGACAAAAAATATTTAGAAAATAAAATATATTTTAGCTAGTATTGCTAAGACAGAGGGGTAAGAAAGCACTAAAGATGGTACGGAAGGACGAAAAGCAATTAAACTTAAGGTTTTTCAATATATTTTTATATCTAAAAATAGCTTTTTATCAAAAATCGACTCTAAACCATCTAGGTCAACCTACTGTCAAGCTAGGCTCTGATACCAAGTCTGTGGGGATACCCAGTTTGAGTACGGTATCTCGAAACCACCCGCGACCGTCCAGGATTTCAATCGCGCACAGATTGGTAAGCATAACAGTTTTTGACATATATACCCCAAGTTTTTACATAAATTATTACATAAAAGTTAACTAAGATAGGTTTTAGGGGCTGACTAGCTAAACACTCCTTACAAACAAAAGACCCATACACAAAATAGGATAAATAACACCACAGGCAATGCCTGAGAGCAGATCGACCTAGAACATGAACTCGTCAGCACCGTAGAATTCTTCCCCTTCATGCGCCTTCTCAGGGAAGAACTGATCGTCTGAACCACATTTTATGCAAGAGGTGAGAACCGAGGTACCCAGCAAGACACATCCATAATAATACAAATAGAATGTATGCAAGGCGTACAAGGAATATAGTTCATCAAGGAGGTTTCGTAACAAGTCTATTATAAATAGTTTTTCCCTACTTCATCAAACATTTCATTCGCAAACAATTGTAAATCATCATTTTAAAATGGTATCAATATTAATCACCATTCATCCTCATCTTCAACATATTACATATTTTAATTTAAAATCTACTCATACCATGATAAATAGGAATCACTCAATCACATAGCTTCTTAACCGGAAGCGCGACACATTCGAATGATTTAATGCAGGGGCTACATTCGCCAGGCTAGTGTACAGGGTCTTGGGATCGCAACTGGGACGAAACGTCGAAACCTATGTTGATGACATTGTCGTAAAAAGTCGCAAGGCCTTCGACCACGCATCAGACTTGCAAGAGACTTTTGACAACCTCCGCGCAACCAGCATGAAGCTAAATCCAGAGAAATGTGTGTTCGGCGTTCGTGCTGGTAAGTAGTTGGGATTCCTTGTGTCCGAACGGGGGATCGAAACAAACCCCGAAAAATTCGATGCCATTCAGCAAATGAAGCCACCATCGAGCGTTCGGCAAGTACAAAAGCTCGAGGGGCGAATCGCGGCACTTAGTCGATTCTTGTCAAAGGCGGCCGAAAGGGGCTTGCCATTCTTCAAGACCCTTCGAGGGGCAGGAAAGTTCAGTTGGATGCCAGAGTGCCAAGCAGCCTTCGATGAGCTTAAGTGGTATCTCCAAAGCCCACCAGCTCTGGTTAGCCCAGTGGCAGGGAGCGAACTGTGGCTCTATCTAGCAGCTTCGCCCGTTGCTGTTAGCACAGCTTTGGTGCAAGAAACCGAAGCAGGCCAGAAACCAGTATACTTCGTCTCCGAAGCTCTCCAGGGGGCGAAAGTTAGATACATTGAAATGGAAAAACTTGCTTACGCCCTAGTGATGGCTTCAAGAAAGCTCAAACACTACTTCCAAGCCCACAGAATCGTGGTACCTTCGCAGTATCCTTTGGACGAAGTGCTTCGAGCAAAAGAAATCACGAGGCACCTACGTAAATGGGCCGCTGAGCTATCACCTTTCGACCTACACTTTGTCGCTCGCACTGCAATCAAGTCCCTAGTCCTCGCTGATTTCGTGGCCGAATGGACACCCACGTCCGTCCCAGAGCCCGAGCCAGTCGAACAGCCATGGGTCATTCACTCTGACGGCTCGTGGTCTCACAAGGGGGCGGGCATCGCTGCAATCCTGACTTCACTAGGGGGTGTACCAATTCGTTACGCAGCAAGACTGCAGTTCGACACAACCAACAACACAGCAGAATATGAAGCAGTGTTAATGGGCCTGAGGAAAGCGAAAGCTTTGGGCGTTCGGCGTTTCCTAGTCCGGACGGACTCAAAGCTTGTCGCCAGCCAGGTTGACAAGTCCTTTGAAGCGAAATTAGAAGGAACGAGAAAATATCTAGAAGTCGTTCGGTCTATGGATAAATGTTTCGCCGGCATAACGGTCGAACACTTGCCCTGAGGCCAGAATGAAGAGGCTGATGCGCTAGCGAAATCAGCTGCTTGTGGAGGGCCGCATTCGCCAATAATCTTTTTTGAAGTCCTGTATACACCAAGTGTGCCAGCAGACAGCCAAGACATCTTGGCAATTGACCAAGTCTAGTTGGGCGAAGACCTAAATGACTAGCGAACGCCTTTCGTCAAGCACCTTAAAGAGGGATGGCTGCCAGATGATGAATCTATGGCGAAATAGTTGCAACTCAGAGCTGCGAAGTACAAGCTAATCTCCAGGCAATTGTATCGAACCGGAATACTACAGCCCATGCTTCGCTGTGTCTCTTTCTCCGAAGGTGAGGAGATGGTGAAGGAAATACACCAGGGGATATACGGAGCGCACTAGGCAGCAGGGACCGTCGCATCAAAAGTATTTTGCTAAGGCATATATTGGCTAACCGTACTTAAAGTACGTGTTGAACATGTCAAAAAATGCGAAAGCTGTCAGCGACACGGCCGAAGTCAAACAGCACCATAGTACGAACTACAGCCAATCGCACCAATCTGGCCATTCGTAAGATGGGGCTTAGACATCAACGGCCCATTCCTAGTGGCGCGGAACAGTTACAAGTTCGCCATTGAAGCCATTGAGTACTTCTCTCGCTGGGTTGAAGCCGAACCACTTGGCACAATAACTGCAGCTGCGGTTCAGAAGTTTGTATGGAAAAACATTGTTTGCCGATTCGGGGTACTGAAGGAGTTCATCACTGACAATGGCAAGCAGTTTGATTCTGGAAAGTTCAAGCAAATGTGCGAGGGGCTAAACCTGCAAATCAAATTCACTTCGGTCGCACACCCGCAGTCGAACGGGGCGGCCGAATGAGCGAATGGAAAGATCCTCGAGGCTCTAAAGAAGAGACTGGAGGTGGCGGCGAAGGGAAAATGGCCAGATGAAATGCTATCCGTTCTCTGGGCCCTTCGGACGACCCCCACAAGGCCAACAAAGTTCAGCCCTTTCATGCTCCTCTATGGAGATGAGGCGATGATGCCGGCAGAACTAGGGGCGAACTCACCAAGGGTGATGTTCTCCGGGGGCGAAGATGGGCGTGAAGTATCGCTTGAACTCCTGGAAGGGGTGAGAGTCAAAGCACTAGAACACATGCGCAAGTACGCGGAAGGTACTTCGGCAACCTACAACAAAATGGTTCGACCGACAGAGCTTTTGCTCGGCCATCTCGTGAGTCGAACAATGAGTCGAGCCGCCGTCGAACCTCGTCGCCGGCCGTCGTTCGTCGTCATCCGTTGTTGTTCTTTGCACCGGTGAGTTCGCGTCGTCGTCCTCTTCGCGTTGGTGTCCTCGGTTAGCCCGGCCGAGCTCTCTATCGCCGGTGGCCGCGTCGTCCAGTGCTAGGCCGGCGATGACGTCATCGTGATGTCATAAAGCCCTTTTCCCTTTTAAAAATAAATCTTAAAA
>CM020189.1:4015735-4027894 GCA_009805545.1 Oryza longistaminata
CCATTGCCTCTGGTTTTGAGGGGGAGATTATGATCCAGGAATGGTGCACTGTGGTGAGTTGTGTTGTGCAGGGGGTATTGTCACAGCCTCTATTTGGGTACTTTCCAGTATCGCGACGCATGGTAGACATGATGTTGAGGCTGTGTCTTGTGGGTACAGTGGTACACCTCTGGCCAGAGTAAAACTATTCGAATAGCCGTGCCCGCGGTTATGGGCGGGTTGAGCAATGTTTTTCGTGATTAGTCTCACACCTCTCACAATAATTATTGATGCTATAACTGGTAATAATTTGTTTAGCTCTTGGTTTGGAGTTAGATCTATACAGCCGGGTATGGTTGTTCAGAATGGTTGGGCCTGAGCAGCATGGGCGTGTTGTTCAGTGTTGATTAAAATTGATGATTACTCTACTGTTTTACTTCTCTTAAATGTTTGCTAAATGCTGCTTTTGCAAATGAGCCTATATTATGCCATCCTTTGGTATCCTTGTGTACTTGCATATTTGCTGTGTGGCTTGTTGAGTATGTCATATGCTCATTTTTGCAATAATCAATCAACCTCAGTTGAAGAGAAAGGATCCAGAAGGAGAAGACGTTTGTCTTATACCCCAGTTGAGCTGCCTGTGGGAGTGGAGCTGAAGCCATCGCTAGACCGTTATTTCCGCTGCTGTTTTCTTTTATTTTGTAAGTATGTAACGATGTTATTATGATGGATTCGTATATTAAATTGTCAGTTTAAGTACCTCGGCTGATTCCTGGACGAGGGTTTTATGCACAAATTAGTTCGAAAATTCTTGTGAATTTTCGGGCGTGACACCACCCAATCGTAAGCCGCCACGTGTCACAAGGGTAGGCGAAACGGTAAATTCCCGTTGATCGAGCCGCACAGTGCTAACCCACGAAGGGAAGCCCATCACTGTTCATCGTGGCCCAGAGCAAAGAATAAGGATAGCTTCACCGTTTGCAAAAGGCGAAAGCTAGAAAAAACTAACCATAAAAATACATATACACAAAGTGTACACATTTCCAGCAGGAGTCCAGTATTGGTTTCGGCAGGAGCGTCGGTCGAAAGGGGGCACCTCATACCATACCACATGGTTTGCACAGTCTCGGCTGAAGCTCCTAACTCACCCTTGCCCGTGAGGGGCTTGTTGGCGGTATGTCACGAGACCCTTCGAACAGACCTACCGAAACCATGCAACCAGCGAGGATTCAGGCCCAAGACGCTAAGATCATCTAGGCGAAGCCCCATGGCGAAGACTATAAAGCAGAGATGGCGAAGGCTGAAGGATCACGCTGGTATCCGGCAAGACCAAATGCATCTTGGGCGAAGTGTGTATGCCGAAGGATGGGGGCTTCGCCATAACAAGCCCAACTTTGAAGAGGCCCAAGGGGCCATCCCAGCCACTCAGGCCTGTTCGCCAATCGGCCCATTAGAGGCCCATGTATCCAAATTACACTGTATACCCAAGCAAACGTCCCTTTCATAAGGGCAGCCATGTAAATTCCCATGTAAAGCCTAAACCCTAATGGGGGAACCTGTAAGAGGATTATAAATAGCCCCCTAGGGATCCCGAAGAAAAATCTTAAAGTAATACATTTAGTGTTCCCAACACTGTTGAATAACCACGTCCTTCGACGTACGCAGTTGCGCTTCGACAACAGAAGTCTTAGGCAGAGTCCTGGCTTATACCCTAGTTAAGCGTTTGTGAAGATGGAACCGCAGACCTGCTAGTCCACTGTTGTTTTTTTTTTGTTGTCAGGTCTTATGTGCCTATGCAATAATGTAAATATTATCGTGATAATTAATAAAGATGTGTCTTTTGTATCATGTGTGGTGTACCTGGCTTTTCCTGGGACGGGGATTAATACACTAGCATTCTGAATAGTTATTTTCTAGGCATGACAACTAACCCCTTTATAAAGGCTATGACCGATTCAATTTAGGGACACCATCTACAACCAACGCAATAGCCAATTGAATCATTCGTTCAATATCACATCTATTCTATGCCTAGTTTCTAGCCTAGTTCGTCCATCTTCGTCAGTTTGCAGTGAAAGTCATCCGTCTTTGTCACGAGAGTGCAAGTTCTCTTTGTAGGTTTGTCCTAAAAACCTTCCACTCCACCCACAAGACGGTGTTTATCCGTATTTGTTTAATCAGCTCCGCTAGTCAGTTTTGACCTTCTAAACCCATATTGACCAGTGGGTTTCCTTAAGGTTAAGGTGGTTGGCAACTGCATATTACGGTAAAGATTTAGGTTTATTCCGGATCGTGTTGGTGGCGTGGCAAAAAAGGCCATCAACAGCAGGGCGTCCAGGTTGCCACGCGTGGGCGACAGGGCAAGGCAGCTCATAGCAAGCAGCAACTCCAGCTTGGAGCCGTCCTCCTGCCCGAAAATGAATGACATGCCAAACTCCTGTCCGTGGGTGAGGTGCTGGAGAGAGAGAGAGAGAGGAGAGGGGAGTTTTGGAGGAAGAAGATATGTAGTCACTTATATGTGCCACACTTACATTGTTTTAATTAATTCGATTATTGGACAGCCATCTGGACGCCACGTGAGCTAAAAAGGCTCTCAAATATTTTAGGGAGTCGAAATGGACGTTTTTCCTATTTTGTTGAGTTGGGGACTGGCAATCCTACTGGCAAAACAAGGCGGAAAAAGTACACCGAAGGTCCCTCAACTTGTCATTGAATTACATAATCGTCCTTAAACTGCAAAACTGGATACAACATGTCCTGCAACTTACAAAACAAGTGCAAACTAGGTCCCTCGGCAATTTTGACTCCGGTTTTATCCTATGTGGCAGCTGACTCAGCGTGGGACCCACGTGGGTTCCACATGTCAGCCCCTTCTTCCCCTCCCCTTTCTTCCTCTCTCCTCTTCTTTTCTCTCCCTTTGCTCCTGGCATGGTAGAGGCAGAATCGCCGGTGGAAGCCGAATCGGCGGAGGCCGAGGATGAATCAGTGTAGGCAGAATCGATGGAATCGGAATCGACGGAGACGGAATCGGAAGCCAAATCGCCGTGCCACAGTGAACGCCGCTTTGCCGCCTTCACCTGGCCTGGGAGCCTCGAAGCTCGCCACCGCGCGTCACCACCCAAAACGGGTTCCCCATGGTGAGGCGATGCTCCCAGTGTACTCTTCTTCCCCAAACACCCACCCAAACCTTCTTCCACCGCAAGCTAGAGCCGTCGAACTCCGGCGCAAGCTTCAGCGCACGACGCCCAGCCGAGCGCGACCTGGCCGCGTCGTCCACAGTCCTGTCCACGCCGTGTCGGGAGGAAGCAAGGAGGCCGTCGATGGCCGAGCGCGACCTCACCGCCGGGATCCAAGGCCGTTGCCACTGCTTCCCCTGACGACCTCGATTCCCCCTACCTATCAACCTCGTCGTCGGCATCCTCTCAGCCTCATCTCCGCCACTGCATCAGCGTGTTCGCCGCCTCTGCCTCCTTGAGCCCATCGCCATGGACCTCACACCCCGCCGCCCAGCTCCTTCCCTGGCGGTTGCCGGCCGTGCCCATCTCCGCCCTCGCCGGCCGTCCCCGCTCCTTCCCCACCGGCCGCCGCTCGACGCCCAGCCGAGTGCGACCTGGCCGCGCCGCCTACGGTCCTATCCACGCCGCGTCGGGAGGAAGCAAGGAGGCCGTTGATGGTTGAGCACGACCTCGCCGCCGGGATCCAAGGCCGCCACCAGTGCTTCCTCCAACAACTTCGACTCCCTCTTACCGGGTCAACCTCGCCGTCGGCGTCCTCTCAGCCTCATCCCGCCACCACATTAGCGTTGTCGCAACCTCTGCCTCCTTGAGCCCATCGTTGTGGACTTCCCACCTCCGCCGCCCAGCTCCTCCCTCGGCGGTTGCCGGCCGCGCCCATCTCCGCCCTCGCCGGCCGTCCCCCGCTCCTCCCCCGCTGGCCGCCGGCCCGCCCAGCTGCTCTCCGTCACCGTCGCCATGGAAAGGGATGAGAGAGGAAGAGAGGGAGGGGAAGAAGGGGCTGACGTGTGGGACCCACGTGTGTCCCACGCTGAGTCAGCTGCCACGTCGGACAAAACCAGAGTCAAAACTGCCGAGAGACCTAGTTTGCACTGGTTTGTAAGTTTGGGGACGTGTTGTATCCGGTTTTGCGGTTTAAGGATGATTTTGTAATTCAATGAGAAGTTGAGGGACCTTCGGTGTACTTTTTCCGAACAAGCCACAGTTGCTCTAGAACCTCGCAATCCCAGCCCAACTTTGGAAGGAAGGCCGGCCCCATCAGGCCGACAGCCTGCTCGAAATGGTGAAGCTCCGGATAATAAAAGGGATAAGCCGGCAAACATCGACTGACCGCCGCACTTCATCCCCCCTCCCCTCCCTCCCTCCGCCGGAGCGCCGTCTCAAAATGGCCGCCACCTCCTCCACCGCCTCCGCCATGGCGGTGGCCACCACCTCCCCTACCATTGCCACTGCGCCATTCTCGTCTCTTCCTCTCCGCCTTCGCCTCCGCCCCAAACCCCTCCTCTTCACTTCTCGCCTCCTCCTCCCCGTCCCCAAGTCCTCCTCCTGGGATGAATCCGTCTCGGAGGAAGGGGAGGAAGAAGGCGTGGAGGAGGATTCCGAGGAATCCGGTGCCGCGGGGGAAGACGATGACGGGGAGGACAACGACGAAAAGCCGCGGCCTGAGCCGGTGGCCGCCTCTGGGTTCGAGTTCGCGTCGCCGCCGGAGGGCTACGTGGAGCCGGCCCCGTTCGACGAGCTGCCCCCGGAGTCGCCCGAGGACGTGGCAGCGGCGTACGAAGCGCTCTACGGGCCGGCCTTTAGCGGCGAGACGGTCATGGGCAACAACGTCTTCGAGGTCAAGGTGGTGGATCCCGTCGACATGGACCGGGAGCAGCGCCCTAGCGACGAGTTCAGCGAGCGGGTCGTGCAGGTCAATCGCGTCACCAAGGTCGTCAAGGGCGGGAGGCAGTTATCCTTCCGTGCGATCGTCGTCGTCGGCGACATGAAGGGCCACGTCGGCGTGGGCGTTGGCAAGGCCAAGGAGGTCACCGAGGCCATCACCAAGGCCGCCATGAACGGCCGTCGCAATCTCGTCACCGTGCCGCTCACCAAGTATTCGACCTTCCCGCATAGGTAGGTGACATCCCTTGCTTTATTCCTAATTTTGCATACGAGGTTATCATGTGGATGCTCTTATACCCATCGACCCACTAGTTTCAACTTAATGTGCAAACAGCCGGCCGACTAGTACTAATTAATACTACAAGAAATGAGTTCCATGGAAACTAAAACATAAGATACTGTAAAGATCGTGATTTGTTAATGATATTGTTTATTAGATGTTACTACTAGTTTTTGTGGTTTTAGCCAGCACAGCAATTTGTAACCTGATTTGCTATTATGCCCAAATGGTGTATTCTTATTTTCTGTTTTACACAGAGGCACTGATAATTTGCACAACAGTTCATGGTTGATAGTGAAATTGGTAGTATGCATCTTCCCTCGTGCAGGCATTGCACTCCTATGAACAAATATTTTGTAGAAGATATCAAAATCGAAAGTACAAAAGATTCAGACTTAATCTTGTGCCACACTGTCACCTACTCCCTCCATCCAAAAAAAAACTCAACCTAGGAGTGGATGTGACCCCTCCAGATTCGTTGTACTAGGAGGGGTCACATCCAATTCTAGGTTGAGTACTTGAGTGTTTTTGGGACGGAGTACTTATCTGCATTTTCATGGATATATGTATTTTGAATGCTCCTCCTGTTTGCATGAGCTAATGTGCAATTATATTTTTCATCAAAATGTACCTGGATTATCATAAATTGTGGTGTCGTGGTAGATACCTGACATTGATGGAGTGATTCTTGACAAAGGCATTTGTAGCTCGTAGTAAGTGTGATCGAGAACACATTTTCAACTGCAAGGGTTGTTTTATTTAAATTATGTTAATTGTACTAAAATTCAATTCGGACTTTAAAGAATAAAGTGTTGTTAAAACTCAGGTGCATACTAGCGACTCTGGTTTTTGAACATTGATACGATTGGAATTTTAGCGAAGTGCTACAATTGAATCTGGACTGATGTGTTCTATTCTCATGCTGATTGTATGGTTACGTAGTTGTCTGAAAGCTAGTTGATAATCATAAAACACCACTCTTTAGTCTAGGATTTGCCTCTATCTGAAAGCTAATTGATGAAGTGCTACTCTTTAATTGGTCTAAAATGTACCATTTTGGACTAAATTCATTTGACCTTTCATCCTTTTCTTTATTGACCTGAGCTCAACTTGTTCTTCCTGTTTTTACTTCTTCCTCGCCTCTTCCTATGCCCAGTAAAAGCTGTAAAGTCTGAGTTAACAGAGGCATAATTCCCAACTAAATAACCAAGACTTCAGGTATGCTTTTACAATCATTATGGAAGGCAAGCAGTGACAAACCGGAGAGCACAGGATCTATTTTTACTAGCTACTCCCTCCGTCCCAAAATATGGCAACTTATAGGGTTCAAATTTTGTCCCAAAATATAGCAACTTCTAGCTTCTAAAGTGCAGCTTTCATTATGTAGTACCCAAAAATACCGATGTACCCACCACTGCCTCTGCCTCGTTTTCTTACCAAAGCCCAGGACATATTAATGGAGGGTTAATATGGAGGCTATACTCTTTTTATCCCTGTCCTTAATACTTGTGCCCAACTCTGAAAGTCATTATATTTGGATGGAGGGAATATTTCTTTTGCTGAAGAAGACAGGAACATCTCCGAGAGAGTGTTTAAGTCTAGGGACATACTAGAGCTGGATAACTGAGTATATGGAACCAGTAAACCCACGAGTGGTGTTTTGCATCAGAAAGGCATGGACCTTGGGAACAGGGATCAGTGGCAAATCCAGGGGGCAAAAGGAGGTCTGGCCTCTCCCAGCATGTTGCTTCCCCAGCCTGGCCTGGCGAAACCATTAGATCTCTAAAGCTCTAATGCAACCCGCGGGATATTTACCAATTATTTTCGTAATCATTGTCACTCGGCAAGTCGACCCCCCTCATATCTAAATCCTGGCTTCTCCACTGACAGGGATGCCAAGCTCCTTGTCAGTGGCAGTGCAGAGTGGATTGGATTTGAGGAGAGCATGCAGAGGGGATTAGATTGTGCATGGAGGTGAATATGGAAATGAAAAATCGAAGTTTGACACAGCCTTAGGTCTCTTCTTCCTCTCTCCTACCATTTGTATTTGGTATGACTGTTTTGCAGAAGGAAGAATAGAAAAATAGGAAATGCAAGTGATATTCAGGTTAAGAAGTTGAAAGAATGGAAAGGGAAATTCAATTTAGTCCAATGTGGCACTTCTTAGACCAAACCAATCAAGGAGTTGCATTTTTTCAATTAGCTTTTGGGATTGGCAAATCCTAGAGTCCCCATCTAAAGCATATGATCAGTTATCCCAGTTCTATTATGGTGTTTTGTTTTGTGCTATGAGATGTCTAATTTTGTTACTGACATTAGGCAGATGACAAACCGCTGATGTGGCCTGTACTTTTTGGATATGGCAAGACCTTTTTAAAATTATCAGAACTTTAGTTTTGTATGTTGTATCCTTTTGTTTGGAAAATAACTCTTCCCAATCTATTTCTTCCTGCATTTGGCTAATAAACATGTGATGCTTAAAAGCTTGGCCGTACATTTAATTGTTCTGATCTTTGAAGATTAATAAAAAAAATTCTTTGGCGGAGCAATTTTATAGGTGTTCTTCCTGTGATGGTATCAATAATTGGAATTTCTAACACTCAAATCTTGTGCATATGAGCATATCGATAATAATTGTGCATCTCCTATCTTTCTGGCAGTTATGTCTATCTACAATAATTGCAATTCTGAGTATTATTTCATCTTGGTTTGTCCTGCACAACAAGCAGAGCAGATGCAGACTATGGAGCAGCCAGGGTCATGTTGAGGCCTGCTTGCCCTGGATCTGGTGTAATTGCAGGTGGAGCTGTGAGGGTCGTTCTGGAGATGGCTGGGGTTGAAAATGCTCTGGGGAAACAGCTGAGGAGCAAGAACCCCCTCAACAATGCAAGAGCTACTATCAAGGCGACCCAAATGATGAGGCAGTTCAAGGATGTTGCTGCAGAGCGCGGGCTTCCAATGGAGCAGCTATGGAAATAATCAAATAAATCAACCTTAAATTCCCTCCAATATTTTTCCTTCTCCATTTCTTGAGTTCATTTTCAGTTGTATCTGTCAGTGGGGATAATCCTACATTTAAGTCCTCTCCCCACCCTAAATGCATTATGTGTCTCCACATATACATGGCAAAGCTTTAGATGAATTGATCTGCGAATACCTTTAGCTTCACTAGTAATAGTGCACGTGCAAGACACGTTCCGCACATATAAATGCGAGTTTATTATGTTTTCCCACTATGCATATTAAACAGACCATATAAATGTGAAGTTTAATATGCCACATATCTCTCTGTTTACAATTTGTCATATAAACGGAAAACAATCAATGATACCAAAAATTCAATTTGTTATAGTTTGATAAATGTTTGGCATAATATGAAGTGTATAATTGCGAGAGAGAGAGAGAGAGAGAGAGAGAGAGTTCCTTTATGTAAGTTATAGCTTCCTCGGTCACCTGGTTATGATGTGCATATGTGGCTCGATGACATTGCTGTCCGATAAGAAAACCCTGAAAAACACCAAATAGAATGGGAGAAAAAGCAAAAAGAATTACTCGCAGAAAGTATCGGCAAGCACTACCACTATAATAAAAAAGCATTATATTCTTTTTATAATGATGCATTTAGCATAATTAGTTACATACTCTTGTCTAGGTAGCACACAAATTAAACTGAGTCACGTCGCACCAAACCTGTCAGATCAGTTATTTTTCATAATCTATACCACAAGATTTCAGCATTATCTTGCTGCTATCGTTTTAATTTTGGTGCTACATCTACGCCTATTGTAAAGAAAAATAATGAACTGACTTAAAAGGAAACCAACCTACACTAAATCTGACACAAAGGAGCCATGAAATGTTGTGTCAAAAAATATAATATGAATATTTGTTGGAATTATTTTCTGGAAAGATAGTGCTCTATAGCTCTATCTGCCCTAAAAGACTACATTTTTTTCTTGAACCTTTATGTTCATAAACAATGTTTTAGCTAATCTTTATTAAGGCAAATTATTATAGTTTCGGCATAATTTCAGCAGCAACGTCTTGGATAGGAAATTGTATTGCATGTATCTATACTGGGCTTCATAATGCAGGATAAAAATAGGATGGGATCTACATATTTTATAAATAGATTCTCACTGTTTATCATGGGATTAGATGGAGTCGTACCAATTTTTAATTCAGATGTTAGGGCTCTCGGTTGTCAACGTAAGCAATATTATTCTTCCCTCACAATAATATCTCTAGAAGCTTCTGAATCCTGAAAAAGACATATTGGTTTGCATAAACAACCACTGAGAAAAGGAAATGCTTTGCAGAGCTAGTACCAAGAAAAATAAAATTAAAAGTTGCCATCAGTAACTTAAGAAACAAGAGCTTTATTTGATAAAAGGCAGATACATCCAGCACCAACCGTCTATCAAAGCCAAGATCTGTAGCAGCATTTTGTAATAATGAAAATTTTACATATACACAAATTGTGGTTCCATGTTGTTTCTAATAAAAAGTATTCAGATCAGCTTAAACATATATGCCTATTGAGATGCAGTTAACAACAGAATTCAAAATTATTTCAGTAGCATTGATATGGAGGATTATAGGACACTCCGAGGAAATTAACAAAGTACGTCGCAGGAAGAAGTTCTGTACAATGAGCATATCTGTATCTCAAGAAGCTTCCTAATAAGCAAAATTCAAGGGAACTCAATGGTGTTCCTGACCTGGAAAACTCAATCTATGTGTCAAATTGATAGGAAAACAATGCAGGTCCAAACTGAATGAAACTTGCTATACAAATTGATCTATGTAGGCAGGGGAAATACTACATCCAACACTCTTACTACTCTAGTGTATCTAGAATCTTTGACCTTCCACGTACAACAGAAAGTTATGGAACATCACAAAAGGGGAAATGTGCCTTCTGCTGCAGCCTATATGACACATTTCAGCGACAGACATGTAACTCTAGCTATATATAAGGTCACAATATGTACACAAACTCAAGAAGATACTGTGCTAGGCACAATATCTTCCCAAGGATCCAAACAAATCGAAAAGAGCATATCAGTATTGATAGACCACACAACAGAGGATTGTATATTATAAATCCGCACTCATTTCTTGTATGTCCAAGATTTTTGACGACCAAATTGACTCCCATACAATTAGTACAGACAACTAAGGCACTTCCATGTTATCGAACTATTTGCGAAACATTGCTTAAACTATTATTATAGCCTCAATTTCCTATACTAAATAAAAAATAGTGCATATGAGGAACACAACTAAAAAGTTGACGAAGGTACGGAGTGGTGTTAAAAATAATTGAAGAGAAAAAAGATATAGTTCCATGGATAAATAGAAACCTCACATTATTATCATTTCATCACAACAACACCATATAGTTACCCAAGTGTTGTACATAATTTTGTGAACTTGAGTACACTAGGCTACAAGTAATTTCTTCCACAACAATTGGACCATACCTGGACCACCTCAACAAATCCACAATGGATTCACCTGTTGGGATACGCGTAGGCTACGATAGCATAAATCAAAATTTTCTATCGCGTAAACCAGGAACCATGCAAGTATTAGATCATAGATCGTTACCACTCGACGCGCGGCGCAACGAAAGAAGACGCTGAGAAGTCGAAGGAACTCTCGCGAAGTAGCGCGCGTCGATGTAGAGGAAGTAGTCGATCGCACCGGCTCGACCTTCTCCTCCTCGTGCGTTCTCCTCGCCATACTCCCACGCCGATCAGCACCGCAAACCAGCGGCGCCTCTACCGGTATCCACACGTACAGGGACGGAACGCCACGCGCAGATGTGCTAGCACCCGCGCGCGGCTAGGGTTTTGCTCGGGGAGAGAAGTGACGGCTAGGGTTTCTCACGTGATGCAATGCTTCTGCCGGTCACACCCCTCACGAATATATAGGATCCATCACTCGGGCCTCCAAGGTCCGTAGGACTCCTATTCGGATCCCTATCCGAAGTAAGCTCATATTGGATCTCCATTCAATCCCCTTATTCCGGCCCATTAAGCGTGCGACCCTGTAGGTTCATGTACACTCGGCTGTAATCCGAAAACTCCTTTTCGGTCCACGCATCAACAGCGGCTCCTAGCAGAACGTATTGACCCACCGGGCATACATAAAGATCATATCGGCTGAACCTCTAGTGTATACTTGTATGAACCCCTTTGCCTCACGATATCGATTAAGCTCAAGGCTAGATATGTGCCATCCTCTAATAGCTCAATCATTCACTCGAACCTGTTGATAGATTATATAACTTATGATTGACTCCTCAATCACCTTTGGCATGGCCATGCACTTCCATAATCTACAACATCGAGGGGCCCAGAGATATCTCTCCATAGGAGGGGCAAATCCCATCTTGATTATTCATATCCCACTGCATGTTTCATAGCATATCCGAAAACTACTTTTATAACTACCCAATGACGGAGTAGCGTTTAGCAGTCCCTAAGTAAGCTACTACACATGTTGGGAACCATGATAATCTCAACTACTACACATATGGCTCTTGCAGTGTTTCATATTGGGTCTATCCAACAACATGTTCACTAACATGTGTCCATATTATTTATTTGGTATCTCTATACCATGATCCATGAGACATGATCATCAAATAATACATGTGCTGATCATCTAAACATATTTGTTCCGCATATGATATTTGATCAGGGATCCTTTAGAAATAGCAACACATAACATAAAAGAGTCTCATGAAAGAATCACATATTCATTAACCAATAATGAGTTTATCTATTTCAAAGAACAAAGTCGGATAAATATGTAAACATAGTATGTGAGACAATCATATCTATGATTGCCTCTAGGGCATATCACTAACATACATCTCAATCAATCACAATTTTTTTTTAAAAAAAAAGACGTCGGCCGACAGACGAGAGGGCATGGCCACCGCTGCGCGCGGGACCTCCGGCCGCCTGCCCGCCTGCCCGCCGCCGCCCG
>CM020189.1:4027919-4051616 GCA_009805545.1 Oryza longistaminata
GTAAGAAATACTCTAGAGCAGCTTCAAGCAGACAGCAGCAGGATGGAAAGAGTTCCACCTTAGTATTAAAATGTTATAGAAATTAATTTTGCTTACTTCTCTATCTGTTCTTTGGGCAATTATTTGATATCCGGTTCAGTTGCTCACATTCAAATCTTTGCAGGGGCTGAAAAAAGAAGTAGGAGCTTAGCAAGAGGCGAAGTGGAATTCGCGTGGTGTCATATGGAGCAAGAGTTTGCTGCTGTTAGCGGTCGGGACACCTTATGCCTAATCTTTATACGGTCAGGATTAGTTTTGGAGTTAAATAATGTTTATTGCATTCCAGCTTTTGTGTTAGAACGTTACTCTGCTCTTTGTTGCAAGCAGAGGGTTATGGTTTTAGATTGTGGACAATAGTTGTTTCAGTCTATTATAATGACATTTTCATATTTCCATGCACCGATGATGTAATTGGCTTATACATTATGAATCTTATGGGATGTTCAGTCTATAAATTTAATAAAGGGGCAAACGCAACGTCCTAAAATAGATTTGAATCCCACTTTATTCTGGGCATGTCGCTTGGGTCAATAAATGAGAAACGCATGGAGGAAGCTTCATAGAATGGACTGTCTAGCACTCGTTCTGAGTTTTCGAATCATTTGAGACATGTGAATCTTGTTTACTTGCAAATGACAAAGGCAACCTTTCACGCGGGTCAAGAAGGTGAACGTATAGGGACTAGTACATACTTGTATATGTGGACCAATGAGCTTGAAACTGCCAGAGGTGTTTTGGTACATTTATTACCTTTACTCGTATGCTTTAGTAGATGAATGTGTTATGTCTACTTAATTGCGGGCACTAAGTCGGAGTCATTTGAAAACGTTCAAGGAATTGTCAGATATGACGGACAAATCATCTTTGGCCAAGACAATCAAGTATCTGATTATACTGACTCGTCAGGTGGAGGAGTACTATGAGCTGAATCTTGGCAATATTAAAGCGAGTGCTGGATTGTTCTACAACTCACTCCGCCAGGAAACACCTTCAGTGTGAATGGGGGTGTCTGAACGGAGGAATCAGTACAGTTGTTGGACATGGGTGCGTATAAGTGATGAGACCAAACTGATCTGACCGCTAAGCTTTTGGGGTTACGTCTTCTATGAGCACAGCTTCGTTCACGCACTTAAACTAGGATTTCCATCAAAATCAGTGGATAAGACACCATATGAAATATGTGCACTCGGGAAGCGTCCCAGTTGCTTTCTTGTCTAAAGATTTGGGGCTGTTGAGGTCTATTTAAAAAGTTGTTGAGACAATCGGACAAACTCACAACCTAAAATCACATAAAATGCTCTTGTGGGGTTACCCTAAGGAAACGACAAGGCATATTATTTTTATAATCGGAAGACAGCAATACGTGTTTGTGCCCGACGACAGGGTTTCGTTAGAAAAAGAGTTATTTAAGACAAGGATAGTGGGAGCATGGTGCGACCTTGAAACAATTCCAGGTAAACCCGGAAACGCTTCAGCGTCCACACAAACAACCAGAACATCCACTGAGCAAGATGTTGTTCAAAGCAGGTTGACAGTTGTTGTTGAACTAGTTGTGGAAGACCGGCTTCACGAAGGTCCGAAAGGATCACCGACGTACACCTCGAGGTATGGTTTGTTAACTAAGCAGGAAAGCGTGCATGTACTGTCTGTTAGACAACGTGACGCTACTACTATGAGGAAGCAGTGGCAGGGAGCGCAGACTGTAAGAAATGGCTTGAGCCATGATAGATCCGAAATAGAATCCACATGCCATGTATCAAGTTTTGGAATTCGGTTCATCACCTGACTTGGTGCTACCACAAGCATTGAGTGCAAAATGAGTGTAAAAAGCGGCAGATGTCAGATGGAAATGCTCTCACATCTAACAAGCGCAACCGATTGGGTGGCGAAAGGTTTCAAGACAAAATTCAAGGTGTTGATTAGTGATGAAACTTCACTGCCAGTCGCATGGCGCACAAATCTATTTCGGATTGTTTTTAGCGATTGCTTTGCTATTAGATATGAGATATGGCAAAATGCGATTTCCAAAACAGCTTTCGCTCAATGGAAATCTGATGAGGATGTCGTAACATGAACAACCCAATCGGGTTTTGTTGATCACACACTCAGCTAAAAAGAATATGGCAAATTGGCACAGAAATACCATTTCATGGCTTGAAGCAAGCAATCTCGGAGTTGGAAATTCGTTGACGAAGTAGTCAAGCCGCGTTGGGCTTTGTTAAACCAAAACGAAGAAGAACTTGTGTATACAAGAAGATCAGTGGGAGCGCACTGATGCTTTCTAATCCTATATGTAGACTGACATATTATTGATTGGGAAACGATATTCTATGCTTGAATCCGTTAAGCAGCACTCGTTGAACAAACTAGTTTTTCAATGAAGGACTTAGGGGAAGCAGCAGTAACTCATTTGTGGCATAAGGATTATAGAGATAGATAAAAAGGCTAATTGGGATTAAGCAGCGTAAAATACACTTGCAAGGTGCTTGAGAGGTTAACATGTCAGGATTCTAAGAAGGTTTCTTTACCGATGTCAATGGCATTAATCTGGCAGAATCAGTGCTCTCAAACGACTGATGAGCGAAACAAGATGAAGTGTGATTCATAATGCCCCTCGGCAATCGGATCATCATGTCATGCTATGCTATGTACACACGTGAGATGTTTTCATATGCACTCATAGTGCGCAACAAGCGATCACCCAACTCAGAATCCAGGTGAGAGTCACTCGGACTACGCCCTGCAAGATTACTCTCGAAGTATTGAGAAGAACAAGGAATATGTTTCTAGTCATGGGGACAAAGGAAGGCTCGTTGTACAATGGTTACACCGACGCAAGCTTCAACCGAAAAGATGATTTTTAGATGCAGTCTGGATTTGTGTTTGCGCGAAAAATGAATTGGAGGTCGCTGTGAGTTTTGGAAGAGTTCCAAGCAAAGATACAGTGGCTGATTCTAAACAGAAGCCGAATACATTTGCCCCCGCCTTCTGAAGCAGCAAAGGATGTTGTTTGAAATAAAGAATTTCGTTTCTAACCTAGGTGTCGAAATCATCTTGCTTTCTAGCCTATGGACTCTATTGCGCATACTCAGTGGTGCCATTCGCGGCAAGCGCAGAGCCAAGATCGATAAAAGTCAACAAAAATTTTTAACGCGCGGTATCCACCTCTTCATTCGTGAGAGCATAGTGGTAGAGGAGCATGCTGAACGCATATGCAAAATATATAGGATTTGATTGTTGCAGATCGTTGACAAAGACTCCCTCAGCTAAGCATGAGGCATGCACAGTAGGGAATGTATAAGATACCGTTCATGATTGATTAGTGCAAAGTGGGAACTTAGCTGATATGCCAGAGGCAAATCATAGAGATATCTGTATCGCATACTATGTTTATATTATTATCCGACTTTGTTTCTTGAAATAGATAAATCAATTATTGCGTTAACTGAATATTGAATTCTTTCATGAAGACTTTATGTTATGTGTTGCTTTTCTAAAGATCTGATAAATATCTATAATGTGCGAAACAATATGTTTAGATGATCAGCACATGTTATTAATTGATGATCATGTTCATGGATCATGGTATCACGAAGATACTAAATTAATAATGTGGACAATTGTTAGTGAACATGTTGTTTGATAGCCCAACATGAGAACTGCAGACCATATGGTGTTGTGTATCAGTGATCTCATTTTGTGTTGGTGCTGAATCCTTAGACTGAGATTATCATAGTTCGACATGTGTAGTAGCTTACTTCTAGGGACTCGCTAACGCTAACACTTCCGTAAATGGATAGCTATAATAAAAGTAGTTTCGGGTATGCTATGAAACATGTAGTGGATACTGAATAATTGCAGATGGGATTTTGCCCCTCTATGGAGAAAGATATTCTCTTGGGCCCCCTCGATGTTGTAGATTAATGGAAGTGCATGGCCATGCCAAAAGTTGAGTTGAGGAGAAATCATAAGTTATATAATCTCTCACAGGTTCGAAGTGAATGATTGAGCGTATTAGAGGATGGCACATGATCTAGCTTGAGTTAATCGCCTATACGTGAGGCAAAGGGGTTCATACAAGTATACAGCTAGAAGGTTCAGCCGATATGATTTATGTATGCCGGTGGGTCAATACGTTCTTGGTAGGAGCCGCTAGCTTGATATGCGTGACGCGAAAAGGAGTTTTTTCGGATCTACAGCCGAGTGAGTACATGAACCTAGCAAGGGTCGCACGCTTAATGGGCTGGAACTACGCGCGATTGGCATGAAGATCCAATCATGCAGCTTACTAGGAAATAGGATCTGAATAGGAAGTCTAGGACCTTGGAGGCCCGAGTGATGGATCCTATATATTGTGAGGGGTGTGACCGGCATCGACACGCACTTAACATAAACGTGAGAAACTAGCCAGTCACTTCCTCCGAGCACAGAACCTAGCCACGCGCCGCGCTCGCTAGCACATCTGCAGTGGATTCCGATCTGTACATGTGGCATACTGTAGAAGGGCCGGCTGGTTTGGCGGGTGCCTGATTGACCCTTTCCGCGAGATACCGGAGGAGAAGCAAGAAGAGGAGAAGGTCGGAGCCGTGCGAATCCGACTACTTCCTCTACATCGACGCGCGCTACTTCGGCGGAGAAGTTCCTTCGCCTGTTCACGTCTTCCTTTCCGCTGCGCGCCGCTCGAGTGTAACGTCTATGACTATACTTGCATGGTTCCTGGTTTACGACTCACGACACTTGATTATGTATCGTAGCCTACGCGTATCAACAATGTACTCCTCCGTTTTTCTATTTAGATTGAGTCTGTGCTTTTTCTATATGTTGATCTTATCTATATCTTATCAAAAATTTATGTAATCTACTCAATTCATTTGTTTGATTTGTTTTATATCACTTATAGGTATTAAGTTGGTGATTTATACTTTATATACTTTGCATAAAATTTTGAATAAGGAGACATGGTCAAACATGTGAGAAAAAGTAGCCGGCGTCATGCAATTCCAAAAAACGGAGGTAGTATACATTTTGGCGACGGATTTAAGATGAATCTGTGCATTATTTGATCTTAGTGTATTTTTTAGATCTTGTGATGTATTTGATTTGCTCTGTGTTTTTTTACGGAATTTGTCGGATGTATTTGATTGTGTGTATAAGTAACTCTAAGATTTGGGATGTTACTTTGAATTGGATTTGGGCGATATACATGGCACTAGATTCGGGAGAAAATATAGGGATTAATCTAGCAAAAAAAACACAATAAAAAAAGGACATTTGCAGTGCCCGCTACACTCTCTTTAAAGTTCCACAACTGGGAGGTGAAGAATCGCTCTCTCTAGTCCTGGTTGGTAACACCAACGGACTAACTAAAGAGTCTGTCTTTAGTTCTGGGTATTTGAGGAGACGTAAAGATCAACGATCTTCTAGTCACGGATTCGTATCCTGTTACAACAACACATTCGGGACTATATGACGGGGGTTCACCGGGAGTAAAATGCTTTTCTCGCACTCAGTGCTATGATCGATGCCGCGCTTGCGACGACATTATCCACAGACGGTAGAGCGCTCGAAGTGTCACTATATTTGTACATGTACTGATCATCGCATCCTATGGGCTGCACACAAGCCAGCATTGCATATATATGACCAGTCCAAAGCCTCCTTCAGTAAGGACCTTCAAGCAATGCAAAGCATAATTAGATAGTTCCTCTCACGAAGGCCAACAAACAAAAAACAGTTAAGCAGATCAGCAATACGTCTTCTAACGGCAAGAAGATAGAATCAGACAGAAATGGATGCCTATCTTTAAATTTTAGGAAAAAGTAACTAATTACCCCTCAACATTACGGTCGTCCGATTTTTTTAACTGAACCTCCCACATACAGTTATTTTGTTACGCCCTGATGACTTTAGCAAACCGGGACAAATTACCTCTCTAAATCATCCATGGTGGTTTGATCCTACGTGGCACACGTGGCATCGCGGTCAGTCCTAAAAACAAAAGAAAAATATATGGTGAGCCCACTTGGTCAAGCCAGACACAATAATATGGTGGGGCCACTGTAAGCCAATCCTCCACTTGTCCCTTCCCTTTGCCCCTTCCCGCGAGCTCGGCCGTCGATCTGCGCTCCATGGCGAGCTCGCAGCGGCGGTCAAGCCAAACGCACACGCTCGCACGGAAGGAGGAGCACGAGCCACAGCCAGACATGGAGGGGAGACGAGAGAGGCGTGCTCGCTGCACCACGCTCGTTCGACGGAGGACATCGCCATGCTGGAGACAGGGGTGGGGGAGAAGCGCGGGCCGAGGGCGGAGACGGAGCGAGCTCGGTGACCACTCTCGAACGTTGACGCTCGGCACACTTGACCTCGGGGTGGCCGGCAGTAGTCGGGTGGCAGCTATGGAGGTAGAGGCGAGCAAGCTCGGGGCAGGAAGGCGTGGCGGCGGGCGGCAGGGGAAGGACGGTGGATGGGGCGCGCGAGGGCGGGCGCGCGAGCTGCAGCGGACGGCTGGGACGGCTCGCGGCAGCGTGGCCGGAACGGACTGCTCGGGTGGGCGCGCGCCTCATCCTTCGGACCTTCCTCGACAGAGGCCGTGCCGTAGCTCGCCGAGATGCGACGTTGACTGGGCGGTTGGGGGCCCTCGGTGGCGGCGAACGCCTGCACTGCCGTCGTAGCGACGATCGGCGGCAGCGCGGAGCGTGCGCTGCAGGTTCACGGCACTGGCAAGGGAAGTCGGGAGGGAGCTAAGACGGCGCGCGGCAGAGCCGCCTCGCCTCTCCGCCGCGGCGCTGCCTACCTCCCGCCACCGAGGTCGGCCTGCCTGCTTCGCTCGCGCGGTGTTCCTCCGCGCCCGTCGGATCCGCTGCCCTCCTCATTGCTTGCTCTCCCGACGGTGCCAGACGCAGAGAGAGAGAGAGAGAGAAGAGGAGGAGAGAGGAACGTCACGCCCCTCGGTTGCCTCACTTCGCGCCGCCGCGTGCCACATCTCTATCTGCTGGGCCCCGAGCGACCGCCGTCCGAGCCGCGACGCCGCCCATGCGCCGCGCACGCACAACCTGAGCAAGAGAGAGAGGGAGGCAGAGGGGAGAGGGGAAGAGTGGTACATGACAGGTGGCCTATGTTTTATTTTATTTCATTTTGCTGATTGGATTTCCGTCGGCGCCAAACGTGTATGCACGTAAGAGAAGCGCTCAGATTGAGTCAGGGGGTACATTCATCATGGGAAGCAATAGATGTCAGTGCTAATATGTCTGGTTATTTTGTTGTTCACGCGCGGGGTAGTTCATACGGTGCGCAATAGAGTATCAGGGGGGGCGTAAAAGTTCGTTACTCTTGTTCCTTTATTTTATTTCCCTTAGATAGTAACGTACTGAGTTATTTTGGGTTCAGGTAACGCGGTAGATACATATTTACCATTTTGGCACGCAGGGAAATGAGATTTTTCAACACGTACACAATTCCAGAAAAAGGTAGCGAAGCATGCACAATTAACTATAAAGCTCGCACTCAGAATGATCAGAAAGGTTTTGATTTTTTTCCAACTTTCTAGCAGGACCAATTACAGGCGCTAAATGCCCGGAAATGACATATTCCCCTGCTGCACACACCGTTAAACACAGGTTTTCACCCAACTTTGACGTCAAAGGGCAACGTAGTTTCTCCCAATAATGAAAGGAAAAAACAATTGACACTACACGTCATTCCTTGTGGCTATCTCCCTCCCTCCCTTATCTTGGCGTCTACAATACAGGTTCTTCCGTTCAAGTCGTAATAACCTCAGTTCACATCTGTGAACAAGCTAAGTGAGAAGTACGTAGTAGCATGGGTGTAGTCGGTTGCATCGATCTCTTTGGCCCATGGAGGATATGCTCTCCCTTCTTCAACTAGTGGGCCTTCCATCGTCAATGCTCGTCGATGATGAACGAAATACAACGAGAACTGCAACCAAAACGACTTCTACGCTGCACTACCAGGTACATTTGATTTTTCTAGCCTTGTTTTGGATGATTGTGCTGGTCTACTTGCCACTACAGATCCGATATTTCGTTTGCTCTGATTCTTTTTTCTTGTCGATCTTGTGTTGTGTTTAATCGTGGATTCTTGTGGGGATCTTGAGAAAATATTGGTGTTTGGTATAATGTGTTTCCTGTGGAGGAGCTTGTTTACAGATGAACATGTTGTTACTCGTCATCTCTTGATATATCTTGCTTTAGTAAATGTTTGACTCCTGGGCGGGTATAAAGAGGCAGTGAGTAAACTCATCTTCGGCACTTCCTAATAAAATGACCAACCTGTTTGACTGTTCTTGCTGTGTTGAGTTCTGCGTATGGTTCTTGGGTTCAACAATAATATTTGAAAAACTGATTCTTCGCCTTATAGCCTTCCTCCCATGGATGCATGTTCTTCCTTGTTTCAAGCTGAAATTCAAATAGTAGGTGCGCTTTGCTTGCTTTGCGCCAATTAAAATGTATTCTTTTAAGAAAACTTTATTTTATTAAGGAATTTTATACTGTAGTGCAAAGCAATTATATACTTTCACGTCATTGCTTAGTTATGGTATACGACACTCCAAGTTGTCTAATATTGAGCATCTCTCCCCTCCCTTCTTAAAGATCCCTCTTTTGGGATCTCATGTCTCCTAAATTTGTCGTTACAACTTGGCAGTCATAAAAAAATTCTAAAAAACATGTAACAGTGTATATAATATATTGTTATTGTTCATATTCTAAATATAAGATCTTTTACTAAAAAGGTCATTTAGATCATATATAATAAGTAGTAAATAAACTGCTTTCATAACATAACTCGGTAATTTAAACAGTTTCTCTTCCAATGACCTGTCTCCTTGCAAAAGAAGCACTTTGCATCCTTAGCGGGCCCTGTCTTTTGAACCTTGGTCTTAGAGTTGCTAGTACTCGTGATCTCATCAGAGTTTAGCTTTCTCTTTTGACCACTTTTCTTGTTGTTGGGCTTGCGCTTATGCATAACCATCACATGGTTGGAGTTTTTCTTAATGCTTTCCTCGGCAGTCTTTAGCATCCCATGCAATTCTGCCAAGGTTCTGTTCAGGTTGTTCATGTTGAAATTCATTATGAACGGCTCAAAGCTGGGAGGGAGCGACTGGAGAATCAAATCAGTAGCCAACTCTCGGCTAAGGGGAAAGCCAAGCTTATCCAGACTCTCGGTGTAACCAATCATTTTGATCACATGTGGGCTCACTGGATTACCTTCTGCAAGCCTGCACACAAACAGGGACTTTGAGGTATTAAACCTCTCAGCTCTTGCTTGGTCCTCAAATATGTTACGTAGTCTCGTGATTATCGTATGAGCATCCAATGCCTCATATTGCCTTTGAAGCTCAGGGGACATAGTAGCAAGCATGAGACAACTTATATCAAGGTATTCATTGCATCGCCTTTCATGCTCCCTACGTTGAGCAGCAGGAGCATTGTTGGGCAAGTCAGCTGGAAAAGGCTGTGTAAGCACAAACTCTTTGTGCTCTTGCCTGAGAACAATTCTCAGGTTGCGATACCAATCCATGAAGTTTGTTCCAGTCAACTTCTCTTTCTCAAGAATAGACCGCAAGTTAAAATTAGATGGTGCAGGAGCTGCCATGATCTACAATAGAAATATATGTATGCAAAATCAGCACCATGTTTACATCTAACCTTTCATTAAACAATTTAACAAAAGATACTCCCACTATGTATTGTGAACAAAATTCCCTCTAGTAACATAGTGAGTCAAGATCCTTATTTTATTAGTGTCTAGTGAGCTTTGGCATCAGAGCTAGACAACTATCAAAATAGGTAAGCAACACCTTGCTAATCACATCATATGTGACTCTTGTGCTGTTGGTGTGACATCTCCATGTCCAACCCAACCTATGCCCCAAGGTCCAAAACCGTTTTGATAATCTTGTCAAGTAAACCAATAATCTCCGCATATAAATGTCCGACATCTATCCTATTTTATCATGATAAAAAGTGACACTTTGCTATGGCAAACCCATCACTTATGATCACAACCGTAATAGGTGCAATTATTGGAAGAGCATAAATTACACTTATTTTTTTTGAGGGGATCTATCCTACCATGTCATATCAAATATACAACAGTAATAAAGTAAGATAGATATGAAAACCCCAAGCGAAATCTAAGGGGCAACGCACACGGCGGTCTCGCAAAAGGTCGCGGGGTACATAGATCTCATCTACGATTCGCCATGTGAAAACCTTAACGGCGTAATCGAATTATGCCGAAACCAAGTCAATCTCATTGGCTCGTTTTTCTCATTGGCGTGCGGTTCCAGTGGACATCTGACTATCCGATGAACACAATCGCGCTCGGCCTTGGTGAGTACTAGACATTCCAGTGAAGTTACCAACACACATACCGATTGATCTCATCAACCCATGCGGCTATCGGTTCATCTCATGTTCTGATCACCTAAGAACTCATATACAACATAATAGATCTCATCTACTACATCCGCATATCAATTCTCTTCGTGCTATACAAGGCGCATATCATTATAGATCTAGACCATAAACTATACAAGGCGGCTCTGATACCACTGTTGGGATACGCGTAGGCTACGATAGCATAAATCAAAATTTTCTATCGCGTAAACCAGGAACCATGCAAGTATTAGATCATAGATCATTACCACTCGACGCGCTGCGTAGCGGAAGAACACGTTGAGAAGTCGAAGGAACTCTCGCGAAGTAGAGCGCATCGATGTAGAGGAAGTAGTCGATCGCACCGACTCGACCTTCTCCTCTTCGTGCGTTCTCCTCGCCGTACTCCAACGCCTATCAGCACCGCAAACCAGCGGCGCCTCTACCAGTATCTAAAAACAAAGTTGTAGAACTCATTGAGATCTACCAATTTTATTTTGGTCATTTATCCATCCGAGTTTGATTGAACTATATAAAATTTGAATTTTAAAATATAAGAAATTCAAATAACTTTTTCAGGTAGTAAATGATTTCAAATGGAAAAATTATCAAAAACAAAGTTGTATAACTTATCAAGATCTATAACTTTTATTTTGTTCATTTTTCTATATGACTTTGTTTGAATAGTTTGAATTTAAATTTGAAAATATGACAACTTCAAACAATATTCTCAAATACTAAATGATTTCAACTGAAAAAGTCATCAACAACAAAGTTGTATAACTCGTCAAGATCTATAACTTTTATTTTGGTCATTTCTTCTTCCAACAAAGTTATAGTAACATTGTTCACAAAATTTACATATCTCTCATTTGGTTTTATAAACTATAAGAGAGATGTAAATTTTGTGAAAAATGTTACCATCACTTTGTCGAATGAAGAAATAACCAAAATAAAAGTTATTATGTCTTGATGAGTTCTACAACTTTTATGTTCATAACTTTTTCAGCTAAATTTATTTAGTGTTTCAAAATATCATTTGAAGTTTTAAAATTCAAAATTTTAATTGATAAAACAAAGTCAAAAAATGGCCAAAATAATAGCAGTAAAAACACAATAAAATGATAGAGCATGATTTTAGAAACACAATAGCAAAAATCGTTTGTAGTGAGGGGTTTTTATATTCCGATTAATATTCGTCACCGTATTCGTTTCGCTTCGTATTCGCTCGGTATTTGTGTTCGATAATATTCGATTCTGTTTTCATATCCGGGTTTCCAATTCCGATTTCGATTGAGAAAAAAATTACGAAAATGAATATGATAGAGCTAGTTTCCGACCGTATTCGATCCGTTTTCCTCCCTAGCTGCAAAGAAGCTGGATTTTTTTTTTGGCTGAAATTGAAAACTGTAGGTGTTTTTTTTTAACAAAATGGTCTGTAAAAATGGTTCTTACAAGCGGCTGCCTTAAGAAATCTGTATGCGTAAACATATTTTGCATGTGAAAACTTAGATATCCGCCTATGTAAATGTATTTTTACGGGCAGTTTTTTCGTACATATGCAAAAATACCTAATTTCTGCAAGCCCTTGTGCTATAAGTAAGTTGAGAAACACCACTAAAACTACTCCTTCTGTCTCAAAATATAACAACTTTGGGTGAATGGGATATATCATAGTACCATGAATATGGACAGACTTAATCTGGATAAAAAGTCTGTCCATATTCATAGTACTATGATACGTCCCATCCACCCTAAAATTATTATATTTTGAGACGGAGGGAGTAGGTATTAGCTAACTGAAAAAATGTTTTGTCCCAGTAACACATATAGTTAGTGTGCTTTTCTAGACCATTTTATTTCGGTAAAAAATATCACATCAATCTAAGCCCGGAATGGTATTAATTGCCGAACTTTGTTCCGTGCGACTCATGGAGTGAATTTTCAAAACGAACAAATCCAATATGTGCAAAACTCATGTTTTGGTGGTATTTGAACTATTTCGTTCCGATGAAAAATGCCACATCCATGTGGATCAATATCAGAATTCAATGCACAAATGTTCGCCATGCAAGTCATGGAGATATTATTCCAAATGAACGCATCCAATCCACTCCAATATGTCCAAACACATATTTGGTGCTTTTTGTACTATTTCGTTCCAATGAAAACATCACCCACAAGAACAATTGTCGTCATTCAAGGCACAAATGTTCGCCCACGTTTGTCACGGAGAGACTTTTTGAAATGAATGCACCCAATCTACTCCACTATATCGAAAACTCATGGTTGGGTGCTTTTTGAACCATTTCGTTCTGTTGAAAAACCTCGCATTGTGTGAGCGGTGTGGGGGCATGGGGACGGGCGGGTAGACGATATGCAACAGGCACATTGTCTTTTGTTTCATTAAAATAGAATATTTTCTAATATGTAAGACTGCCCTTTACTCTTAAGACTATAGCCGGCCCACGTTGCTGAAAATCAGAAAATGTACTACACACATTTTGCATCTCAAATCAAGGGACCAAGACGTTTAGAAACAAGATGGTACCAAAGAAGTTGAAAGAACAAAAAAAAAAAGTTCCTTATTGTAAACAAATCCTATAGAAAACACCTATATACAAACAATAAAACTTTCATTCTCAAGAAATCCCAACAAAAACTGGAAGATTACACAAACAAAAAATATTTCATCCAGGACCCATACCCATCCACATATCTACCTGTTATACACACAATCTACAGATGTATAGTGCACGGAGGCCACCAAAATCTACCTTGATAGTGGACTTCGGATAACGTTGTCGACATTGCGGTTCTGATGACCTTCATGTCATTACCGAGAATCATGAGACGGAGGCCATCATGGAAGAAGGAGATCATTTCATCCTCCATTACCACACATTTGTGCACAACACACATTGCTTACTGCTCAGTTTTTCACTGATATGAAGTGATTAGAATTAAGGGGAGTGAGCGCTCTATTTGAAGGTCGGCAAGCGAGGGTGATGGTTGCTGCTGCAAGGAGTGATGTTAGTGACAAATATTGTTTTCTTTATTATTTTGGGGAGAAAAACTGACGTTATTCATTGCCACATATTTGAGGATCAGATCTACGGTGTGAGAGGGGACGCATGCCCTTCACTATACATTTTTAGCCTGAAATTACCAGTGTCACTTCCTGCTCAGCTCAAATTTGAAATCCCCTTCCTCAATTCTGCCTTGGGACGGGTGGATCCACCGCCTACCGTTACGATTTTCAGTGTTTGGTTCATGGACAAGAGATGGATTGGGGCATGTAGCTATGGTGGGAATATTCTCCAAAGATATTGGAAGAGTGGATCCAACAAAATTGGTCAGATGAGCTCTGTTGAAACAAAATCCAACGGCTATCTTGACAACGTACTCTTCCTTTTAGAGAAGGGGAGCCTTTGCTCAAAAACAATGGATAGAAAGAGAGAATGAGAGTTGAAACGGCAGTGGTGTGTAAAGAAAAGTGGATGAGAATGGAAAGGGATCCCCTTGCCAAGATAGCGGTTGGATTTTATTCCAACAAGCTCACACACCTTCGCTACTACTTAAATAGTGATAATTACCATATTTTATGTTAGATAGTGATTATATTTTCAATATTAGTGCTAATTAGGGATATATATTTAGTATATTTTGCTATAAACTAGTATTGATTATGAAAAATAGTGATAATTAACACATTTTGTATAGGAGATCATAGTCACGTATAAGCACTAGGACTAACTTCATAATCATTCTTAGTTGTTTCCCTGTATTGGGGTTGTGTGTGTTGTGTGGGGAGGGTAGGATATGCGAAGGACACATTTAATATATATATAGAGATCATTTGTGTCTGCTGAAATAATTGTAGTATTTTTTACCTTCGTCAATATATGTGTGACCATAACACAAAATTAGTGATTGCTCAGTTGGAGGAAAAATCATTGATGTTCAGAGTACTTGCAACAGGACTAAAGGTTTGCTTTATCATAGAGAGTTCACATCCCCTCTCTCTAATCTCTAGCTTAACTAGAGCTAATTAATTTGCTATGAAATGACTACCGACTACTCGCTCCCGGCAAGGTTGTCCAGGAACACGAAGTCATTGGTGTTCTCCACCAAGATATCATCCAGGTCAAAGGTCACATCCAATGTCCATGCCAGCTGCATCATCAGAGACAGCGGCGTTGGTAGCGCTGGTGTCTTCCATGGGCAACAGCATGTCGTAGTCCAGCCCAAGGAGAAACTCTAAAGAGAACATGATGTCTTCTTCAACATCCATTGCAGCATCTGCAACAACTTGATCAGGTACCATTAATGGTGTTGCATTGTTACGTGTTGTTGCTACCGTGTTCCTCTCTGATCCGTCACCCTAGGTTACCACGGTTGGCTTGGTGATGCTGAATGTTGGCCCGTTTGGTAGCGCCATGAGAGAGCCAGTTGTGCCGTCGTTGTTCAGTGCACCTGTGTAGGGGTACGCAGCGACAGCGGCGTCAGGGGCTCCGATGGATGGCCTTGCACCGGTATGCGGTTTATCCGACGAGGAAGTCATCCATCGGTATCCCATATGGAAGCTCAATCAAAGGAGCCTTTCCTTTGTCCATGGCCATCCCAACCTGCGGCGGCAAGGCCGTTGGGAGCAAGTTGATGTGGTTACGCATGGAAGGTGGAGGGGGACCTTGGTTGAGAAGGGCCCAAAGTACAGCTTCTGCTGGGGAGCATCTAGCTACCGGATACCACCAGACAGATGATGTCCCATCGCCGCCAACGCCTGCCTGGCTGTCGACCCTGCAAAGTCGTTGAAGGAGATCAGGGCATCGGCCACCGGTGCAACAGAATTGTTGTTGAAGCTGATTACTGTGTTTGCCTTTGCCAGTCGATTCCTGCTGGAAAACTGGAACTTGAAGTGGTGCAGGTGAAGAGCTGCCACCAGCAAAGGCCGCCGCGACAACTTTGCTTGAACCAGCGCCGCCGGTGAGGGTCAAGGGGTTGCGCGGTGAGACATTGAGCGTCGGAAGGATGGCTTTGAGGAACATGAAGTCTAACAAGATGAGGGGGCGCTCGTTGGCCATGTCCTTCTTTTGGTGCTTCGCGCGGATTTCCTGTGGCATCGGCAGCAAAAAATTCAGGCATGTTATCTGAATAGACACATTTACAATGGCATGGGATCAAATTTACCCTTATCAGAATGGCTGAAGAAGTTTGGACACTGCAGTTTTTCAAGTACTATCATGGTCCAGGGGCTATGGATCAAGGGTGACAGCAATGTCATGGATGTGCTTAGAGAAAACGATAGCATAAACAAAGTTGGCATACATATTTTTGAAGATTGTCTCAAGCAATCCACTATAAGAGGATGTTGAAAGATGTTGGACAAGTGAATCCGGTAAAATTGGTTGGATGAGCTCATCCATCTTGGCTAACATAGGTTGTTGGTAACTAAACAATGATAACTACATGATTTATTGTTAATTAGTGATTATCATTTCAAGACTAGTGCTAATTAGAGATAGTGTATATTTTGTTATAAATTAGTATTTTTATTATTAAAATATAGTGATAATTAACATATTTTGTATTGGGGTTTATATCCATCTGTATGTAATATCAGTAGACACTGGGTTGAGTTCATAGTCATTTAACTTATAGTTGTTTAAACATATAAGGACTGTGTATGTGTTGTGTGGGGAGGATAGGCGGTCTACTAGATGATATGTGAAGGACACAACATCTTCAGTTACATCTAAAAAGATGAACATTTTATTTTTAATATGTAAAGATGTTTTGTGTTTGCTAAAACAATTGTATTTTTTTTACCTCTGCCACCATATGTGTGGCCATTGATCCAATTGTGGCCGGTAGATAACCCGACAAAATAAAGAACCTTGAAAGACATCCGATGTTAGAATGTGTCCCTTGCATACTGGCTAAGACTATAAATCGGTGTTACGCCTATCCCAACCATCATCTTTTACCATTACACTCGTTACAATCGAACCGACATCCAATCATTTGATATCCTTCATCATGTTTCCTATTACTAAACATTTATGACACAAACCATAATGCCCTCAATCCATAGTAGTGTTATTAATGGATAGTATAGCAGATATGGAAAGGATATACTAGGCTTCCTATTTATTTTTTTATTTTATTAGATATATAAAAATATAGTTTATCTGTTGAAATCTTTGTGTTTTTCAGTTCCACTATTTATACATAATTATAATTTTAACCTTTCACTGCCATATATGTATACACTGCCATATATGTATACGGTCATTGACTCATCATAGCACATGGATAATATAGACAATGAAAGAATCTTCATGTGATAGTGCTATTAGAATGTTTCTCTGAAGTCGACGAAGAACAGCCATATATGCATTACTTTCATCTAACCATTGTCCTGCGACCGTTATGGTAGTACGGATGCTTCGCTTGTTGCCATCCTCCGTGCTTGTTTTATTACTAATTAAATTTAATGTCATCGATAGCGACATACCCTTTTTCCTTGTCACTTATCTTGTAATCCAATTAAATTTATTAGAGCCCGCAAATTACTTATTCGTGTCCATGCAATGTGGTGCAATCCACTACAACAAATATGCATTGTAGAGACATTTTTCTAATATTATTGAGACATTTTTAAAATGCCTTTATAACATAGACATTTTGAATAGTATCTCATAAGTGCCTTTTGATGAATTGTCTCTTTGAACTAAGATGTATTTTATATGATGTCTCTATGCAAATAGAGGTACTTTGTAGGTATTTTATAAGATGTCTCGATGCAAATAGAGGTACTTTGTAGAGGCATTAAATTATGCAGCAACTATAGCAAATCAATATGAAAAAACAAAGAAAAATATTATCCATTGCCAATCCTTGAACTCATGACCTCTTGAGTTGACCATTTTTATCTTCAATGCACTAACTATCTCAACCTCATATAATTACATGTAAATATGTTATTTGTGTTACTTATATCTAGTTACTTGATATATATTAATATTCAGAAAAATACCTTTGCATCGTTTTAAATGCTTTAAGACAATGCCTTTACAATGAGCAAAAAAATGTCTTTACAAGATAAATTTAACACAAAAGTTGTTTAATCTTTTCTATGTTTTGCATGCAGGACCATATCAAAATATCTCCACCCCTATTTCGCCTAGGCAACTATTGGCTACTATATAATAATTAATGGTTCACAAAAAAAATAATTTTTAACTTATCTCGCTTCCAAATTTACCAGCCTCTACCTGTCCGGTCAGTCACAGATCGAGCCACATGAACCCTCCCGATCACCAGGTACAACGAAACTGATCGACGTCCATCGCAGCAACAGGGAGGAAAGAACAAAAAGCAACTAGAAAAAATAAAACAAGTAGTCCCCACTGATCCCCACGTCGATCATGCGTGCTACTATGCAGAGGAAACCAACGTACGCTGCAGCTAAGTGCAAATGGACAAAGAGAACTAGAGAAGTGATCAGGTAGCCAGAGATAGTAGTAAGCGTCACGGCTGCTGTCGCAGTCGCAGACGCCAACTAACCAAGTCATCATCCAACTGTGTATCCTCCTCGAGCGTTGTGCCGGGCACCCGCACCGTGAGCGCGCCGCTGCTGCGGTAAGGCCCTGATTAGATGGGACTAAAACTTTTAAGTCCCTATCACATTAAATGTTGGGATATTAATTATAAATATTAAATATAGACTATTAATAAAACCTATCCATAATCTTGGAGTAATTCGCGAGACGAATCTATTGAGCCTAACTAATCCATGATTAGCCTATGTGATGCTACAGTAAACATTTCTAATTATGGATTAATTAGGCCTTAAAAAATTTGTCTCGTGAATTAGCTTTCATTTATGTATTAGTTTGTGAAGTAGTCTATATTTAATACTCTAAATTAGTGTCTAAAGATAGGGACTAAAGTTAAGTCCCTGAATCCAAACACCACCTAAGGATGCAAATCGACAAACCCGCGAACCCACTTATTCCTTCTTTCTATTGTTAGAATTAATAGATGGGCATTAGCCCATTCGAAGATTAATTCTTTGGAAAATCACAAAAGCCCACCTCATGGGATGGAATGCATTGGGAGTTAGTACTGCCTTGTTTATTCTAGGAGAGGGGACCCTTAAAAGAGATGATGCCCTCCTAGCCACTTGAAGCATATGAGGTGGAGAGAAGAGGGGGACACGCGCGCTCGCTGGCCTGGCCTGGCAGGCGGTGCGCGTGCACGTGCACGTGCACGACGTAAAAATGGTTCCTCATCCTTGCGCAGAAGCAACCTCCTTTTAGTTTTCGTAAAAATAGTTCCTCATCCTTGCGCAGAAGCAACCTCTTCTAGTTTTGTTTGCCGCGGGAAATTTGGATTTGTTTTGTTTTGAAACATTCCGAAAAATCCGGTGCGTGAAAACGGCGTGGAGTCCGGATAAGTTACAAACAGAAATTTGGATTTGTTTGTTTTGGAACATTCCGAAAAATCTGGTGCCATGAAAACGGCGTGGAGTCCGGATAAGTTACAAATATTCCAAAAAATCCAGTGCGTGAAAGCGCGTGGAGTCCGGATAAGTTACAAACATTCCAAAAAAATCCGGTGCGTGAAAACGGCGTGGAGTCCGGATAAGTTATATGTGACTTATCCGGTTCGGTTACGCGGAGTGGAGATCGTGCGGGCGCCCTGATCAAGCGACCTATCTCTATATAAACCGAGCCGCCGCCTCCACGCAACATACGTGAAATCAATCTAAGGTGTGCCTTTCTACTCTGTGCTGCGCCGTCGCTCGTAGACTACCCATCCGCTCGCCAGTGTGCACCGGCAATCGAGAAGCAGTCTCCGGAACCTCTGCCTTCGACGTCCTGCACCAGGAGAAGCGGGCAATAAGGTTTTTGGGAAGCGCTTCGCGCGACTGCTCCCTGTTCGTCCACGACGGCTCGTCTTCCTGATCGCTCGCGTGCTGCGCGCCTTCGTCAACGTCCGCAACCGCGTGTGATTCCTGCCGAGCAACCGGTCTTCCGCAACCTTGGTACGTGTTTGACATGTTACGCATATTTGATCTGTTCATGTTTACTGCTTAGTTTACATTGTAGAATCCAATGATGCGTTCATGCTAGTTTACATCTGCAATGTCATGATTATTTATGGAATAAATTAAATCATTACGTGTATAATTTCAGCATCTATAAACTAATGTCTACTAAACCACGAAGACTCACCATGCAAGCATAGATTTATTAGCACTCCTAAAACCTACATGCAACCATGCCACATTAACCACCTAAACACACAAAGCTCAACATGTAAGCATATAGTAATTATATCTACAATTTATTTCATTCTAAAATATCGTAGCAACCACCGATATGAAAGCTATTTTTATCGAACGGTTATAAAGCTTATAGTATATATAGAAATTATATATATATACATGCAAGCGAGTGGTGAAGATTTATGAATTTATATATATAACTTAAAATTGTGTATGTCAATATACATGTTGCATCAAGTGTGGATATGAACAATGTGTACGTACGTATGACAATTTAATTAGCACTCTTTATCTACGTGAATGGTCAGGCAACGTGAATGTGGCTATAAATTTGTAATGTGATTGATGTGCTGTAAGCTAATAGAAATATGTGAATGTTTTGTGTGAACATGCATTGCTGCAAATAGGGTTGAAAGTGATTCGGATAATTTCCGTCCGACCGGACTTTCAGATTCGGATAGTTTCGGTCGGATATATCCGGAAATTTTCGAATTCGTGGATATATTTTTTTCGGATATGAAAACGATATGAATAGGTTGATATCTGTCAGATATTATCCGGTATTTTCCATCGGATATCCGACTTACACATATAAGGCCATAAGCCAGCCCAACCCAAAAAGGAGGCAAATCAGACTTCTTAGAAAAAATGAACTTTGAATTGAATTTTATAATACTAAATGAGCTCATATGAAAAGGTTGTTAAAAACAAAGTTGTAGAACTCATTGAGATCTACCAATTTTATTTTGGTCATTTATCCATCCGAGTTTGATTGAACTATATAAAATTTGAATTTTAAAATATAAGAAATTCAAATAACTTTTTCAGGTAGTAAATGATTTCAAATGGAAAAATTATCAAAAACAAAGTTGTATAACTTATCAAGATCTATAACTTTTATTTTGTTCATTTTTCTATATGACTTTGTTTGAATAGTTTGAATTTAAATTTGAAAATATGACAACTTCAAACAATATTCTCAAATACTAAATGATTTCAACTGAAAAAGTCATCAACAACAAAGTTGTATAACTCGTCAAGATCTATAACTTTTATTTTGGTCATTTCTTCTTCCAACAAAGTTATAGTAACATTGTTCACAAAATTTACATATCTCTCATTTGGTTTTATAAACTATAAGAGAGATGTAAATTTTGTGAAAAATGTTACCATCACTTTGTCGAATGAAGAAATAACCAAAATAAAAGTTATTATGTCTTGATGAGTTCTACAACTTTTATGTTCATAACTTTTTCAGCTAAATTTATTTAGTGTTTCAAAATATCATTTGAAGTTTTAAAATTCAAAATTTTAATTGATAAAACAAAGTCAAAAAATGGCCAAAATAATAGCAGTAAAAACACAATAAAATGATAGAGCATGATTTTAGAAACACAATAGCAAAAATCGTTTGTAGTGAGGGGTTTTTATATTCCGATTAATATTCGTCACCGTATTCGTTTCGCTTCGTATTCGCTCGGTATTTGTGTTCGATAATATTCGATTCTGTTTTCATATCCGGGTTTCCAATTCCGATTTCGATTGAGAAAAAAATTACGAAAACGAATATGATAGAGCTAGTTTCCGACCGTATTCGATCCGTTTTCCTCCCTAGCTGCAAAGAAGCTGGATTTTTTTTTGGCTGAAATTGAAAACTGTAGGTGTTTTTTTTTAACAAAATGGTCTGTAAAAATGGTTCTTACAAGCGGCTGCCTTAAGAAATCTGTATGCGTAAACATATTTTGCATGTGAAAACTTAGATATCCGCCTATGTAAATGTATTTTTACGGGCAGTTTTTTCGTACATATGCAAAAATACCTAATTTCTGCAAGCCCTTGTGCTATAAGTAAGTTGAGAAACACCACTAAAACTACTCCTTCTGTCTCAAAATATAACAACTTTGGGTGAATGGGATATATCATAGTACCATGAATATGGACAGACTTAATCTGGATAAAAAGTCTGTCCATATTCATAGTATTATGATACATCCCATCCACCCTAAAATTATTATATTTTGGGACGGAGGGAGTAGGTATTAGCTAACTGAAAAAATGTTTTGTCCCAGTAACACATATAGTTAGTGTGCTTTTCTAGACCATTTTATTTCGGTAAAAAATATCACATCAATCTAAGCCCGGAATGGTATTAATTGCCGAACTTTGTTCCGTGCGACTCATGGAGTGAATTTTCAAAACGAACAAATCCAATATGTGCAAAACTCATGTTTTGGTGGTATTTGAACTATTTCGTTCCGATGAAAAATGCCACATCCATGTGGATCAATATCAGAATTCAATGCACAAATGTTCGCCATGCAAGTCATGGAGATATTATTCCAAATGAACGCATCCAATCCACTCCAATATGTCCAAACACATATTTGGTGCTTTTTGTACTATTTCGTTCCAATGAAAACATCACCCACAAGAACAATTGTCGGCATTCAAGGCACAAATGTTCGCCCACGTTTGTCACGGAGAGACTTTTTGAAATGAATGCACCCAATCTACTCCACTATATCGAAAACTCATGGTTGGGTGCTTTTTGAACCATTTCGTTCTGTTGAAAAACCTCGCATTGTGTGAGCGGTGTGGGGGCATGGGGACGGGCGGGTAGACGATATGCAACATGCACATTGTCTTTAGTTTCATTAAAATAGAATATTTTCTAATATGTAAAACTGCCCTTTACTCTTAAGACTATAGCCGGCCCACGTTGCTGAAAATCAGAAAATGTACTACACACATTTTGCATCTCAAATCAAGGGACCAAGACGTTTAGAAACAAGATGGTACCAAAGAAGTTGAAAGAACAAAAAAAAAAAGTTCCTTATTGTAAACAAATCCTATAGAAAACACCTATATACAAACAATAAAACTTTCATTCTCAAGAAATCCCAACAAAAACTGGAAGATTACACAAACAAAAAATATTTCATCTAGGACCCATACCCATCCACATATCTACCTGTTATACACACAATCTACAGATGTATAGTGCACGGAGGCCACCAAAATCTACCTTGATAGTGGACTTCGGATAACGTTGTCGACATTGCGGTTCTGATGACCTTCATGTCATTACCGAGAATCATGAGACGGAGGCCATCATGGAAGAAGGAGATCATTTCATCCTCCATTACCACACATTTGTGCACAACACACATTGCTTACTGCTCAGTTTTTCACTGATATGAAGTGATTAGAATTAAGGGGAGTGAGCGCTCTATTTGAAGGTCGGCAAGCGAGGGTGATGGTTGCTGCTGCAAGGAGTGATGTTAGTGACAAATATTGTTTTCTTTATTATTTTGGGGAGAAAAACTGACGTTATTCATTGCCACATATTTGAGGATCAGATCTACGGTGTGAGAGGGGACGCATGCCCTTCACTATACATTTTTAGCCTGAAATTACCAGTGTCACTTCCTGCTCAGCTCAAATTTGAAATCCCCTTCCTCAATTCTGCCTTGGGACGGGTGGATCCACCGCCTACCGTTACGATTTTCAGTGTTTGGTTCATGGACAAGAGATGGATTGGGGCATGTAGCTATGGTGGGAATATTCTCCAAAGATATTGGAAGAGTGGATCCAACAAAATTGGTCAGATGAGCTCTGTTGAAACAAAATCCAACGGCTATCTTGACAACGTACTCTTCCTTTTAGAGAAGGGGAGCCTTTGCTCAAAAACAATGGATAGAAAGAGAGAATGAGAGTTGAAACGGCAGTGGTGTGTAAAGAAAAGTGGATGAGAATGGAAAGGGATCCCCTTGCCAAGATAGCGGTTGGATTTTATTCCAACAAGCTCACACACCTTCGCTACTACTTAAATAGTGATAATTACCATATTTTATGTTAGATAGTGATTATATTTTCAATATTAGTGCTAATTAGGGATATATATTTAGTATATTTTGCTATAAACTAGTATTGATTATGAAAAATAGTGATAATTAACACATTTTG
>CM020189.1:4052603-4069368 GCA_009805545.1 Oryza longistaminata
AGAGTTGTTGGAAGAGATCACCGCATTGGCCACCGGTGCAGCAGTGATGTTGTTGAAGGATATCATAGAATTATCGGCTGGCGCCTACATGGCCACAGGTGAAGCATTGCTGTTGAAGCTAATTACCACGTTGCCGTTGCCAGTGGATTGCTGCTGGAAAACCGGAACTTGAAGTGGTGCAGGTGAAGAGCTGCCACCAGCAAAGGCCGCCGCGACAACTTTGCTTGAACCAGCGCCGCCGGTGAGGGTCAAGGGGTTGCGCGGTGAGACATTGAGCGTCGGAAGGATGGCTTTGAGGAACATGAAGTCTAACAAGATGAGGGGGCGCTCGTTGGCCATGTCCTTCTTTTGGTGCTTCGCGCGGATTTCCTGTGGCATCGGCAGCAAAAAATTCAGGCATGTTATCTGAATAGACACATTTACAATGGCATGGATCAAATTTACCCTTATCAGAATGGCTGAAGAAGTTTGGACACTGCAGTTTTTCAAGTACTATCATGGTCCAGGGGCTATGGATCAAGGGTGACAGCAATGTCATGGATGTGCTTAGAGAAAACGATAGCATAAACAAAGTTGGCATACATATTTTTGAAGATTGTCTCAAGCAATCCACTATAAGAGGATGTTCTTGCTGATGCCATTGATAATATGGAGGCAAATAAAAATAGCGTATCACCACGTCGAGCAATCCATGGCAAAAAAAAAAAAAAAACTCAGCTAATAACTTTAATATCTACCCTTGCCATGAACTAATTCCCAGTAATAAAAGATACTAAATTGATATGCAAACACATGCAAAGTACGCCTCAGAGGAGACACGAGAACTCCTAAACCCACCAGATGTCCAGATTCAATAAGAGATAAATTAATCTGACGTGGTAAAACTGAACTGGGTGCAGAATTAATGTTTAATTACTTCCAACATCGATCGATCATCCTCTTCTTGCGGCGAACCTCTCCTTGACGGCATCCACCTCCGACTGGAGCCTGGGCCACATCATGCGTTCGGGCCAGACCTTGCCGCCGGCGAGAAGACCGGAGTTGCGCTCGAGCTGTTCCTCCCTCTCTGCTTGGAAGATTTCCCGCAGGTCGACCAACTCCTCGCGCAACGCGACCACCGTCGCGTCGGCAGAAGAGCTCCGCTTCAGGTCCTCGATCATGGCGTTGGCCGCGGCGAGCTTCTCCTCCAGGTCGCGGATGGTGGTGCGGAGGCCCTCGATCTGATCGGCGTTGGCGGTATCGGAATTGGTGGGGTTCACGGCGGCGTAGGGCTTGGCGGGATGCCCGTCAACGGTGGCGGCGGTAACGTCGTCCCCGGCGCCGGCAGCGCCACAGATAAGGCATGTCTTCTTGGCTGCTAGGGTTTCATCGCCCTTCTCCATGGGAACGATGGGTTCTGGACTGTGTTTCTTCTCCCTACGATGAGTGCGATCTGCGAAAATGTCACGCGCTGGTGCGGGGCCTTTCTATGCGCACGGGTGGTTTTCGTATTTAACCGGGACGCCCTCCCAAATCACGTTGGACCCTGATATGAAAGTATAATCTTTATCTTTATTACTGTTACTTAAAAAGAACCTTTGTGATAATGGTGAATCCACCAAATCCAATGGCTCACATCTCTCACACATTCACCTTAAATCCAGTGGCTCGTATTCTCTGAGAAAATTTCTTATATCTCTGAAATTTTAGCTAAACCCTTCTACGCCTTTGAATTTTGCTTACTTTCTTGTGTCTAAAATTTGATTTAGATCCCTTTCATGCCCCTACCGTCAGTTGACCGTTAGTTGACCGTCTAATTTCTATAAAAAAAGTCCATTTTATCCTTTGGATGAATATAAAAATTTATAAATTACATTATTGAAAATGTAAAAGTTCGTCGCATGAGACTATTATAGTTATGAGTTTGCTGTGCGATACATTATTTATGAAAAAAATATTTTTAAATAATGAAATAAAAAAATATGTATTTATTTTGTTTTTAAAAAATCATAAAAAATGAGGATCATTCGTACAAATATATGACTACCAATGCTCACGATATTGTTTTTATGAATGCTCCCAATAAAAAAATCCATTATCCTATTAAAATTTCAAATAATTTTTTTAATTTATTACATTTATTTTTATTTTCAAAATTTATGTCAATTTTTTATGCTATAATTATTTAGTCTTATTAGTTTCATAAAATGCACACACTGTTCACTCAAAAAAATTTCAATATTTTTCAAGCTTATATTTAAACCTAAATTAATCATCAGGGGCATAACAGACATTTGCAACCAAACGTAACAGTGAAAAGATGAAAAATATAACGGCAGGGGCATGGAAGGGATCAACTCGATGTATTGTCTAGAAAATTATTCATATTCATTTATGTCTTTAATGGATTGTATTTGATTATGTAAATTCAGTTGCAATCGCTGGATTTGACCATGTAAATTCTGTTGTAATCCTCAAGATTATTTTCAGTTTTGTATATATATGTAGTCTGTTCAAGGCATATAAGTATAACATAAAATTTAGCAAGTACCAGAAGATTATCGTCTATAGACAAAAATAAAAACGGTCCCACTTAGGACCAACCAATTTTGCGATGTGATCAAGTGCATGACCCTTGATAAATTTACTCATGTGTCTGATGTCATGGACTGCTTCCTGAAGCACCAACCAAGGGGCGGATCCAACGTCGAGTCCCCCCTATACCCACAAGACCCATGGATACCCCCGGATCACCCCCTTCAATTTTTTCACTATAAATGATAAACTAAAGGTTTCTAGATAGCTGGAGATTGAAGAAAATATATAATTGAGCCCCCTAATTTTTTGTTCCTGATCCGCCCCTGGCACCAACCAATTTTGTTTTGAGGAAAACATCAACGAATTATGTACTCACCTAATAAGGTAATATCCAGAATTTGTGATCTTAGAAAATGAAAGCTTATATATATTCTTTTGTGCCAATAATCATCCGTGCACCTACGTGGGCCACGTGGCTACATGCGAACTGGAGTACGTGAGGTCCATGCATTCTGTTATTCTGTCGCTTTCGATTTCTCGCTGTGCCCAGCATAGGGCTGTCAAAAAAAGCTCGAGGCTCGCGAGCTACTCGAGCTTGGCTCGTTCTAGACTCGATTCGAGCTCGGCTCGTATAGACTCAAGCCCGAACTCGAGCTTGTTTTCAAGCTCGCGAGCTCTGTCAAACGAGCTCGAGCTATTCGTCGAGCCTAGTGTTTTTAAGCTGCACAGATGTGTTTTTATCTCCCCTTGCCCATTTCAAACTTGGCTCTAGTAGTACTAGTACCTGTTGCGGTGGAAAGCAAGCTTGAACAACTAAATAATCAATTGGCTTGTACTAGTACTGCTTACTACTCATACTCTACAAGTCCCCATAAAAGCTACTCCTACTACTAGTACAGTACTAGTACTACCAGTAGCATGCATGCAGTATGTGTGTAGCAGTATGCATGTCAGCTCTTGACTTTTGAAACTTCTTTTGGCAAGCTCGATAAGAGGCTCGAAGCTCGAACGAGCCGAGCCGAGCTTAACTGTAAACTCGAAGGCTAATGAGGCTCGGCTCGAGCTCGGCTCGAGTCTCTACCGAGCTCGAGCCTAGACAGGTCAGCTCGCTCGAGCTCGGCTCGTTGACAGCCCTAGCGCCTTGGGCCGCGCTGCTGCGGTCCACCCTCGAGTCGTTGTGTGCGTGTGTGGGAAAGGAGACGAAGAAAGAAAAGGAGAAGAATAAAGAGAAGTTGACAAATGGCAGTATGTGTGACCCAGTTGGTTGGATCAGGTCAACGCACCACATCAGGAAAACCGTCTTCAAAACCACCAAGGGTGTCATTTTGCATCAGTTTTAATAGTTTAGAGATCGAGATATCCGATATTTTGTAAGGAAAACAAAGAGGCGAGAGCCAGTGGGTTTGTTTCCTCTGTGAGGAGGGAATTGGATACATGTGTTGTACATATGCACTCTGACGGCCTGATCGATCAGTAGGTTTTTTTAATATATAGATCTAACAGTTTAAAATAAGGTAGATCAGTTCAGGTAAGACGACTTTAGCTCAATAATGCATACTCTTGCCATAGTTACTACAATGTAGCCAGTTGAGATCCATGCTTGGCACCCTTCAGGGTATGAGTGAGAGAAAATGGAGGTGATAAAAATAGTTTTTTTTATGTCTTGAGTTGATTTATTATATAGAGTATACATAATTTGTTTATGGTGTTAATCGATACTACTAAATTTTAGTTATATATATATATAATTTTCTCTTTTAAAAATTAGCAGGGTTGATCATTGGACTCTACTTCAAAAAATCTAATAGCTTCGGTGGTGAGGACCACGTAAAAAAAATTGCTCAAACTGTGATCCTTTGCTAACATACAAGTTAATATAGGTTTTTATTTTTTTCTTGTATTATATATACATCTAATTTACCAATTCATGTTTGTGGGGATTAATATTGGATGAAATTTATTAAAATTATTTTGTGCTAAATGTTAACACTATTTTGATGGGACAACATAAAAAAGAGATACAATCTTTTTACATGTATGTGTTTTCTAGCAAATAGTAGCCTCACATATGGACGTTTCTTTTTTTTCTTTTTTTCTTTTTGGGCAAATATTTGTCTATCATAGGAATAGGGTGTGTGTATTTGTATTCATAATGTGCATCTGCACGCATTTATATGAGCTCCTGCGATTGCCTTTTAAATTGCTAGTAAAAAAAGTATTTTTAAAAATTTGACGGGAAGAGGGCGGAGCAATGGGTGGCATGAGATGGTGCCGTGGCAAGGAGTGATCACTGTATATATGCTCAATTTAGAACAAAAAACCTTAGATCTAGAAAGAAAGAGAAAACAACTATATGGGACAAATCATACCCACACTCTTCTTTTTTTTTCTTTTTATATATCTTGCGTAGGTATGTACATAGGAGTAGCGTATGTACGTAAGGAGTGATTAGATGGTTTTTAGATAGAGGGGTTATTATCATAGATCTAATTTAATGGTTGAAAAATAATGGATCACCGATTTATGTGTAAATCGATGAATAGTTATTTTTATTTTATTTTACAGTTTTTCTTAGATTCTTTCAAATTAGAGCATCACATGACATCTTAGAAGCGTTTGTAGGAGTATAGAAATGCTATTACTCATAGTCACAATCTACTTGTAGTCAACCATTGTTTGCGGTGGATTGGTTGCATCCTCTACTTACCTATAATTTGTTGATCGTTGCACACTTAGAATTGTGTTTTATCTTTGGTGTTTGATGACATACATGCTCATTAGATATCAGCTAACCGGCCGTTTGGTGCATTGTGCACGAATACCTCGTAAGTAATATGACTTGGTGATTAGTAAATAGTGACTTATATATAAAACTTACATATATGGGGATAATTGAGGATATACGATTGATATTTTTGGCTAGGATTGACCAAGTATATTGCATACAACGTATTATGTTTTTAATACCTAAGTAACAAATTTAAGACAATGTTGTAAAGTGCTTATAGGATTAGCTACTCCCTATTTAATTTATTTGGCTGAAATTATTTATTTGGTTTTTATCTCATGAGAGTGAAAAAGAAAAAGAAAAAATAAAAGAAAGGAAGGGGGGAGGACGTACACTAACGAAGTATGTACGTCCATGAACGTACACGTACGCGAGCGATCGACGTGGACGTGTGGCTTTCTGAAATCTAAAGATGAATTAAATATATTTGGTATTTTTAGATCTAACAGTTAAAAATATAGGTCCACCAGATTAAATAAAAATCAATGGCTAGATGTTTTAAACGCCACTTGGCAGTCTAGGAGCGTTTGTAGAGATGCCATGTGGCGGCTTAGGAGCGATTGTAGGAAGTTTAATGGACTTTTAGTATATAATAACAGATAGTAGTACATGTTTCATTATTACTTTTTTTACTATATATTTACTGATTAAACTCATTAAAGTAGAACTAAATAAAAACATTTTTAACAATAAATTGACCAATATCAGTTCCACATATTAAAAATATATATATATTTTGCATAAATTGGTGACCAGTAATGGTTTTTATAGATATGACTATATATTTTCTAAATATAGCATTTATTTGTTAAAAAATCATTCTTCCAAATGATATTGTTTTAAGATGTCTACAATTAAATTCCAAAATATTAGTCACTAATATATGACAAAACTGAAAAATATTAAGATAGAAAAATATTAAGATGTTATATGTAAACATTAGTGTACTAGTCAATTACAAATATATGGTGTTTGACTTTTTCAATGCTTAGTAACTTTCACTAATAATTTTATTTATAAAATGTAATACTACCTATGTTTCATCATAAGTCGTTTTGATTTTTTATAAGTTAAATTTCTTTAAATCTGACCCTAACCAAGTTTATAGAAAGATATAACAATATTTACAACACCAAATTAGTTTTATTAAATCTAATATTAAGGATTTTTTTATAGTATGTTTATTTTATGTCAAAAATATTGTTACATTTCTCTATAAACTTAATCAAACAAATAGAAGTTTGACTTACGAAAAAGTTAAAACGACTTATATATGAAAAATATGAAATGAAGGAAGTAAGTTCTAAGAGAATACGATATTATTTTTAAGATAAACCTAGTAATATATTTTTTATGTTTCAAAACTAAATGTTTCAAAACTAACTATTCTTTTTTTAAAAATATAGTTAAAATTGTACAATTTGTTTCGTAATATGTGCTTCAGAATTCGAGTGGCAAAATATGTGCTCGAGATTATAGATGGCCATAAGGCCCGAGGCCCGATGGCCCGGCCCAGGCATGGCACGCACCGATTGGGGTTGTGCCCGGGCCGGCCCGACCCGATAGCTGGGCATGCCTGGGCCGATGCCTTGCCACAGTGGGCCGGCTCGGCATGGCCCGATCTAATGAGGAGGAAGAAAAATAGTTTAGGACTAAAATTAGACTAAATGCAGCCATATAATTCACGGCCCAAGAGAAAAGGGATGCAAAATAGACTTATTACAATCATTCAGATATGGCCCGAAGAAATGAGGGATGGAATTAGACTTTTTTATGAAGAAGCACGATGGGTGCCGCGCCTTCGGACCGGCCCGGCACGGCCCGAGTCGTGTTGGGTCGTGCCTGGGCCGATGCTTCAGCACGTGGGCTGGCACGGCCCAGTGTGTTGGTTGGGTCATGCCGGCCCGATAGAATCTGGGCCCAAGCACGGCCGTGCCGCCCAGATGGCCATCTATATCAGAGATTCATCAGACGGATGTACTAGCAATAATTAAAGAAAAAGAGAGAGCAATGTGCTTAGGCTTAGATTTTTAATTCAGCTTATTGGCTTATATAATTTATAAATAAGTGGATTTAATGTTCTAAGTTTAATGGTGCAATCATACATCTATATTAAATAAACCAAAAAGCTTCTCCAACCTTTTAGCTAATAGTGTTAGAGTGGCTTATAGTTTCAGATAAGACAAACGAAAAAACTGCTTATTTGTTTAGGCTTAGATTTTTCGGCTTATAATAAACCTAAAAAAAGAGGGTCTTAAGCTTTCCTATGTGGCTTCATGCGACGTGCATGTGGTCCACGCATTCCGTCGCTTTCGGTTCTCCTTGTGCCCAACAAACACACTGCTGACTGCTGATGTCCTTCTGTTGCATTGCACACACCGAATGATTGAGGTTCATCGGTGCTCTTTGCTTGCAAGCGACCAAAGCCATTCCAACGAATATCCACAGAAATATCCGCCCCAATCATTCCCGCAACAGCTAAGCCAGCCAGCTGTTCGTCCTAGGGCCATGCGCGGCGCGCGTACGACTAGGGGAGCGCGCGCCTGCCATGGCCGCGCCCGCAGCCGCGCCGGCGGACCTCCGCTTCCTCCTTGTGGGGTGCTGGTGGTGGTGGTGGGTGGGATCCCGCCTCGTACAGCGCGCCGATGGCGGCGGCATTCCGACGACGCTGGACGGGCCGTTCGAGCCGGCGACGCGGGCGTTCGACCGCGCGCTCCGGCAGGGAGCGACGACGTGCCGCTCACCGACCCGCGCCTCGCGCCGCGCGGCGCGCCCCCCGCGCCCGAGCAGATCGCGCTCGCCGCCTCCTCCGACGCCACCTCTGTCTGGGTGTCGTGGGTCACCGGCGAGGCGCAGGTGGGATCCCACCTCACGCCGCTCGACCCGTCCACCGTCCGCAGCGAGGTCTGGTACAGCGAGAGGCCTCCCCGACCGCCGCCGCCGCCGGCGACGTCTCCGGCCACTACCCGCACGTGCGAGGGGAAGGCGAGGTGTACAGCCAGCTCTACCCGTACCGGGCCTCCTCAACTACACCTCGGGCGCCATCCACCACGTCCGCCTCCGGGGCCTCAGGCCGGCCACGCGCTACTACTACCGCTGCGGCGCAGCTCCGTCCGCGGCGGTGCGGGGCTCAGCGGCGAGCTATCCTCGAGACGCTCCCTCCTCCGCCGCCGCGGCGTACCCTCGCCGGGTGGCGGTGGTGGGGGACCTGGGGCTGACCGGCAACTCGACGTCCACCGTCGAACACCTCGCCCGCAACGACCCGTCGCTGGTGGTCGTGGTCGGCGACATGACCTACGCCAACCAGTACCGCACCACCGCGCGGCAGAGCGTCCCCTGCTTCTCCTGCTCCTCCCCGACGCGCCGCTCCGGGAGTCCTACCAACCGCGATGGGATGGCTGGGGAAGGTTAGTAGCTAGTACAAGTGATGCCAAATTCAGTTCCATTTCTTTGTTTGGATCTGAATTTCGGAACAAAGCCATCCAAAATGCATACAAACTAACTTATAAATTCTGACTGGAATTTTTCTTTCAGAGGGGAAGTTGCTTTCATTACGTAAAAGGGGAAAATTTGCAAAATACTACCGAAAAAAATACATGTGTTTGCGTAATAGCAGATTCAGATGATCCAAATTCTTGTACATTGGAAAGACATGTTGTACTTGAACCCATTGTCAATGACACATACGGTTTCTAGCTACGTAAATTTTTTGATCCTATTAAACAGAATTACCAAATTAAAAAAGAAATCCTAAATAAATGGATTTAAATTGCTTCGTTTTTCAAGTCAGACTTTTGTATATTTTTTAAGGAAGTTTGACTTTTGTAGTTAGCATACACGCAATTGGAAATCAAGAACTTCTGACAAATTTCAAACAAGAAACGCGGTTGAAATTATCCTTGGACTCTGCTTATATGAAGTTTAACTGAAAACATTTGTATGGATTCAGGTTCATGGAGCCGCTCACTTCGAGGATCCCAATGATGGTGATCGAAGGGAACCATGAGATCGAACCACAGGACAAGGTGGAGCGGTGACCTTTGCATCCTACCTGGCAAGATTCGCCGTTCCATCCGAGGAGTCTGGCTCTAACACCAAGTTCTACTACTCGTTCAATGCCGGGGCATCCATTTCATCATGCTCGGTGCCTACGCCGACTACAACCGGACAGTAACCATCAGCCACATATTTCATCTGATGGCACTCAATATCAGGAATGTATCATTAAGATTTTAGAATTGTTCACATTAAGTTGCATAGTCATGTCAGGCCATTCATTGTTCATACATTCTCTTGTTGATTGTGGTGACATTTTCGTGCTTATTACATGTGCGTAGGAGCCCAGTACTCGTGGTTAGAGAAGGATCTGCGAAAGATTGATCGACGAGTCACACCTTGGGTCGTGCTGCTTGGCACCCGCCTGGTATAACAGCTATTCCTCGCACTACCAGGAATTTGAGTGCATGAGACAAGCAATGGAAGGCTCTTGTACCAACATGGTGTCGACATTGTCTTTTCAGGGCATGTAAGCGCATACATTTTGCATCTTAGGCTTAGTTCTTTTTAGATTAGTGAGCAGATTACTGAAAACATATTATTTATTCTACTCTTCAAAAAATGCATTTTCTCGAAAAACTTCTTATACGCCACTTGCATATTTTAAGTTATTTAATTAAATTTATTTATAAAAATAATTTAATTTATACCTCTAAACAAGTACATATAATCCCCATAACAATCCGCTCAATAATCTGTTGCAATCTGAGCCATGGTTCCATCTAATAATTAATTTCAATAAGCGGGTGTACATATGTAGGGTTTGTCTGTGCTCTTCCTCGTCTCGGATAATTGATTCAGGCCATAAATTTTTACGATTTCACATATGAATGATCTAAAGGTGCATGCTTATGAGAGGATGAACCGGGTGTTCAACTATACTCTCGACCCCTGTGGGCCGGTCTACATTACCATTGGAGATGGAGGGAACATTGAGAAGATTGATATCGATCATGCTGATGATCCTGGAAAATGTCCCGGTCCTGGTGACAACCACCCTGAATTTGGTGGAGTCTGCCATCTCAACTTCACCTCTGGTCCTGCCAAGGGGAAATTTTGCTGGGAGAAACAGCCGGAGTGGAGCGGCGTTCAGGGAGAGCAGTTTCGGACATGGCATCCTAGAGGTTATTCCCAGTTTGTTTATGAATAATGAACACTCAATCACTCTGTTTTACTACTCCTTCCGTTTTGAATTATTTTTCTTTTTAGTTTTATCCTAAACCAATTTCCTAATTTTGATCATCGATGTATATAGCTTAATTAGAAACATATGCATTATATATTCTGAAAATATTTCTTATGGCCAAATTAGCTGATATGATTTATGTTATATGTTTAATTATATATTCGAATAGGGAAGTACTCCAACTTCACAGGTTGTCACGTGTACGAGTGCGGTGGTTTAATTCTACATATGCATTATGGACATGGCACCGTAACCAGGATGCATATGGAGAAGACAGCGTGGGGATCAAATCTATATAGTTCGGCAACCGGACAAATGCTTGCTCCAGACTACGAGTGCGTCGTCTGAAAACAACTGGTGATTTTCATTTGATGATGAAATAAATAATCATGAATTTTGTTACAATTTCTTGTTGAAATTTATGCCTCTAATCAACGTCCATGTAAAATATTCTCATCACTTTGTTTTTTTTTTACGTTTTATTGGACAGTTCCTCTGAAGGATGCCCTTCTCTAGTGAGCAACAGTGGCTACGGTGCACAGAAGGATATTATTAGAAGTGGCCATCTCATTTGGAATGCTTCTCTAGTCATATGGATGATCTTGATCAGCACAGTTTTCATGAAGGGAAATTTGTGCTTCTCGTTTCTAGCCTGGATTGGTCAACAACTAGAGGAACCAAAGCACCAGCGAGCCAAGATGTTATACTGTGGTGTGCTCTTGGATTTATGTGGTGGCCAAAGCTGGACTCTGGTTGGTTGTGTGCAGTAACCATCATTGCTTTTGGTAGTACATACTCCTACATCTACATGAGTTTATGAAATAGTCGTCGGCTTTTATTTACTCAATTGTCAGTGCTGACCATGTTTCCATGACACACTGATGCAACTAACTCTTTTCTTATCTAAAGTAGAATGGTCCAAATAACCAAACTGCCTTGAAGTGGGTGTAGTGTGGTGTACTTTGTTTTGTTTTGAAAGAACAGTGTAGAGGTTCTCTATTGGAGTATATACTACTGCAACAACTAGAAGTCAACGACGAAACCATGGGCAATTCTTGTATTATTGTTATATAATACATCTTCATTTTAGATTATAAATCGTTTTGAATTTAATTAAGTTAAACTACTTTAATTTTGATCAAATTTATAGGCAAATATCATATATTTACAACACCAAATTAATATATTTTTATAGTATATTTTGTCTTGTGTTGAATATGCCCGCTATTTTTTTCTACAAACTGATGAACTTAAGGCGGTTTGACAATTATAATTGAAACGAAAAGAGAAGAAAGTAGTCGTTTGGTAAGTACTGATGGAGGAGAAGTCTACTCCTCCGTCCCAAAAAACAGACAAACCCTGGTTTCCGTGCCCACGTTTGACCGTCGCGTCTTGAAAAAATATGAAAATATAAAAAGACAAGTCACGCATAAATATTAATCATTTTATCATCTAACAATAATGAAAATACGAAATTATAAAAAATTTCATATAAGACGGACAGTCAAAGTTGGACACGGAAACCCAGGGTTTGTCTTTTTTTTTGGGACGGAGGGAGTAGGGGCAGTAGCTATGAAGGTGGGCCTGTGTGAGCCGCACAGTGTTCTTACCGGTCTAGTACTTGTTGTATTTTCTCAACGACATTATAGAAATATAATCCCAGCAATCGCGCAGAAATACTCCTGGTATATTATGGTTACAAAGTTCATCCGCAAGCGGCACAGATATACCATTGTAGTATTTCACCCGAGAGTATTCCAAGGGTATCGTATTTATTTTATCCCGTGGGAAGATCATGTAGAGAGAACATTGACTAATAATTTATATATTACTTGTGATAATCATATTCTAAGCAGGGGTTAAGATAATCCAAGGGTAGAGGGACACACAAGCATTATTACTCATTCTCATACTATATTATCTAAGCTAAGTGGATAGAAAAAGAAAATATAATCTATTCATATGCTTCTAATATACATAGTATACATACATTCTAGTTAACTGATATACCAGCTAATACCCACTATCCGATGCCCTCCTGTTACTTCGAGAAGCCACCCCTGACTGCCGAGTTTCTTACGACAGCCGTCATGACCATACAACCGGGGCTAAATACGGAGAATACCCTCCTCAGGAATTAACTTAGGATTATATACCGGCACGGAGGAATACCCGTACTGAGCTGTCACCATCAGCGGCCCACCTCTCATCGCGCAATATGTAACCCCAAATAATGATATCTCGTAATCTAGACGGCAGCGCCTAAATACCAGTACTTACTCTAATATCATCGTCTATATCATCGTCATGACATAGAGTAATTGCATATGCAAACATTATACCCACACAAGCATCTCCCAGATAAGCTAGCCGTTATTCAGTATAACATGAACATAATGTAAAGTAAGCATTCATATACTCGGAAAATATTTCAATACCATAAATGTATATAGAAGAGTATTCTAATAAAAGTACAAAGCTTACAAAAGAGAAGAGAAAAAGCTACTAGAGCCATACCCGAACTCTTCCGAAGGCTTCTGGACTCCTGATTTCTATCTATTCCTATTCCACCAGCTAGATACTACTAAACTAAAATTAAGGAAATGAGAGAGCTCTTGCTTGAGGTGTGTGAGTGAAGTGATAAGAGGAACTCTTTTATAACTGAACTATGATGGTTGTACGGTTGGAATGGTCCGGTAATACCCTCCAACCGCATTGGGGCTTCATCTCAACCGTCCAGCCAAAACCTGGATTCAACAGAGGCAGAGAGGTTCGCCGAACCTCCTGGCTGTAGGATCGAGATGTCGATTAGAGAGGGGTGAATGGAGATTTTAAACTAAATGACACTAATCAAAACTAACCTAAGTTGCTAGGGTTGGTGAGGGTCAACCTCTAACTAAGCAACTATGTTATGTTTGCAAACCTAGGGTGATAGTGGCTCAATTATATCTCTAGGAAAGTAAATCACATTCCTATGTCAATGTTTAGCAATCCTAGGGTGAAATATTCTAGTATGTCTCTAGAAATGTAAGATTGCACAAATGTAAATGCAACAGTAAATGAGACAAGGAGACAAGAGATTTTCACGAGGTTCGGAAACTCGCCGGTTTCCTACTCTCCCGTTGAGCGCGAGCCAACTCCACCGCTCAACCACGAAGCCACCGCCACCCCCTTCGTCAAGGGGTGGGCAAGGCGGGAGCCGACCCCCAGCGTGAGGACTACCCAAGCCTCGATCACTAGGGTAGTTCTCTCTTACTCGAGGGTGGTGAACTCCAAACCACTCACAAACCGCGCCGGGCCTCCTCCACAATCTTCTCGGAGAGGTCCACCGGGCAACTCCTCCACAAGCCGTTTAGGAGGCGGCAACTCCAAGAGTAACAAGCAATGACCCGGCGTGGAGATGATCAATCAAGTGCCACACTAGCTCTACAATGGAAGCAATGCACTTGACTCTTGGCTAGAACAACCTCAACACTTACAATGGATGAACACTAAGCTCAAAGGTGTGTTAGAGATGAGAGAGGGTGTTATGCAATTGAATTGGGTGCCAAGAGAGCCCCCTTGCTGCTGGAGGGGAGTATTTATACTCCACCAACCAAACTAGCCGTTGGGGGCGAATCCCCCAACTCTGTGGCTCCTGTCGGTCTGACCGGAGGTATGTAGCCGTCAGACCATGCTACTCTGCAACGGCTAGAAGACTAGCCGTTGTAGCCCTGTCAGAGGGCCCCATCGGCTGGCCGGTCAGACCGACGTTGAGTGGCCGGTCAGACGGCCGTGTCGGCTCTCAAACGGCCCTCAATCGGTCTGACCGAATACCGGCTCTGTCAGCTCATGTATCGGCCACCCGCGAGCAACACCATCCCGGCCTCTAGGGGCCATTTGACCGCGCATGTGCCGCCGGTCAGACCGGCCTAATGTGCGGTGACCGCCACTATGTGGCCGGTCTGACCGCCCTGGTAGGCGCGAACCCAGTGAAGGGCAAAGTGATTGCGTGTGTGATGAAAAATGAGCACAAGTCTAAATGCATAATGACCTAATGTGACAATTAAAATCATCTCTTTGCTAGGTCATTACCCCTCTTAATAGTACGGCGTAACTAAAAATAAACTAGCAAATTTGATCGCCCTACACCTCGATCAAATTCAAAAATTAAAGCACTAGTTTTACCGTCTTCTCTCCCTTTGCTTTGCGCTATCAATTTTAATCCATCGATAATCATCCATGCGCACATATGACGTGGACCTAACTTAAAATATATAGCTCAAAGACACGGTTAGTCCACAATTAGTGCTTGTCATTAATTACTAAAATTAACAATCGGGCCTAGATGCTTCAATCTCCCCTTTTTGGTAATTGATGACAAACCCACATATATATAATCAAACATAGAACACATGGACATATATATATTGCGATAACAATCAAAAAGCTCCCCCTAAACATGTGCATAACAATCACATCTACAAATATGGAGCCAATGCACAATTCAATTTCACATTTCAACATATCACAACACAGAGGCAATATCACAATGTGAACTTCAAGAAATATTCGTCCATAAGCATAAGATGGTCACATATATCAATATCACATACACCATCCATCATCGCACAAGTTCACATCACTTAACCATTCAAATCACATAAGTCACAAATCATCCTAAAAAGGGCTCACAAATAAACATAGGCTTTACAAGACCACGAAGGGTCCAAATGACATAGAGTTCAAACAAAACGTAAAAAACACACAATATAGAGTAATAGCCCATACCCATACATAATATAGCCCCAACCGCCTTAACCTTAGATATGAGGTGACTAACCTCACTATGACTAGTCCCAACCCACAAGACAAAAAGCACACCTAAGGACATTTTTCTCCCCCTTTTGGCATCAGTACCAAAAGATCTCTCAATCTTGTGGAGGAGAAGAGGACGTGCCGAAGATAAAGGATGAGGAGCATCACGGCGGCGATGATATACAAAAGCTTGGGTGCTCTCCAACATTTGGACTCGAGAATCCAATGCACCCACTCTAGTGTGCAATCCTCCCACAGAAGCATTCAAGTCTCCAACATCGGTGCGGCAAGCCACGAAATCCTCATGCAATGCTTCATGCCGCGGTAGACAAGCATTGAATGCTTTCACTTAGGGTATTAATAGCCCCAAGTACTGGGTTGAAGTATTCATTGGGTTGCATTCCAAAGTAAGCATACTATGGATGGAAGAAAGCATTTGGATTATACCCAGAGAGGAGGAGGTGCTGAGCTTGAGCTAGCTCTAGGATGAGAAGGGTCACTGTCCTAGGAGCACGAGGAGCTCCAAGCCTGAAGGCGGGGCTTGTACTGCTTGTGCTTCTTCAAAATTTTGCCCCAGCAGCCCCAAGCTTGTCTGAATCAACCTCATGAGTAAGGGGCATAATAGATTCCCTGAGTGAATGTCCCCTTGGAGATAGCAATCTCTTGCAATCATGAGAGAAACCAATGTCGAACTGACGACCCTGAATGATTGCATCGATGACGTACCAAGCCACCCCCTAATGTCATCTTGTTGCCAAGGCGAGGGAGGATAGTGGCTCTCACAATCCTGTTAACCACACTAGGGATAGTCCTCAAGCCGCAACCTTCCCATGTGTGTACCGCGCTCCATCTTCATAGAACTGAGAGAGATAGTCTATGGAGAGTGGATTGTGAGTGTGCTCCCCATGCAAATCATCTCCAAAATCCAAGCGATATTGAGGAGCCGCCGGAGCTGCCTCCGAGAGATAGAACACTGAGGTGTCAGACATCCACTTCATCTCACTATAGTCTCCAGCCACTCACAATGTAGCATAAAACTGCCGGATCAAATCTTCATTGTAGTCTTGCTTAGGGTCACAATCCGATCAATGCCAACAGTCTTGAAGAGATCATGCAAACTCTCAAACTCTGGAGTCTCATTGATTGTCTCTCCAGAAATCCAACTTATGCTCTGCAAATGCTTTCCTGCATAAACCTGCTCATACACAGTCTTCTGGAAAGCGGTGTGAAAATGGGGATTTGGGTGTCCCGAGGCCTCAAGAACTGATCAATGATGCTCAAGATGGTATACTGCGCTGGATTCCTCATGTTTCACCAAACAAACTGGATGGGGGGATCAATGTGCATATCATCACTTTCTTCATCCTCAACCTCCCCACTACCATTGACATCATCTCCACTTGCCTCCTCACTAGCCCCTC
>CM020189.1:4069393-4096866 GCA_009805545.1 Oryza longistaminata
TTACAACACCAAATTATTTCATCGAATAATAATTAATATATTTTTATAGTATATTTGTCTTGTGTTGAATATGCCTACTAGTTTTTCTACAAATATGATGAAACTTAAGGTGGTTTGACAATTTATAATCTGAAACGAAAGAGAGAAGAAAGTAGTCGTTTGGAAAGTAACTGATGGAGGAGAAGTCTACTCCTCCGTCCCAAAAAAAAAAGATAAACTGGTTTCCGTGCCCACGTTTGACGTCGTCTTTGAAAAAATATGAAAAATTAAAAAGACAAGTCACGCATAAAATATTAATCATGTTTTATCATCTAACAATAATGAAAATACGAATTATAAAAAAATTTCATATAAGACGGACAGTCAAAGTTGGACACGGAAACCCAGTTTGTCCTTTTTTTTGGGACGGAGGGAGTAGTGGGCAGTAGCTATGAAGGTGGGCCTGTGTGAGCCGCACAGTGTTCTTACCGTCTAGTACTTGTTGGTATTTTCCAACGACATTATTATAAAATATAATTCCCAGCAATCGCGCAGAAATACTCCTGGTATATTATGGTTACAAAGTTCATCCGCAAGGCACAGATATACCATTGTAGTATTTTTTACCCGAGAGTATTCCAAGGGTATCGTATTTATTTTATCCCGTGGGAAGATCATGTAGAGAGAACAGTTGACTTATTGACTAATAATTTATATATTACTTGTGATAATCATATTCTAAGCAGGGGTTAAGATAATCCAAGGGTAGAGGGACACACAAGCATTAATTACTCATTCTCATACTATATTATCTAAGCTAAGTGGATAGAAAAGAGAAATATAATCTATTCCTATGCTTCTAATATACATAGTATACATACATTCTAGTTAACTGATATACCAGCTAATACCCTCTATCCGATGCCCTCCTGTTACTTCGAGAAGCCACCCCTGACTGCCGAGTTTCTTACGACAGCCCGTCATGACCATACAACCGGGGCTAAATACGGAGGAATACCCTCCTCAGGGAATTAACTTAGGATTATATACCGGCACGGAGGAATACGCGTACTGAGCTGTTACCATCAGCGGCCCACCTCTCATCCGCAATATGTAACCCCAAATAATGATATCTCGTAATCTAGACAACACGCCTAAACTACCAGATACTACTCTAATATCATCGTCTAATATCATCGTCATGACATAGAGTAATTGCATATGCAAACATTATACCCGCACCAAAGCATCTCCCAGATAAGCTAGCCGTTATTCAGTATAACATGAACATAATGTAAAGTAAGCATTCATATACTCGGAAAATATTTCAATACCATAAATGTATATAGAAGAGTATTCTAATAAAAGTACAAAGCTTACAAAAGAGAAGAGAAAAGCTACTAGAGCCATACCCGAACTCTTCCGAAGGCTTCTGGACTCCTGATTTCTACTCTATTCCTATTCCACCAGCTAGATACTACTAAACTAAAATTGAGAGAAATGAGAGAGCTCTTGCTTGAGGTGTGTGAGTGAAGTGATAAGAGGAACTTCTTTTATAGCTGAACTATGATGGTTGTGACGGTTGGAATGGTCGGTAATACCCTCCAACCGTCATTGGGGCTTCATCTCAACCGTCCAGCCAAAACCTGGATTCAACAGAGGCGAGAGAGGTTCGGCCGAACCTCCTGGTGTAGGATCGAGATGTCGATTAGAGGAGGGGTGAATAGGAGATTTTAAACTAAATGACACCTAATCAAAACTAACCTAAGTTGCTAGGGTTGGTGAGGGTCAACTCTAACTAAGCAACTATGTTATGTTTTGCAAACCTAGGGTGATAGTGGCTCAATATTATATATTCTGAAAATATTTCTTATGGCCAAATTTAGCTGATATGATTTATGTTATATGTTAATTATATATTGCAATAGGGGAAGTACTCCAACTTCACAGTTGTCACGTGTACGAGTGCAGGTGGTTAATTCTACATATGCATTATGGACATGGCACCGTAACCAGGATGCATATGGAGAAGACAGCGTGGGGGATCAAATCTATATAGTTCGGCAACCGGACAAATGCTTGCTCCAGACTACGAGTGCGTCGTCTGAAAACAACTGGTGATTTTCATTTGATGATGAAATAAATAATCATGAATTTTGTTACAATTTCTTGTTGAAATTTATGCCTCTAATCAACGTCCATGTAAAATATTCTCAATCACTTTGTTTTTTTTTTCTTTTACGTTTTATTGGACAGTTCCTCTGAAGGATGCCCTTCTCTAGTGAGCAACAGTGGCTACGGTGCACAGAAGGATATTATTAGAAGTGGCCATCTCATTTGGAATGCTTCTCTAGTCATATGGATGATCTTGATCAGCACAGTTTTCATGAAGGGAAATTTGTGCTCTCGTTTCTAGCCTGGATTGGTCAACAAACTAGAGGAACCAAAGCACCAGCGAGCCAAGATGTTATACTGTGTGTGCTCTTGGATTTATGTGGTGGCCAAAGCTGGACTCTGGTTGGTTGTGTGCAGTAACCATCATTGCTTTTGGTAGTACATACTCCTACATCTACATGAGTTTATGAAATAGTCGTCGGCTTTTATTTACTCAATTGTCAGTGCTGACCATGTTTCCATGAACACACTGATGCAACTAACTCTTTTTTCTATCTAAAGTAGAATGGTCCAAATAACCAAATGCCTTGAAGTGGGTGTAGTGTGGTGTACTTTGTTTTTGTTGTTTGAAAGAACAGTGTAGAGGTTTCTATTGGAGTATATACTACTGCAACAACTAGAAGTCAACGACGAAACCATGGGCAATTCTTGTATTATTGTATATATAATACTATCTTCATTTTAGATTATAAATCGTTTTGAATTAATTAAAGTTAAACTACTTTAATTTTGATCAAATTTATAGGCAAATATAATATATTTACAACACCAAATTAATTTCATCGAATATATAATTTAATATATTTTTATAGTATATTTGTCTTGTGTTGAATATGCTACTAGTTTTTTCTACAAACATGATGAAACTTAAGGCGGTTTGACAATTTATAATCTGAAACGAAAAGAGAAGAAAGTAGTCGTTTGGTAAAGTAACTGATGGAGGAGAAGTCTACTCCCTCCGTCCCAAAAAAAAGATAAACCCTGATTTCCGTGCCCAACGTTTGACCGTCCGTCTTATTTGAAAAAATATGAAAAAATTAAAAAGACAAGTCACGCATAAAATATTAATCATGTTTTATCATCTAACAATAATGAAAATACGAATTTATTAAAAATTTCATATAAGACGGACAGTCAAAGTTGGACACGAGAACCCAGGGTTTGTCTTTTTTTTGGGGACGGAGGAGTAGTGGGCAGTAGCTATGAAGGTGGGCCTGTGTGAGCCGGCACAGTGTTCTTACCGGTCTAGTACTTGTTGGTATTTCTCAACGACATTATAGAAATATGAATTCCCAGCAATCGCGCAGAAATACTCCTGGTATATTATGTTACAAAGTTCATCCGCAAGTGCACAAGATATACCATTGTAGTATTTCACCCGAGAGTATTCCAAGGGTATCGTATTTATTTATCCCGTGGGAAGATCAATGTAGAGAGAACATTGACTAAATAATTTATATATTACTTTGATAATCATATTCTAAGCAGGGGTTAAGATAATCCAAGGGTAGAGGGACACACAAGCATTAATTACTCATTCTCATACTATATTATCTAAGCTAAGTGGATAGAAAAGAAATAATCTATTCTATGCTTCTAATATACATAGTATACATACATTCTAGTTAACTGATATACCAGCTAATACCCTCTATCCGATGCCCTCCTGTTACTTCGAGAAGCCACCCCTGACTGCCGAGTTTCTTACGACAGCCCGTCATGACCATACAACCGGGCTAAATACGGAGGAATACCCTCCTCAGGAATTAACTTAGGATTATATACCGGCACGGAGGAATACCCGTACTGAGCTGTCACCATCAGCGGCCACACTCTCATCCGCAATATGTAACCCCAAATAATGATATCTCGTAATCTAGACAGCACGCCTAAATTACCAGATACTACTCTAATATCATCGTCTAATATCATTGTCATGACATAGAGTAATTGCATATGCAAACATTATACCCCACCAAAGCATCTCCCAGATAAGCCTAGCCGTTATTCAGATATAACATGAACATAATGTAAAGTAAGCATTCATATACTCGGAAAAATATTTCAATACCATAAATGTATATAGAAGAGTATTCTAATAAAAAGTACAGAGCTTACCAAAAGAGAGAAAAGCTACTAGAGCCATACCCGAACTCTTCCGAAGGCTTCTGGACCCTGATTTCTATTCTATTCCTATCCACCAGCTAGATACTACTAAACTAAAATTGAGAGAAATGAGAGAGCTCTTGCTTGAGGTGTGTGAGTGAAGTGATAAGAGGAACTCTTTTTATACTGAACTATGATGGTTGTGACGGTTGAATGGTCGGTAATACCCTCCAACCGTCATTGGGGCTTCATCTCAACCGTCCAGCCAAAACCTGGATTCAACAGAGGCGAGAGAGTTCGCCGAACCTCCTGGTGTAGGATCGAGATGTCGATTAGAGGAGGGTGGAATAGGGAGATTTTAAAACTAAATGACACTAATCAAAACTAACCTAAGTTGCTAGGTTGGTGAGGGTCAACTCTAACTAAGCAACTATGTTATGTTTTGCAAACCTAGGGTGATAGTGGCTCAATTATATCTCTAGAAAGTAAATCACACTTCCTATGTCAATGTTTAGCAATCCTAGGGTGAAATGATCTCTAGTATGTCTCTAGAAATGTAGAATTGCACAAATGTAAATGCAAAACAAGTAAATGAGACAAGAGACAAGAGATTTTTCACCGAGGTTCGGAAACTCGCCGGTTTCCTACTCCCCGTTGAGGGCGAGCCCAACTCCACCGCTCAACCACGAAGCCACCGCCACCCCCTTCGTCAAGGGGGTGGCAAGGCGGGAGCCGACCCACGGAGAGGACTACCCAAGCCTCGATCACTAGGTAGTTCTTCCTTACTCCGAGTGGTGAACTCCAAACCACTCACAAACCGCGCCGGGCCTCCTCCACAATCTTCTCGGAGAGGTCACCGGGCAACTCCTCCACAAGCCGTTTAGGAGCGGCAACCTCCAAGGAGTAACAAGCAATGACCCGGCGTGGAGATGATCAATCAAGTGCCACACTAGCTCTACAATGGAAGCAAATGCACTGACTCTTGGCTAGAACAACCTCAACCACTACAATGGATGAACACTAAGCTCAAAGGTGTGTAAGAGTGCAAGGGGTGTATGCAATTGAATTGGGTGCCAAGAGAGCCCCCTTGCTGCTGGAGGGGAGTATTTTATACTCCCACCAACCAAAACTAGCCGTTGGGGCGAAATCCCCCAACTTCTGTGCTCTGTCGGTCTGGCCGGAGGTATGTGGCCCGGTCAGACCATGCTACTCTGCAACGGCTAGAAGACTAGCCGTTGTAGCCCTGTCAGAGGGCCCCATCGGCCTGCCGGTCAGACGACGTTGAGTGGCCGGTCAGCACCGGCCCGGCTCGGTCAGACCGCCCTCAACTCGGTCTGACCGAATACGGCTCTGTCAGCTCTGTATCGGCCACCCCAGCAACACCATCCCGGCCTCCAGGGGCCAATTGACCGCGCATGTGCCGCCGTCAGACCGGCCTAAGGCGGTGACGCCACTATGTGGCCGCGTCTAACCGCCCCTGGTTAGGCGAACCCAGTGAAGGGCAAAGTGATTGCGTGTGTGATGAAAAATGAGCACAAGTCTAAATGCATAATGACTTAATGTGACAATTAAAATCATCTCTTTGCTAGGTCATTACCCCTCTTAATAGTACGGCGTAACTAAAAATAAACTAGCAAATTTGATCGCCCTACACCTCGATCAATTCAAAAATTAAAGCACTAGTTTTACCGTCTTCTCTCCCTTTGCTTTGCGCCATCAATTTTAATCCATCGATAATCATCCATGCGCACATATGACGTGGACCTAACTTAAAATATATAGCTCAAAGACAACGGTTAGTCCACAATTAGTGCTTGTCATTAATTACTAAAATTAACAATCGGGGCCTAGATGCTTCATTCTCCCCTTTTTTGGTAATTGATGACAAACACCACAAATATATATAATCAAACATAGAACACATGGACATATATATATTGCGATGACAATCAAAAGCTCCCCCTAAACATGTGCATAACAATCACATCTAGCAAATATGGAGCCAATGCACATTTCAATTTCACATTTCAACATATCACAAACACAAGAGCAATATCACAATGTGAACTTCAAGAAATATTCGTCCATAAGCATAAGATGGTCACATATATCAATATCACATACACCATCCATCATCGCACAAGTTCACATCACTTAACCATTCAAATCACATAAGTCACAAATCATCCTAAAAAGGGCTCACAAATAAACATAGGCTATTACAAGACCACGAAGGGTCCAAATGACATAGAGTTCAACAAAACGATAAAGAACACACAATATAGAGTAATAGCCCATACCCATACATAATATAGCCCCAACCGCCTTAACCTATTAGATATGAGGTGACTAACCTCACTATGACTAGTCCCAACCCACAAGACAAAAAGCACACCTAAGGACATTTTTCTCCCCCTTTTGGCATCAAGTGCCAAAAAGATCTTCAATCTTGTGGAGGAGAAGGAGGACGTGCCGAAGATGAAGGATGAGGAGCATCACGGCGGCGATGATATACAAAAGCTTGGGTGCTCTCCAACATTTGGACTCGAGAATCCAGTGCACCCACTCTAGTGTGCAATCTTCCCACAGAAGCATTCAAGTCTCCAACATCGGTGCGCAAGCCACGAACATCCTTATGCAATGCTTCATGCCCGGTAGACAAGCGTTGAATGCTTTCACTTAGGGTATTAATAGCCCCAAGTACCGGGTTGAAGTATTCATTGGGTTGCATTCCAAAGTAGGCATACTATGGATGGAAGAAAGCATTTGGATCATACCCAAGAGGAGGAGGAGGTGCTGAGATTGAGCTAGCTCCAGGATGAGAAGAGGTCACCGTCCTAGGAGCACGGGGAGCTCCAAGCTAAAGGCGGGGCTTCTACTGCTTGTGCTTCTTCAAATTTTGCCCAGCAGCCCCAAGCTTGTCTTGAATCAACCTCATGATGTAAGGGGCATAATAGATTCCCTGAGTGAATGTCCCCTTGGAGATAGCAATCTCTTGCATCATGAGAGACACAATGTCGAACTGACGACCCTGAATGATTGCATCGATGACGTACCAAGCCACCCTCCTAATGTAATCTTGTTGCCAAGGCGAGGGAGGATAGTGGCTCTCACAATCCTGTTAACCACACTAGGGATAGTCCTCAAGCCGGCAACCTTCCCATGTGTGTACCGCGCTCCATCTTTATAGAACTGAGAGAGATAGTCTATGGAGAGCGGATTGTGAGTGTGCTCCCCATGCAAATCATCTCCAAAATCCAAGCGAATATTGAGGAGCCGCCGGAGCTGCCTCCGAGAGATAGAACACTGGAGGGTGTCAGACATCCACTTCATCTCACTATAGTCTCCAGCCACTCACAATGTAGCATAAAACTGCCGGATCAAATCTTCATTGTAGTCCTGCTTGAGGGTCACAATCCGATCAATGCCAACAGTCTTGAAGAGATCATGCAAGCTCTCAAACTCTGGAGTCTCATTGATGTCTCTCCAAGAAATTCACTTATGCTCTGCAAATGCTTTCCCTGCATAAACCTGCTCATACACACTCTTCTGGAAAGCGGTGCGAAAATGGGGATTTGGGGTGTCCCGAGGCCTCAAGAACTGATCATGATGCCTCAAGATGGTATACTGCGCTGGATTCCTCATGTTCACCACAAACTGGATGGAGGGATCAATGTGCATATCATCACTTTCTTCATCCTCAACCTCCCCACTACCATTGACATCATCTCCACTTGCCTCCTCACTAGCCCCCTCAACATTTGCCTCAACCTCTTTATCACTTTGAGCGTAATCCTCTACGCTCGATTCCTCAGGCTCACTCACGGGATCCGGAGTGGGTGCACAACGACCATGGCGAGTGCGGGGAAGCATCACTGTCAAAGAGCAAAGGATGAAAGGATATTAGCAAGAATTTTAGAAGCCACTTGGTTGAAATGAAATTGTGCTCACATCCAGTGTCAGGGATGGTCAGACCGCAGGCTGCAGGCCGGTCAGACCGTCGGCAAGTCCGCGGTCAGACCGTCGGTTGGCTCCGGTTAGACCACTATTGGCATTGGCCCAAGCATCCACAACAATTTCACAACCACACAAATGAGTCTAAAAAATTGCTAGAGCAATATTGCACAAGATTGGAACATGAATATCAAAGAGTTGGACCTATTTCATCAAGATTGGAACAAAAGAGGAAACTACCCTTAACCCTAGAGGTTGAAATAGATCGATTTGAGAGAATGCACAAGAGGGAGAAGTGATTTACTGGTTGGAGGAGATGAATCACACCAAGAAACTACCCTCTATTGGTGCAAATCGAAGAACACCTCGTGCTTCACCTAGGGTTCCATGCCATGGATCAAAAACTCAACAAAAACACAAACTAATCCATGGAATAGAGAGAGGAAGCAGAGGAGAATCACTTATGGTGTAACTGGAGAGAAATCCGCGGTCAAACCGAGGGGATTTGGTGGAGGAAGGAGTTAGGGTTTGAGGGGAGGTGAAAGAGAGAGAGAGTTTTTCGGGTTGGGGATGAATGGGGATGAGATGGGAGAGGGTAGGTGCAGGATGGAGAAGAAAAGGGGCAAAACTGCCTGGGCCCACCTCGGCCGGTCAGACCGGCCCTATGTGGCCAGTCAGACTGCCGCACCTGGCCGGTCAGAACGCCAGGCCCCTGCCGGCTGTGCACAGCCCTTGCACAAGCCGGCAACCCCTACACAATAAAATTCAATAAAAATTTGATTTTTGGAGCAATTTTGAAATGTATGAGTTTAAATATTGCTAACCATCCATAATATTTGAAGATTATGATGATTTGCATCAAAACTCACTTAAGTGCTAGGAGGTGACCTTTTATGGTCTAGGGGTTTTTGGGCCAAATTGGTTTTCAAATAACTTTTGAATGATTTGGTTTTTGAATATGATTTGAATACCAAAAACATTTCAAATCTTATTAGCCATTCCAATTTCCATCCATCCATTCATCCCCTCTTCTTCTTCTTCTTATGATCTCTTCTTGTTCTAATTGCGACCGCAATTAGCAACAACTAGTTACATACGTAGCATGATTCCAGGCGGCGGCGGCGGCGGAGGAGGAGGAGGCGGCGTGCATGGCGGCGGCGGAATTAGCCCTTACTTGGTGCAGAGCCAGCATGGGCATGGCGGCGGCGTCGACGGCATGGAGATGGAGGAGGGCGGCGGCTTCATGGGCGAGCAGGCGCAGTGCCACCCGCTGCTCTACAACCTGTCCGTGCTCAAGGACAGGGTGCAGCAACTGCACCCGCTCGTTGGCCTCGCCGTCGCCCACAACGCCCACGCCCACGGCCCCCTCGACGTCTCCGCCGCCGACGCCATCATCCAGGAGATCGTCGCCGCCGCCTCCTCCATGATGTACGCCTTCCAGCTGCTCTGCGACCTCGGCACGGCGCCAACCACCGCGCCACCACAGGAGACCGCCGCCGCCGCCGCCGTCGTTGTCAAGAACAACGATGACCATGCCGGTCAGATGGAGGACGACCATCTCATGCAGCAGCAGTGGCAGCAGAACGGCAGTCGCCGTCAGATGGAGGATTACAACAGCCATGCGCCGCCGGTGTTCCACAGCGAAACGGCGGCAGGCGCGACGTCGGCGACGGACACGATCATCGAGCTGGACGCGGCGGAGCTGCTTGCCAAGTACACGCACTACTGCCAGGTGTGCGGCAAGGGGTTCAAGCGCGACGCCAACCTGCGGATGCACATGCGCGCGCACGGCGACGAGTACAAGAGCAAGGCGGCGCTGTCGAATCCGACCAAGCTGCTCGCCAAGGGCGGCGACGAGACGATGGCGGCAGCGGCGAGGAAGTACTCGTGCCCGCAGGAGGGTTGCCGGTGGAACAGGAGGCACGCCAAGTTCCAGCCGCTCAAGTCGGTGATCTGCGCAAAGAACCACTACAAGCGCAGCCATTGCCCCAAGATGTACGTGTGCAACCGCTGCGGCCGCAAGCACTTCTCCGTCCTCTCCGACCTCCGCACCCACGAGAAGCACTGCGGCGACCACCGCTGGCTCTGCTCCTGCGGCACCTCCTTCTCCCGCAAGGACAAGCTCATCGGCCATGTCTCCCTCTTCGCCGGCCACCAGCCGGTCATGCCGCTCGACGCCCCCCGCGCCGGCAAGAGGCAGCGATCGTCCTCGGCGTCCGTCGCCGGGAACATTGACGACACCACCGGCATTGGCATGGGCGCCGCCTGACGACCTTACTAACTAACTGTGATTGTATTGCTGCCATCACCTGCTGCATATATATGTCCATCAAAGATTCAATCCAGTACTGCATGGCTAGCTAGTTAAATTAGCATGACAATGCTAATTGGAACACATGTTAATTTGGAAATCGATCAGGGCAGCAATTTCAGGCAGTTTATCAGTTAGTTCTATACATTAGCTTATGAAATGTGTGATGAATATATACTGTATTAGCTAGCTAGCTAGGGGCTTTAGCTTTACAATATAATACTAAGGTTTATTACAAACTGTCTTGGTAATAATGCATGCATGATATACTACTCCAATAATCAAGATGGATATGCATGGTAAATAATGTGATACTCCTGTTTGTCTTGTCTTGCAATTAACTTCTAGGGTCCATGCAAAGATCGAGAAAGATGGAACAGAAGATCATCATCCTAAGTTCCCAAGTAACGGATATGGGGATATATTGAACTTGAAATTGAACTAAGGTATGGTATATATTGATTTGCAATTGGTTAATTGGGGGCAAGCTACCTAGGTAGCATATGCATGCTTTATATATACTACCACCTCCATTATCAAATAAATGAGATTTCCTAGATTATATGTAGTCAAACCTAAAAACATTAATGGATGCAAAAATGTTATGATTTATTATGTGTAATTAATATTAATAGATTTATCATGAAAAACACTTTTATATAATCCCTCAGTTTCAAATTACTTATCATTCTATCAAATCTCACACAAACAAATGAGATGTGTAAATTATATTGTCACCCTCACTATTTACACCCTAATTATTTTCTCAAAGTAGCCATTAGCCCACTAACTTTGATTGTTTTTTATGAGCCAATGAAGTTAAGTTGTGATTACATTGATGAAAGGTTAAGGAGAAAGGGCAGCATCTAAAAGTGCTTTGAATGTGAGAATGGCAAATATCTTGGTAAAAATAATTGAACGCTAGAATGCGGACAGAGTATTGTTTTAATTTTTGTTACAACTTTTTAATTATAAAATGCAATGATGAGGTATCCAAAATATTGGGTTTGTTTGGTTTGCTACCATACCAAAATGTTGGCAATGCTAAAACCTAAACACATTTTGGTAGGGAATATTTTGGCATCAAACGAAAATAACTTGTTAAGTCAAAAGGAAACAATGGTGCTATTCAATATGGATATAGAGTGTGTTTGGCTGGCCTTGTTGTCCTAACCTCACGCTATGACAGTTGTACTCCCTCCATCCCATAATCTAAGACGTTCATGCATTTTAAGATTCAACCTCCAAAACATTTTGACCAACATATAGTACAATATGAATTAAATTTTACTTGCTAAAAATTATATCATTATATTGACATTTGAATTTACTTTCATATGGTTATAATTTTGTTACTACAAAGTTTATAATATATGAGAAATTATAAGACAAAGATTAGTTTTGTAGACCGTGTCAAGTTTGACTTATATTATGGGATAGAGACCGTGTCAAGTTTAACTTATATTATGGGATAGAGGGAGTAAATGGTTGTCGGTTGTCCTATAGTTCCATACCTCCCATTCATGATGTATAGTTTGAATCGTCTTAGCATCTCTCCTTTTAAATCCCTTCTTCAATTAATTCTCCCGAGTAATTGACTGTTTGAGTATAGATATGTATGGTCATATGATATTCGATTGCGTTTGCTGATCTTGATGTGTAGGCAGGATATGGACAACCAACAACAAATGTGGAGTATGTATATACAGTCGCGCTTGAATGTGTTATATGCGTACTTGCGTAGGTGTGTTCCTAGCTTAAGCTACATGTGCACGTGTATATATATAAGAGCATGTTCATTTTGTACCGTGTTTTTAAAAATTTATACATCATATTTACAGATAACCTTGGGAGTGTAGCGTGGCTCTGCCCCCTCCCGCTGTTTGGATTTGCGTTTTTAACCGTCGTAGTAGTTCCTAGCTTCAAGTCCCCCCCTAGGCATAAGCCAGTCTAGCTGATTGCTTTGTGTAAAAAAACTCTTTTCTTACTAATATATTGACGTGCAATCCTTTTGCGCGTTCGCAAAAAAAATATTTACAGATAACCTAGAAGCTAGTGTGTTTCCATTTCACTTCACTGCTCCGCTCCGATCCGATCGGTGATCCCTCAACAATGTCGATCGCTTGCTCGCTGCTTGAATGCAAAGATTTGGTGGTTCTTGTCGCTTGCTGAAATGCAAAGATGGATCGATTGGATTTGACAAGTAGGAAGGACAGATAGATATATATACTCCTCGATCGAAGAGGAAGGCGATGGACGGATCGCAGGTGTTCCAGAGGCTTCTCAACATCTCCCGCGCTTTGCTTTTGGGGTTGCCCATCTGTTGGATCGAAAGAGCGCGCGCGTGCGTTCATGCGGCTTCCAGAGCCATCCTTCCACAGCTTCGAGCACCAGCACATTTCGGAGCAGCAGAAGCAGTGTCCGGAAGCTTCGGAATTCGTCTCGTTGTACGGTGCCTGGGCTGGGCCTTTCTCCGAGAATTATTTACTACAGGGCCCATATTTGGGCCCAGCTTTCTTCAGCAAGTCCATAAACTAACCCTATGTATCGTAGATTTCTTTTATTGTCTCCCGCCATCTATAACTAATTTTATTTGTTTTCATATAATGGCACTCACCAACATAATGGAAAAGTTATTATAAGCTCCATATATAATAAAAACGTACTCACAGAAATACGAATGGCGTGTAGAATGAAAGAAACTCACAATATAGCAGAGACAATCCAATGTATTTTCTTTGTCCGTGCTTTTAGATGTGTGTTCTTTGCTTTTAATATCCCCATCTTCTAATGTCAAAAATATTTTTAAAATTGGCTTAGAGGAGTACATCGGTCCATAAAAAGACTAATTTGGCATAGTGCTTTATGTTAGTTAATTTAGCATTGCCACAATGACAAAGTTTGTAATGGTAAATAATTATTTAGCCCTATGCGGATTATATTCATATTGACTATACTTTTGTTCTACAATCCTAATACATGAGGACCATGGCGATACCAACACAATGGTATTATACTTTTCTCTTATGTCAATATTGATAGCATAGTTCCATTAGAATTGCTAGCTAAAATTTTTGTGGTTAAACACTAGATAATAATAAGAGAGAGCTGAGGGTTTATCCAATTACGTATATCTCTTTTTTATTTATCCAATAAACTTTGAGTGTATTATGGTAGAAGCCAAATATGTAAACCATTTCTATTATATTATTAAAGTGGCTGTTCCGCGAACAACCCAAAACACACAACATATGGATCAAAATAATAAGTATTGTATACCAACACCGATGCATCTACGTTTACTTTGATGTGGTTTTAAAAGGGTAATGTTAAGGCGTTACTGAATTTTATTATAGCTGTGATTTTCATTATATGTGTTTCGCTTGTTTCCTTACCGTGCTACTCCCTCCGTTTCAAAATGTTTGACACCGTTGACTTTTTAACACGTGTTTGACCATTCGTCTTAATCAAAAATTTTAAGTAATTATTTATTCTTTTCATATCATTTGATTCATTGTTAAATATACTTTCATGTACACATATAGTTTTACATATTTCATATTTTTTTAATAAGACGAACGGTTAAATATGTGCTAAAAAGTCAACGGTGTCAAACATTTTGAAACGGAGGGAGTACTAGATTGGTAAAATTAAAACTTAAGAATGCTATAAAAAGTTGATGATAAATCAAACATGCTGAAATTAACTGCATAGAAAGGCCTAATCTATTCGTTCAAAAAAGAAAGGCCTAATCTCGACCTGTTTAATTAGATGTAAGCCCATGTGGATACTGCTCCAATCACAATAGGCGGCACACGTGAATTAACACGTGGGCCTGCCTATGACACGATTATAAATATGGATTATCCAATAAAGCAATGACTCGGACAGTTAAGGCGGCACATACAAACTTCATCTAAAAATGTTTTAGTATAAAAAAAAACTTCATCTAAAAAGAAGTCCAAGATAAATTGGTAAGAAAACACTCGTGAAGAAAAACGCTTGTTGTTTGCATTTGTTTGCTACTTACTGTTACGTATCAAAATTTAGACTAACAAATTGTTTAATTATTGTTCGCGGTATATTTTTGAGATTTAGACACAAAAAAAATTAAAAGTGATCGACCAATTTTTTGATGAAAATGGAGTGTTTGAATATGAAAATAAAATTGTTAGGAATTACTTGTAGTAAGGCATGACGAAAATAGTCTTTGTCCTAAGATAAGAATGAACATTGGATGAGTTACATACATTATCGAAATCTCCCAAGCTATAAAATGCATTCTCTGTCCTGAATATGAAGAATGAACTTTTGCAATACAAAATGTATCTTTTTGTATGGACTCCAAATAATATACCAAAACATGATCATGCATATAAGCTGCCATGCCATCAGTGTGTCACGTTAAATCAATTTTACTTATGGATCATTGTGGCCCGGGTTCATATGGACTAGACAAATTATTATACTGAAATGATAAATAAATGTATAAGTTATTGTATCTATTTACATCTACAATACATGTTCATGTACCATAAGTATAATTTTGTTTACTGACTTAATCTATGTTTTCTTTTTTTTTTTTGGAAAGAGAGAGGTGAAACATCTCTCGTTTGAGTAAAGTGAGTAATGTCATCAGTTAACACTTTAACACACCTCAAGAGGGATCGCGCTCCTCTAACGTAAAGTCAGAGGGACGTGGGTCACTGACGTGTGGGCCCAGCCTTTGTGGGTCCCACATATCAGTGACAAAGTCCCTCTAACTTTACGTCAGAGGAGACTCATCCCTCAAAGAGATGCCACCCTATCTCTTCATGACAGAGAAATTAAACACCTGACCTGACTAGAACATATGCCACAGTATCGTACAGACCAAGTTCCTCAACATGGCTACCTTCACCATAGCTAAAATACTACTCCCTCAGTCTCATGAAAAACAAATCTAATACTGAAAGTGATACATTCTAATACTACGAATCTAGACATTAGATTCGTTATCTCTACTACTTAAAAAGTATATAGTGGTGGTCTTGATTCCTGATACAGCAGACGCATATGACAGACACGCGTAATCTCAACCATCCGATTGACCATATCCAACGGCGTCCCCCATCACGCGATCGCTCTTCCCTCAATCGATCTCCCCACGCCCACTCCTCCTTCCCCCACGCTGCGTCTTTCGCCCTCCTCCCTGCGTCGCCTCCTCGCCTCGCCGCCGCGTCTTCCCTCCCTCTACTCGCGTCACCACCGGCCCCTCAGCCCCGCCGCCGCTCCTTCCCTTCCGCTTCTTTCCCTCCCCTCACCACCGGCGCCGCCACCGATCCCCGCCGCCGGAAGCCCTTCCGTCGCTAGGTCGCCGCCGACGCCGATCTCTCCCGCCACCATCGCCCGCCGTCTCCCTACTCCGCAGGTCTCCGGCGCGCCGCAGACGGATTTCCACGCCGACCGGTCACCACCGACGCCGTCTTCTCCCTACTTCACCGCAGGTAGTTTCATTGCTTCCGCTCCCACCTTCCTCTTATCTGATTTTTATGTGGTAGTGGTAGCTAGGTCTTTTATCTATATTTCCCCTGCTTTTTCTTGTTCTTGTTGCTAGATGAGCGGATTGATCAGAACGCACCGATCCATCATCTCGTGATTTTTCTTCCCCTTTCCGTGACCTGCACCGTTGTGGCAGCAGGACCTCCACTGTGCGTCCGCCGCGGCAGCAGCCAATTCCTCTCCTCTGGACGCTCTTCTTCTGGCCCGCCGCCCCGACCAGCTCAGGCATGTGTACAACTACAACAGCCCAGACCTGCTCACGGAGTCTAACATTATACTTGGATCACTAAGTCTTTCATAATATATCATCAATAATTACAAAATTAACATCATGTATACATATTATTTTTTGAAATACGAATCCAGTGACACTATATGAATGACACCAAACATATACTCCCTCCGTCCCAAAATATAAGCATTTTTAGCTGTGAATCTAGACAACTATGTGTCCAGATTCATAGCCAAAAGTTATTATATTTTGGGACAGAGGTAGTATATTTTTACGTTTGATTATTAATCAAAAATTGAAAATGTTAAATTTACAGAAAATAAGGACACATTATATTTAGAATGGAGCGATTACCTGCGGCCTGGTTAATTTTTTTTATTAAGATATAGATTTTATCTCGGTTGCTGTTAACATGCTTTTCAAACTACGTATTTTATATCAAAATTTTTTATATAGAAGTTACTTTAAGATAAGTTTATTTTTTTAATTTAAAATAATTAAAACTCAGTTAATTAAATGTTAATATTTTCTCATTTCACGTAACTATATTTATATATATACACTTAATCTTGGTCTGAAGCGCTACCGAACAGGGCTGATTACACAGGGTTTGGGGGGCCTCACACATGAATCGCGTGGGGAGTTGTTTATTTGGGAACAAGCAAAGCAAGCGGGACATTCGAGCGTCGGTTTGTCGGTTCCTTTTGGTGGCATGGGTGTAAATTGGATTCTCCTGCCCTACAATTGATGATGATTTATTAGCATAGCTGCACAGGTAAGATGTGCACTCATAATATAATCACTTTACCATTTAGCCAGAATTGGTTTCATAATACGAAAGATCGCTAGTTTATTTTTGCAGCGCCGAAAAATCCCAGTTTATTTTTAAAGGAACCTCGCTCTTCCTTCTGCAGTTGCACGCACTAGGAGTGTGTTTAGTTCACACCAAAATTAGAAGTTTGGTTGAAATCGGAACAATGTGACAGAAAAATTGGAAGTTTATGTGTGTAGAAAAGTTTTGATGCGATGAAAAAGTTGAAAGTTTGAAGAAAAAATTTAGAAATAAACAAGGCCTAGGAGCCAGTAAAATTACCCCATGTCAAATTGATCACACTTAGGCCGCCCAATTGGACATACCGCGTGTGAAATTAATTAACTGGCCCAAGTAAGATAGTTGGGAACCTTCCTCTCTCTCGGCAGGTAAACGAAACAAAATATTAGCGTATGATTAAATAAACATTAGCTAAAAAACTTTAAAAAATAAATTAATGTGATTTTTAAAACAACTTTTTTATAAAAAAATTTTATAGAAAATACACCATTTAGCAGTTTGGGAAATGTGTGTGAAAAATGAGAGAGTGAAAGTTGGGAAAGGAAAGAAAAGAACGCACCTATTGTCCTGTTAGTGCACCATCCAAAGGATCTGTAGGATTTAAAAAGTCTCAACATTTCAATTGTGTGATCTTTCCTATTTCCATATTTTCACCTTTGTGGTTTCAAAGGAGTTCCAAAAAAATTCCTTGGATTGCAAAACTCCAAAGTTCCAATGGATAATCCATAAAAGTCCTGCTCTTTTCTCCAACAAGAGTTGGATGAAGATTAAGATTTTCGTGACACGCTTTTCAAACTGCTAAACGTTGCGTTTCGTGCGAAAACTTTCTATATGAAAGTTGCTCTAACATAGCATATTAATTTATTTTCCAAGTTTGTAATAATTAAAACTCAATCAATCATACGTTAATACTACCTCGTTTCGCGTAAAAAACTTCATCTTCATCTTCATCTTCAAGAGATTCAAACACCACCAAAGTCTCACCATAGATAGAGATGGTTCGAGTAGGTGTATGACTGATGAGATTTTAATTACTGCACATGCACAATGGAAATTGCTTCTCTTGACAAAAACATCCCTTATTTTACATATGCTACTAATTTAATTTTTTTTACATAAAAAACTACCTAATAGGATCCCATGGAGACGGAATAAGTGGATAACCATCCATTCTTATCCTTTCACTTCATGTCTCTCTCTCTTTCCCTAAGCCTCGCTTTGTCCTTGTCCTCCTCTGCCGCTTCTCCTCCGCTCCTCTCTCCCTCCCTCTAACTCCTTTCTTCGTTCCTAGCAGGGTTGGCATAGGCTTCCATGACAAGCCCTTTGACAAGGACGGGGCGGCGTCGGCGCTTGCTATGCTAATGTCACATCACCGATGGCGGCCATGGGGCTCTCGCATGCCTGGGGTCCGGGAAGAGATGCAACGAGTTTAAGGTGGGAGGTGAGTTAAGCTGTCCATCCTAGTGCCACAAGCGATGTCCGAGACCATCACACTTGCGTGGGTATCGAGGATCTAGCAATGGTGCTTCGGATCGAGGATAGCAACAAGAAGGAATGGCGTCCCTCATTTTCGCGCTTGCCATTGCCTCCTTTCCCTTCTCCTTGTGGCTTTCATCGGCATGAAGACTTGATAGCCATGAATCATACATGATACCCATAAGGTATTTGATGCCTGGGTATCGAGTCCCTGATACCTAGATATCGAGTAACTAGTATCGAGATTGTTCGAATTGGTACCATGGGTACCAGGACGGATACCTCAGGTTTTAGGGTACGTGGTACCTAAATCAGTCTGATTACCATTGGTAGAAGACCCAGTACTAGGTATCAGGTACCTAGGTATATACCAGGTACTTGGTACCTAGATCGGTCTGATACATATAGGTACCAGACCTGGTACTGTCTATCAGATACCTGGTACCTAGATCAGTCTAGTATCTAAATTGGCACTGACGTTTGTCATGGTTATGGATAAGGCATAACTCCTATCTACGACTTACGGAATATACGAGTATGGTATACCATTGTTCGTACAATATATTTCTATATGCAGTAAGGAAATCTACAAGATATTATAGAAAATATCCTCATGGGGTGGTGATTAACAGAGTCCTACTCGGAGAGGATTGGGTTTATTATATATCGTGCAGGGTTCATTGTCTCCGAGTTCTACTTGGAAACTAAGACAACTCACGGTACAAAAGGCACACCCCCTGAGGGGTTCAGATCATCGAATCATAGCATCGACACACCGACCATAGTTTACGAAGTCGGAGGACGTGAAGCCTACTCGCCGAGAGATCTCGTCGACTCATCTCGACAAGGATCTCGCCGGTAACGCCGGATTCATCTGTTATCTGTGTACTTCGTGGTTTTCCATATCAATCTCATATAAACTAGATTAGGACTATTACCTTAGGAAGGGTCTGAACCAGTATAATCTTCGTCTCTCCGTTTGTTTTAATGTCGTATCGTGTAGATTCTCGTACCAACGTACCCAATACCCTATTTATTCGGTCTACGGGTATCCCCCATCGACAACGTTAGCATCATAACAATCAAAGTGTGTGTGTTGTGCCTCCAATGAGGATATGTGTGCCGAAGTTTGGCCCTTGTGAGGACACGAAGAGAAATGCACTTACGTGTGGACCCTCGCGTGGGGATTTACGTGAAGTTGATAAAGGCTAGGTTTAGTTCCAAACTTTGAACCCCAAAAACGTCACATCAAACTTTTCTACACACACAAACTTCTAACTTTTCCGTCACATCTTTTCCAATTTCAATAAAACTTCCAATTTTAGCATGGAACTAAACACACCCAAAATGACAAGAGTGGTTGGTTGGTCAAACAGTTATATTATGCTCATTAAGTTATTCGATTAGGACGGGAGTCCACGCTGTAGCCGTCCTTTTTTTCTTAAGATAATCAATATGTGGCATACCACTCCATAAGCATGCAAGTTATAATTTTACCTTTGCAAATAGAATAAAATACTTTGACTGAACATTCAAAATTGTTTTTTTCTATTTATCTATATTGAATTTGAATTTCTTCATCTAGGTGGGCGCTCATGCCTACTCAGGGAGCTACTTCTACCATGGCTGACACAAGGTTGAATGTTTTTTTTTTTACCCAAAAAATGATGAACATGTATAAAACAAGGGATGTCCTCTCAAGAGAAAAAAAATCTACCTCCCATGTGTAAACAAAAAACATATAGAAAATTATTATATGCGGACCTATGTACTACTATAAATAGCATGCAAATATATGTACCACTGCACCCAGCTAATTAACTAGCACTAACAGGCAGCTGCCACAGCCATGGCTTCCTCCTCATTTCGTCTACCTCTCGCCGTTGTGCTCCTACTCGCAATCATATGTGTTCTCTTGGCTTCTCCTAGCTGCCATGCCGACGATTTCACCGCCACCATGACAAACGAGCACGAGAAAGAGCATCAGCTGATGATGATGATGGACAGGTTCCATAGGTGGATGGCGACGCACAACCGGTCGTACGCCTCCGCCGACGAGAAGCTGCGGCGATTCGAGGTGTACCGGAGCAACATGGAGTTCATCGAGGCGACCAACCGGAACGGCAACCTCACCTTCAAGCTCGGTGAAACGCCGTTCACCGACCTCACCCACGAGGAGTTCCTCGCGACCTACACCGGCGGCGTACGGCTTCCGCCGGAGCGGCAGGGCATGCAAGACGTCTCCGACGAGGAGGATGCAGTGATTATTACAACCAGTGCTGGGTATGTCGCCGGCGCCGGCGCCGGCACGCGTACGGCTGCGGTGCCGGAGTCCGTGGACTGGAGAAAGGAGGGCGCGGTGACTCCGGCCAAGCATCAAGGCCAGTGCGGTGCGTGCGTGCATTAATATTAGTTTTATTACTACTATTTATCAATTTTCTGATTCTTCTTATTAGATTTAATTATTTTTATTAATCTAAGTTAATCTATATGCATTTTTATGTTTATGTAGAGATGATATATGGTCATTTATGAGTGCTGTGGAGGGCGTTTAATTGATTTTTGTTACGTACAGTGATCTAGTACAATATAATACATATGTTCAATTAATTTTTCGTTGTTGTTTAGTTGTCAGGCCACGATAGGGTCAACCTTTAAATGATGTATTTTAAATTTTATATAGTAAAATATAGCTAATGTGATTTTTATTTATTTATTTTATTATAAATAAAACAATAGCTATGATTATTTTTATTTTATGTTAGTTAAAAAAATAGAAGAGGAGATAATTGAATTGGAGAAGAGAGGATGGGAGAGTTATAGGGGAGGGTAAAGGTGTACGTAAAGCAGGATGGGAGGAGATTATTGTTCTCAAGATACATTAATGGGTCCTAGTTTTGAGTTGATTATTAGAAAATACTTTAGGTATTGTATTTTTAATTAAACTACTTAAATTGTTGTATGTTGTAGTTTACGTGTATATTATTAATCAGAAGGTTTAAAAATATATTTGATGTTTTTCTTAAAAATGTATGGATTAGTGAAAAATAGCTAGTCCATAGAATATGTATGATCCAAAGTAATGATTTTTTTTTTTGTAAAAATATAGTTAACTTGGTTCTTCAATTTTAAGTTTTATACTAAATAATCTAATGGTGAGCACCAATAAAAAGTTAGCTATATGATTTAGATAATGTAGTTTAAAATTTCTTATCATAAAATATTTTTTTCATCTAACTAAATGAGGAAAATAGGAGAAAAAGGATATAGGTGGGGAGGTACATATGCACAATGGGTCCACCATGTATTAGTGAAAATCGACAATCAGATGTTTTGTTTATTCTCATAATTTTTATGATTTTTCTAATTTATTAAAATGTCACGTGGCGGCGTAGAAGTGTTTGTCGAAGTACTATATGGCGGCTTGAGAGCGTTTACATAATGTTTAATGGGCAAAGAGCTAAATATGCTTCCATGTGATAATTTTTAAATGAAAATATAGGTAATATCAAATGTAGTCGTAGTATTTTCCCTATATACATCTACTTTAGATAAGTTTATTAGGGACAGGTGGATGTTTCTCGTATGTATAAAGATTCGAGTAGGGAAGAACGGTGCGTAGTATGTACATACCCGGGAGATTTTATTTTTTCTCAATCGTGGATAGTAGCATGTATTATACATGTGAGAATTTTTTCAGTCTTTTTGTTGAGCAGTACGTATGTACGTTTCTCTAGTAGCAATTAGGTGGGACCGTGGCATGGCTAATCCTTCTTCTTTTTTTTCAATCATAATTACGTATTTTGTTCCTTTTTTTCATGAGTAGCAAAGTATGGAAGTACGTATATGTACGTATATATACGTGGGATGTATTTTAAATAAATCTAATATAATGGTTTAAAAATAGTGGGTCCACCGAATTAAATTAAAATCGAAGGTTGGATGTTTTTCTTTTTTCTCAGAATTTGTAAGATTTTCTCTTATTTATTAGAGCGCCACGTGACAGCTTAGGAGCGTTTGTAGGAGTACCATAAGACGCCTTGAGAGTGTTTGTAGAAAGTTTAATGGACTTTTAGCTTAACCAATAAGCTAGATCAAATGTAGTAAAAGTAGGAGATATAGGACATTGGTGTCCAAATAATATATTTGATCATTAGTTTTCAAATAATATATAAATAAATAAAATAATGTGACGTGCTTTTTCTACCGTACGGAGCGAGTAACTTTTAATAATACTAATCAGATATGTTTTTATAACTCAAAGCATAAAAGCATAGATAATATAGAATTGAATTATTAGTTTGGGAAAGAAAAAAAAAGTACGTACCTATTTTTGGGATGGGCTGTTATGTACGGACGTACATACGTGCATCTATAGAGGAGCGATGTACATTCTATATTGTGGAAAATTAAATGGTAAATTTTCAATATGGATCTAAGGGTGGAAAACAATGGGTCCACCAGATTTAATGAAAAACAATGGATACATGTTTTGATTTACTATAACGCCATGTGGCGATTTGAGAGCTTTGTAGGGGTGCTATGTGGCGGCTTGAGAGCGTTTCTAGGAAGTTTAATGGACTTTTAGAATATAATAGATAGATAGATAGATAGATAATAGAAGATTGCATGTTTTGATGTTTGTTTATCTTTTCTATCAGTGAACTATTCCCTCTGTCCCTTAATATTTGATGCCGTTGACTTTTTAAACATGTTTAACTGTTCGTCTTATTAAAAAAAAATTAAGTAATTATTAATTCTTTTCCTATCATTTGATTCATTGTTAAATATACTTTTATACATATAGTTTTACATATTTCACAAAAGTTTTTGAATAAGACGAGCGGTCAAACATATTTTAAAAATTCAACAGCATCAAATATTTAGGGAGAGAGGGAGTATATTTTTTCTATCAGTGAACTATATTTTTTTTAAAAAAATATACGCTCTCTGTTTTTTAATAGATAACGCCGTTTACTTTTGAACACATATTTGACCATTTATCTTATTAAAAAATTTTACGCAAATGCATAATATATAAATTTTGCTTAAAGTATCTTGAGACTTGAGTGATAAAAAAACCTCACACCAAAATATGTTATAATTACATAACTTTTTTTAATAAGATGAATGGCTAAACGTGTGATAAAAAGTTAATGGTATCGTTTATTAAAAACGATGAGGTAGTATCAATGACGATGTGGTAAGGCAGCGAAGACGGCGGACGTGCCGGTGTGCTCTGCTCGAAGCTCAGTTCAACGAGCCGTCGGTGTAGAGCTCAGCGAGACCGTTCAGCCACTTCATGCCAGCCAAGCAGTATCGCTGTCGTTGCTGTGATCACCTCTGCACACGCAAGAAAACAATGTGATGACACTGATGAGATTAATTAGTAGTAATCAAGATGAGTTCTGAGCTAACTATCATACGTTCACGACGAACTGGACGGTGCCAAAGACGTGCGGCAAAAAGGTGTTGACCTCGCAACAGGTTCCCCTTATCATTTTTGGCACGGTTACCACACCTCCGCGAAAAGATCGGCGTGATAACCGCGAGACATACCGTGGTTTTAAAAACTGAAAGCCCACTGCTAGCTCCAATTCATCTATAGCCAATTCATACAATAGTTGTTTACTATACTATTAATATATGGTACCACCTGTCATACACGCATTGCGTCTTGGAGTTAACGTTGCAGCGGGCTACAGATTTGTAGCCCGCTGGTCCTCTCTCTCATCTTTTATCTCATTAAAATATGTTTACAGCTAGCTAATAGTTTACTATTATACCTGCTCTTATTAACACATGATTAATTCAGTACTCCCTTCGTCCCATTTTACATATAGTAGTGGGTTTTTTATCCAACATTTGATCATCCGTCTTATTTAAAAAAAATTATAAAAAAATAAAAAATTTGTCAAGCATGAAGTACTATTCATGTTTTATCATCTAATAACAATAAAAATACTAATCATAAAAAAGTTCAAATAAGACAGACGGTTAGACGTTACATATAGAAGCTTGCAACTGCATCTACAATAGGATGGAGGGAGTATTAGTTAAACAATTTAGAAAAATAGATTAATATGAGTTTTTTGTACATCAACTTTCTTATAAAACTTTTGCAAAAAAAGAACTGTTTAGTAGTTCAGAAACTCTAGGAAGTGAAGGTTGAAATCCTTTACTTGCGAACATAACTGAAGTAGTCATTGACCCGTTGACCCGTTGCAATGTACGAGCATATTGGTAGTATATATAAAAAGGGAAAATACACTTGTTGAAGCAGAGCCATGCACTTGCCCAGAAGAAAGGGTTGTGCTGCTACATGGCTGTGTTTAGTTGAGGGAAAAGTTTGGATTTTAGTTATGAAATTAACCCCAGATCATTCTTGTACCTGGAGCTAGAGCTACTCAGTGTTGATCACTTTTCATGATCATTCCTGGGCCAGCAAAGTACAGCACAAGCACAATGATTTTCCCCTGTTCTACCTAATCCGGGCTACAGGTGTGCACTCTGGCCTCGTACCTCTCCAGCAGATAGAACAGTGCTAATTCACGCTCTAATTACTCTACCTTATCACGAGTTTACCTAACGCATTTGCTATTGTTACACTGTGATTGGCATTGGTCATGCCCTTTTGTATGCAATTATGCATAATTGCATATGCATTATTGTCTGTGTGTTTTTTGTTTGTACCGTGTCGTCGTCCATTAATCTACAGTTATATCACCGGCCGACGAATTGAGGTGAGGTCACGTGGTGGTTAATTAGCTCAACTAATGCGACCACTTTTGCGACCACGGGCACCGTAGTACAGTAGCCGTATTCCCATCAATACAGTAGCAACTGTTCCCTCCATTTAAAAATATAACCATGATTTAAATATTACACACAATATAAATATTTTTAAACACCGATTCTAATGCACAAAATTCATATTTTTTTCAGCCAATCGTGTGCTTAGAATGAGAATATAAGCAATTAAAATTTAGCCACTAAGATATTAAAAGTAAGTACATAATCTAAAAATGTTTATATATTAGAATGGATGGATCGGAATAGTAAGTAGTAGTATTTTTTTTAAAAAAAATAGGGTTTCTCGCGGGATGTAGATATACAAAGAGAATCTGAGAGGCAATTGCGGAATGGACGGCGTGTGAGGGGCTGAAACCATGTCAATGGCAGCAAACCTCCACGGTGTTAGAATGGTGGGAGGCTATCTCAACATCCAGGAGGCACCCAAGAAGGCTCTTCACACACTGATGCTGCTGGTCGCATGTGAGATTTGGAATGAGAGAAACCGCAGAACCTTTCAGCAAAAGAAGCTATCGACCACCTCACTTCTGGCCAAAATCAAAGAAGAGGCCAAAACATGAGACTTAGCGGGCGCGAAAAATCTTTATAATTGGCTTTCTTTTAGTTAGCTAGCTCGGACCAAAGGTCTTGAGCTCATTTTCGCCATTGTACAGTTTACTCCTTCTCTATTCAATAAAAATTTGGCAGCTCGTCTTTTCTTTAAAAAGAAGTAAAGCTTTGACTCGTATAAATAAATAGATCAGGAACACAAGACAAGGTAATGTACATATATATCTCTCGCTTTTCACCTAAGCCGTTGCTTCTTCCGTTGTCTCGGCAATGATTGTAGTGGGCGTGCTAGCTATGTAACGGAATACACTAGCATTACGCTCACCCCCAAAGCTCCCCAAGCGACGAGCATGATCAACGATTTTAGAGGCATTTTCAGGTTTAGCGGCGTGTCCGCGTGTGTAGCTAGCAGGCAAAACCACCACTGCGCAACTGAGGCGCATGCGTCTCAGGGTTTACATTATCGGTTGACCACTAAATTTTAAGCTCCATCGGTATCACGGTTTTCGGTAAATTTCGATCGGTTTTCGATAAATATCGACTGAATTTCGACGAAATCTGTTGTTTAACATTCGAAATTTCAATTGAAACTTAATTCCAAGCTGTGTTGAAACGTCGAAATTTCGCGGAATTCGATCGGTTTTCGTCGGAATTGTGAACCCTGATGCGTCCTAAACTTGCAAGCGAAGATGGAGACCGGTCCACCGTTGTATTTCTGCCCAAAATCCTCCTAGAGAGTTTGTAGTGCGCAAGGAGGTGTAGCTAGCGTCATTTCTTGGGTGGTGTAGCGAGCGCACAAGGAATAGATTTGCCGGTTTGCACATCCTCATCTCCGAATCCTACATATGTTCAGACTCTGTTCTGGATAACTAACCAACCGAAAGATTTTAATTTGTAAGTAGTGGATTAGTGGTAAATTCACTGATTATCGCTTAAATGATTGGTCTCTGAATCTGAATGTCTGGTCGATATCCCATCTGAGGCCTGAGGGACTGAGGGTAGTGGAAGCTACCAAATGCGGCAGCCGTGACAGCTCCGGCGGCGTCAGCATGCTCAACCGCACATGCCATCATCACCAACTCCGGGCAGATTAGCGGTTGTAGCTAGCAGCAACCATAACGGATCGGACGACGCGTGTGTGTACGGCTCTGCCCTGCTTAAGCTAATTGTGTGTTTCATCGGGAAGAATCTCAGCTCCTGCTGTCTGGGTGCATATGCTGCTTGCTGCGGTTGGTAGGCTGGCTGTTCTACCTTTTCCTTTTTCTTTTCTTCTTTTCTTTAATAAGATTACGTATTCTATTTTTTTTCTTTTTCATAGAAAAGTATAGTACAGACACAAGCGTTTTCACATATACGCGTGTACGTTTCCTCTATAAATTAACGTACAATATTTCTATTTTTTTAAAGTTACATAAAAAAGAAAAGGTGAGTGCACCCTCTCACAAGCACGCCACACCAAGCTCACAAGTTCACCTGCTAAATAATTACTACGAATGACGCCGTTG
>CM020189.1:4096897-4123404 GCA_009805545.1 Oryza longistaminata
ATTTAAAAAATTTATGTAATTATCATTTATTTTATTGTGACTTGATTCATCATCAAATGTTCTTTAAGCATGACATAAATATTTTCATATTTACACAAAAAAATTGAATAAAATAAATGGTCAAACGTTGGTTAAAAAGTCAACGGCGTCATACATTAAAATACGGAGGGAGTACGTCACAGTGGACTTTACATTAGACCCTTTATTAATTTACTGAAGTTCAATTCATGTCAGAACCTTTTTGATAGATATTTTCGCTTTGGGCACCATTTTAATTTCTTTATCTTCGATTTGCATGATTTCTTTTCCACAACACTGTATCATCTCCGTCTAGACAGAGAACATCGTCGTATATTGGTAGAAACATGATGTAGATCCTCTAAATTAACTTACCTGACATGTACAGTTACTAATAGGGACAATTACAAATTTACCACTAGTTTGAATCATTATTACAAAATTGCCACTAGAAAATTACAAAAATGCCACTAGAACTATCATTCGAGTGGCATCCTTGTAATATTAAAAAAATCAGTGGCAAATTTACAAATGCCCCCTACTAATATGTTGGCCTGTGGGTAGTGGGGCTCACGTATCAGTGACCACATCCCTCTGACTGTATGTCAAAGCCTCAAAGGATCTCAATCTAGTGGAGAGACAAGAGGAGCATGACTAGTGCATAGATCATAGTGGCACATCGAGACTAGATTTGTATATACCAATAAAATTAAAAGGTGGTTCAGGCGAAACAACAAAAATAAGAGAAGGGGCCTGGAATAAATATATACGCTTAGAATACAAAATAAAACTTCGCTAACAAGCGTCCTAAGCTGTAAATGTAATATACTCATCTCAAGATATATATGTTGAATAGGAGGTCATGAATAAACCTGTGTAACTATTAAAATTCTTTTAAAAGCATAGCTTGCATAATTATATATGAGTACAAAATATATGGAATAATTACATATGCCCCACCGATGGTTCTACAAAAGTATTTTTGTTTATGTTTCTTCCTTTTTCGTTTGACGTGTGTTCACAGATCCAAACAAGCACTTGGATTCATAAATATCGACTGAATTTCGACGAAATCTGTTGTTTAACATTCGAAATTTCAATTGAAACTTAATTCCAAGCTGTGTTGAAACGTCGAAATTTCACGGAATTCGATCGGTTTTCGTTGGAATTGTGAACCCTGATGCGTCCTAAACTTGCAAGCGAAGATGGAGACGGGTCCACCGTTGTATTTCTGCCCAAAATCCTCCTAGAGAGTTTGTAGTGCGCAAGGAGGTGTAGCTCGCGTCATTTCTTGGGTGGTGTAGCGAGCACAAGGAATAGATTTGCCGGTTTGCACATCCTCATCTCCGAATCCTACATATGTTCAGACTCTGTCCTGGATAACTAACCAACCGAAAGAATTTGAATTTGTAAGTAGTGGATTATTAGTGGTAAATTCACTGATTGTAGTTTAAATGATTGGTCTCTGAATCTGAATGTCTGGTCGATATCCCATCTGAGGCCTGAGGGACTGAGGGTAGTGGTAGCTACCAAATTCGGCAGCCGTGACAGCTCCGGCGGCGTCACATGCCATCATCACCAACTCCGGCGAAATTAGCGGTTGTAGCTAGCAGCAACCATATGCATAATGGATCGGACGACGCGTGTGTGTACGGCTCTGCCCTGCTTAAGCTAATCTTGTGCTTCGTCGGGAAGAATCTCAGCTCCTGCTGTCTGGGTGCATATGCTGCCTGCTGCGGTTGGTAGGCTGTTCTACCTTTTCCCTTTTCTTTTCTTCTTTTCTTTAATAAGATTACGTATTCTATTTTTTTTCTTTTTCATAGAAAAGTATAGTACAGACACAAGCGTTTTCACATATACGCGTGTACGTTTCCTCTATAAATTAACGTACAATATTTCTATTTTTTTAAAGTTACATAAAAAAGAAAAGGTGAGTGCACCCTCTCACAAGCACGCCACACCAAGCTCACAAGTTCACCTGCTAAATAATTACTACGAATGACGCCGTTGACTTTTTATTCAATGTTTGACCATTCGTCTTATTTAAAAAATTTATGTAATTATCATTTATTTTATTCTGACTTGATTCATCATCAAATGTTCTTTAAGCATGACATAAATATTTTCATATTTACACAAAAAAATTGAATAAAATAAATGGTCAAACGTTGGTTAAAAAGTCAACGGCGTCATACATTAAAATACGGAGGGAATACGTCACAGTGGACTTTACATTAGACCCTTTATTAATTTACTGAAGTTCAATTCATGTCAGAACCTTTTTGATAGATATTTTCGCTTTGGGCACCATTTTAATTTCTTTATCTTCGATTTGCATGATTTCTTTTCCACAACACTGTATCATCTCCGTCTAGACAGAGAACATCGTCGTATATTGGTAGAAACATGATGTAGATCCTCTAAATTAACTTACCTGACATGTACAGTTACTAATAGGGACAATTACAAATTTACCACTAGTTTGAATCATTATTACAAAATTGCCACTAGAAAATTACAAAAATGCCACTAGAACTATCATTCGAGTGGCATCCTTATAATATTAAAAAAATCAGTGGCAAATTTACAAATACCCCCTACTAATATGTTGGCCTGTGGGTAGTGGGGCTCACGTATCAGTGACCACATCCCTCTGACTCTATGTCAAAGCCTCAAAGGATCTCAATCTAGTGGAGAGACAAGAGGAGCATGACTAGTGCATAGATCATAGTGGCACATCGAGACTAGATTTGTATATACCAATAAAATTAAAAGGTGGTTCAGGCGAAACAACAAAAATAAGAGAAGGGGCCTGAAATAAATATATACGCTTAGAATACAAAATAAAACTTCGCTAACAAGCGTCCTAAGCTGTAAATGTAATATACTCATCTCAAGATATATATGTTGAATAGGAGGTCATGAATAAACCTGTGTAACTATTAAAATTCTTTTAAAAGCATAGCTTGCATAATTATATATGAGTACAAAATATATGGAATAATTACATATGCCCCACCGATGGTTCTACAAAAGTATTTTTGTTTATGTTTCTTCCTTTTTCGTTTGACGTGTTCACAGATCCAAACAAGCACTTGGATTCCTTATGATTAAAGGCTAGCTGATGCAACGACAAGCACTTAGTAACCCTTTTTATAGTGATTACAGAGGTGCGATCGATCGATCGATCGATTTGGTATGCCTGTTACGAGAAAAATTTATGCTTGGTACTGTAACAAAAAGTATATTAAGGCTTTGTAGGACGATCAGTAAGCGAAGGATAAGTTAAAAGATACTGTGAGTTGACATCAATCTCGATCTATATATAATGTTTAATTTGCTCTTCTTTTTAGGTCGGTACTCGATCGGTACATACACGTCACACATAATGTTTAACAGGTTTATATTGGAGCAAGATATTAATCAGTTTTGCTAATTTTGATACTACCTCTATCTATCTTTTTAAATATTTGTTGTTCTATGTTTATTCTAAGTAAAACTTGCTTATATATCTTTGACCATTATCCGTGTAGATTTACAACATGTGAATTATATATTTGAAAAGTATTTCTAGTGTCAAATCTAAAAATATAAATCTTACGATGTTAAACTAGATGAATTTATAGGAATAGAATGGTTGAAAATTAAAATATATATTTGACTTGGAATAAACCTACTAATTTGGTGTATACATTATAGATTTCTCATTTGTTTCACTTTGGCTCTTCTCTCCACATGCATTGCATGATGATTTTAGATTGCTCAAGAGGGTTAGGTATATACATACGTTTGGTTTATATCCATCGACTCAAAACAACATGTGTTGCCAAGGCTTGTATGGCGATCGAGTACGCCGATAAGATTAGGCAAAAAAACAAAGTTTAATTAGGCAAGCTAGCCTACCTTTCTTGCCGTTATGAAGTAGTTATGGAAATGACAAAATTAGAGCACAAGCTTGATTGGACGCTTAACCGGTACAACGTCTACGCTACGTACGCACGTATAATCTATATATCGTCGTATGTGATGGGTTGATTACTTCTGAAGTTGAATGTACAACGACCGTATCATTGCACGTCCACGCATACACTCTCTTCGTCCAAAAATATATAACACTGTTAATTTTTTATATAGCATTTAACTATATATTCGTCTTATTATTTAGAAATTTAGTATGAATATATAAAATTATAAGGTAAGAACATAGTTTTTTTATGGGAAGACCAGTCACAATAAAATAAATAATATTCATTATTTTTTTTGAATAAAATGTAACTAAATGTTACGAGAAAGTTAATGGTGTTTTAGAACGAAATATATACTAGTATCAGTACTATACAGCTCAAGAGGTAGGTAGCATAGTCATATACTCACTATATACGTACATATATAGTGGTTGATATACTACGCGTATGTAGTGGTGACCGATGGGATGGATGATGTGTAGTGGCGGCCTTTTGAGGGATTGAGTGCGAAACATCCTTATTGGAGTATTATCTTTTCATCCTGATGAGGATCATCAGTCATAGCTCGTGAGACTATGTGCAAATGATCCATAATGTGTGTGATGATTGAAAATCACAAAATAATCGAAACCGAAAAATATCTTGGAATTGACGATGTTACTATTAAAATAATAATTAGCAGTAAATAGAAGCACAAGTGTAACCGTGTTAAATCTAGGATTTATTTCATCACAGAAAACTTAACTAGTTAACACGCTCATTTCATCTCTAGTTTTATTCTCAGTACCTAGCAAAAAGGAGAAAAATATGGTTATTATTGTTGGTATGTTTTGTTGTTCTTCGGTGTGAAAAACTAAATGGGCCATAGAAACCAAAAGATGGGCCAGTTCATGTCAAGCCCATTTCTCATGGGCCGCCACAACCATCCCACCCCATGACCCATCTCACTCCCTCTCTCCATTCTCCGGTGCCACACGCACGCAAGCAGAGGCGGCCGGCGACGGCGCGACGCCGCCGAGATGAGGGTCGCCGGCGGCGAGCGGGCGGGTGATGCGAGCAACCTACCGGGGCGGCGGCTGTCCGGCAGCCGGGGAGGGAGTGGAACCTCTCGAGGTAATCTTCCGAATCCGAATTTGCTCGGTTTTTGTTTTATTTTGTTTTCCTGGGAATAATCATCGATAATATTAGAAAGTGAATAAACCCAACAAATATAATCGATATAAATACGATCAACTGATATAACATTTCAGCAATCTGCTAACTGAACTAAACTAGGCTAAACAGTATTCTCAATTTCTGACACAGTTCTTGCATTCCCCAAAAAAGGATAAACTGGCGTAACAATGCACCAATACAACTCCCTTCAAAGTTCAGACGCTGGACAAAATCCCCCAAAGATGCCATCCATGTTTCATCTGAATCACACATGGTTTTATACAGCCAATCTAAATAGTTCTAATAATTCTGATTAATACAATACTAGTAATGTCTGAAATAAAATTGATTGAAATACCCTAAATCAATGCCTTTGCATGCAAGAATGCAAAGTTGAATTACACAGGAAGCTCCCAATATTAATTGTCATATCTGAATATATCATACAAACAACAAGGTATGCAAATATTGAACACAAAACATTTGATAAATAAAACAATACATGCATGCTTTTGGTCTTATAGATACTATCTAATTGAACAAAACGGCTTACCGTGCATTACCGCGTGGAGGCCAAAATTTTGAATTCAAAATTTGGAACAAGAATTTATCGTGGTTCCCACTCTATTGGGTAAGTAAATAGAATACCGACAGCAAGTTAAACCCTACGGAGGAAGAGTGAGTCCATATTGTCTCATCTACAAAATAAAAACCAGAGAATTTTAAAGTCATTGCAGTCCAGCAGATTACTAAGTTTGGTAAAGATAATCTCAAAGACCGCAACGATAAAGGCCATAAACCAAGAGAATTCCATAGTAGAAACTGGAAACAGAGTTCTTACTTGAGTAGAGTAACCATGGATACTAATGAGTCGAGACTCAAAGGCCTTTTTCAAACAGTGGAGTTTCACATGAAACAAATCAAATTATGGTAGATAAAAAAGCATTCCATTATAGAGGTAGACTCATCTTGTACACAAATTATCACACAAACAGAAAGATTGCACAGTCATTTCAAGCGATACAGACTACAAATCCCGAACAAGCGATACAATAATACAGAGAAGCAAAACAGTTTCCTCCAGGGACAACAGTAGTTGCAAAAGCAAATGGACACCACTAGTACAGATTGCAGATGGCAACACATTTTTCCATTTATGTGGACAACATACAGAGATAATATGGTTTATCATACAGCATAACACTTTTGAGCGGCATTACTTCTTCAATGATCCCAGTTTATCCCCTAAGGCAGTGTCGTCTTATGTGTTTTAAAGCATTGAGATCTTGACGTGACGAAGGTGCATCAGACTAGAAAGTCTGTCAGGTAAATGGCACATCTTGAACAGAGAACATTCTAACAGACGCAAGGATTTTGAGTTCTTCACAACCTCTGCCATGGAGTATACCACGTCCTCCTCGACATTGCCACAATCTTCAATGATGATTGTGCGCAGCTTCGTCAAACGTAGTAGCTGCTTCACATCAACAACGGTGAAATTGTTAATACCTGCAATACTAATGTGTCGAACCGAACTCTTCATGTTTCTCGAGTCTGCGGCTTCAGTTAGCCTCTTACATTCGCCCTGTGAGACATATGTTGCAAAATCATGCATTATGTCATTCATAACATAATATGCAGGTTCTTCGTTTTCTCCACCAAAGCGATCAAGGAACAAATTTGCAGTCAATTGAGCCAAGTATAACTCTCCGTCCTTTTTTCCAACCTGAGGAAACATCAATCCTGACCAAATCCAAGTCCTCACCAACTCCTCCTTTCTGAATGGATGATTTTTTGGAAATAAGCTGCAATAGCGAAAGCAACTCTGCAACTCTGCCGAGAGCTTGTAATAGCTTATTTTCAAGACATCCATAATATCTGGTACTGCTGCTCCAAAATTATCCATATCTTGAAGAAACCTTCGCCAGTAGTCTAGTGTAAGATGAGATTGTAAATAACGACTAGCAACTTTTATTGCCAGGGGAGTCCCTCCAAGTTTCTTTGCAATCTGAGCTCCGATTGATAGGAATACCGCATAATCTTCTGATCCTGCTTTCAGACCAGCCAACGCATGGTGGCAGAAAAGCTGTAGATTTCCAATTTCTTCAAGTTCATGCAACCTAAGGTGCTGATCTTCACACCCTGTGACACTCTCAACTAGAGTTGCCACTGATTGCGTTCTGGTTGTCAATAAAATTTTGATTCTAGTGTTGATGCCCCTCAGAACTGAAAATAGTTTCTCCCATTCATGTATATTTTCTTCCCAGACATCATCCAAAACGAGTAGAAAAGCTTTAGTGGAATTTAATTTATCTTGGAGAATATGCTGCATGTTTTCCAAAGAATCGGATGAACATCGCGAACGTGTAACACACTCTACTATTTCACGCATAATTCTTCCTACATCAAAGCTTGAAGTTACACACAGCCATGCAACCCAATCGAAATGATGTTTGATCCTCATATCGTTACATACTAGCTGTGCCAATGTAGACTTCCCCACGCCACCGTGACCAACTATGGATATAACTGAGACATGGTGATTATTGGGACTAACCTGAGCTTCAGGAGCATCATCATAATCCAAGGGATCGATCAGCCATTCTTCCGGCCAAACACATCATAAGATATCATAGAAGTCGTCAGGGGACTATATTGTCGTGGAAGATGTGCATCCAACTGCTCATCAGATGGTAGCCAATCTGCAATATCCACAGTAACCATGTCTAATGCCTCCATAGCCTTCCTCAACCTTTTGAGAGTGCGACCATTCGTCAAAGACTTGATAAATCGTTGCTTCATCTTGGAAAAAGAAGAGCCCAGATCGTCATCATCATCACCATTAACCTCTCTCTCCTTGGTCTTCTTCTCGTAGTAGGCATGCTCGTCGACTGCATCCTCGAGCTCCTCAACTGCATCCCTCAGGCGCCACAGCGACTTGTCCAGCAAAACCCCAAGTCTTGAGTACGACTCCCTGGATTGAGCCGGTATGAGGGTATCGCGCATCATCGGCAACTTCAGGCGTAGCATGCGCATCGACTCCTGCAATCTGTCGGGGTTGCTTCCCAGGTAGGATGAGGCCTTGTCGATCAGGTTAGCGATGACTTCATCTGTCGCCGACTGCCCTGCAAACACCAAATCCATGGTGGCGGCCGTAGGATATTAGCGTGTGGGAGCTGGGAGGGGGGAGGGATGGGGTGGAGCTTGGAGGAAGGTGGAGACTGTTAGGTTAGCTGGAGACGGGGGAGGTTAGGATCGATAGCTAGCGGAAGAAAATTAGTATGTAGGACTTCAGTCCTTTGCTCATAGGAAGGACTTGGGGGTTGTTTGGTTTGTTCCCAAAGTTTACCAAAGGTTGCCACACCTCATGTTAGACAAGTTTGACCAAGTTAGCCTCTTGTTTGGTTCATAACCACATAGCAAGATTCCTTCTCATCTGTTATAGCCCCACATGTCATCAACTTGAAAAAGTGTGGCACAATTCTATTTTGGTAGCTAAGGTGCGGCTCACTTTTTGTAAGTCACAACTTAGGCAAGTGTGGCATAAAAGTATAGTAAATCATGGCAAACTTAGTATAGCATCCAAACAACCCCGATCTCCTCGCTTACGCGTGTCCCGTACAAATCCCAAAGCAGTCTTCTACCCCAGGATTTTCCCTCTCTCTCTCTCTCTCCAACTCCACGTCCTACCCCAGGTTCTTCTACCCTATTCCTTTAGAGTTTTGCTCCCATCCAGCAGGTACCGTCGGTACTGTCCGGTACCAAATCTCAGCCATTCAATTAGCGAAATCGGACGGTGGAAAATAAGTGGTACCTCCAGGTACAAATTTGCCCATGAGGAGGTACCAGAATATTTCGAGTGGTGGAAGGGTAAATTTGTCTTTTCGCGTAGGAGTGTCCAGGGGAGGGAAATAGGGTTTTCTACCAAATCTCAGCCATTCCTTCTGATCCGATCCGTGGGAGGCGGCGGCGAGTTGCTTCGTCGGCAGCGACTTGCTTCGTGGGAGGAGGCGGTGTGGTGGCGGCGAGGTGCTCCGTGAGAGGCGCGGCGGCAGTGGCGGCGTCTGATCCGTTTGAGGCGGAGTGAGGAAACAAAAAAAGAGCGAAAAGGAGCGGCGTTGCGCGCAAGGAGGAAACAGAGAAAGAGCGAAAAGGAGAAAGCGAGGGCGCGACTCCTTTCTGTATTTCCCGATCGTACCCTTTTAACATGGAGGAATGGATTTATCTCTGTACCTACCGGCACCAGTACCTGCCGGTACAAGTTGCTGGATGGGAGCAACGCTCATTCCTTTAAGAAAAAAAAGGTTCTTCTAGCCCACTCAGTTAGACTCATGATTTTTTAAAAATGATCTTGGATGGAGCCATGCCCTATATCAAAGTTGCAGAGCTTAATTAGATCTATAATTTTATAGTTAAGGACCTTTTTATTTGATGAAATCACTGAAAGAATAATTGAGTACTCTATAGATGAGATGGTAAGAATGCTATATATATGTAGATAGAGAGGCTATGGCTTCGAATTCTATGCACCACATGCACGTGTATTTCACACGAAAATCCATTAATTTGTTGCTAGTAAAGTGTGACCATGTTATAGATGTCTACTAAAATTCCAAATATTTTTTAGGACTTGCCCGTTACAGACGAGACCCATCTCATCTGAATGTAACAACGAGGTTTTCTTAACACTGACAAATGAGTAGTGATGAAACCTATACCCAATTACTCATAGATATGTATTGTCATCCATAAAAGGTGAGAGGTTTATAATAGAATGCCAGCTTTAAGCTGGAATCTTTCTCACAGCAAGGAGAAAAAAAGGATGCATAATTATCACTCCCAAGATCGTCAATAAATAAGCAGAGAAGACATTATATATCCTCAAAGATGAGAGGTTTATGCGAAAGGGCCTGTAGCCTCGTGGTTACAAGAGCCTCAATAGCACCTGAGGTCCTGGATTCGATTCCCCATGGGAGCGAATTTTTCAGGATTTAACGGCATTGTGCTTTCAGTGGTAGGCGACGTATCCGTCGACAGCGAGGCGTCTGTGGTGACTTCGTTAATTTCTCCAGGATTTGCTGGTCCAGTCTTCGAAGATGCTCATAGGGGTAGCGAAAAAAAAAAGAGAGGTTTATAATAGAATGCCAGCTTTAAGCTGCTTTAAGCTGGAATCTTTCTCACAACAAGAGAAAAAAAGGACGCATAATTATCACAATAGAATGCCAGCTTTAAGCTGCTTTAAGCTGGAATCTTTCTCACAACAAGAGAAAAAAAGGACGCATAATTATCACTCCCAAGATCGTCAATAAATAAGCAGAGAAGACATTATATATCCTCCCAAAGCTTTTCACATGGCACAGCCTAGAAAAAATCAAAAGGAAAACGTTGTTGTTCATCTAAATTAAGCTGACGGCCTACATGGCCACATGAGCCTAGGAATCACTATATGTTGGAGGTTGGTGTTAAGATTGGTGCTAAGGGACTTGTCGATGTATAGCCCTGTAAGATACTCCCAAACCAACTCTGTTTGTCTCGTGTATTTCTTCCTTACCGACCAGATCCGGTGGCCTTGCCATCACTTTGTCCTCCCTGCCAACCCCGTGTTCCGGCCGGCGACTTCCAAGATTATGGTCAACAAATTTAGCAGAGGACTTCCACCCTCCCAAAGCTTCCACCAATAAAATATTAAGCATTGAAGGCAAAACCATGAAAAAAAATTATAAAAAACTTGGAGGAAAATATAACAGAACAAAAATCGGCATATGTAATGTACTCTCTCCGTTTCATATTATAAGACTTTCTAGCATTGCCCACACTAATATAGATGTTAATGAATCTAAACACATATATGTCTAGATTCATTAACATATATATGAATGTAGGCAATGCTAGAAAGTCTTATAATATGAAACGGAGAAAGTAATTCTTTAGATCCACCGATACAAACTATGAGATGATCATATGGAAGTCTTAGGCACCAAAAAAAGTGTAATCGCTGGCGGTTAATTTGCTGAGGTTTTAGCAGCTGTGCTTGTTTGTTGTCTTTATTGTTGTGAAGTTTTTTCTGTAACCTAAGCCTTTTCTGGTTTAGGGGCTGCTGTAAAACTTTCTCTCCTTCTTAATGCAAAACTTGGCCGGTTATCTTTGCCGGCCCGGCGAAAAAAAAGTGTAAGCTTTTCAACTGGCTGTGGTCCAAAACAAAGTATAGTTTGTTTTTTGTGGGATGTGTTTCCGTCTCTTAGACCATATATTGGTGTTGTGTGTGGGTGGGTGGGGCGGTGCTTTCCTGGAGATGGGAGTGTGGTTTTACGTGTGTAGCAGTGTGCACGCGCATGTGTCTATCATGTAATAAAAAAAATCAAGTGAATGTTTTGTGTAATCATGTGCGATTTATAGAGACAAACTGTGCTAGCTTCTGTAGAAAGAGGCAACGTTTCACTACTTACGATGCCAACGACGCGGCGAGGAGGTGGTGGCGCGAGGGGAAGGTGGATGTGGCGGCGGCGGCGCGAGGTGATGGGACGACGATGGCAACGACGCGAGGGGGAGGCAGAGGGTTGGGGACTAGAGGGAGGAGGGGAGATGGGCAGTGGCGGCTAGGGTTTGGGGGTGATTGGGGTTAGTGGATGTCATTTTAAGAAAAAACCCTTTTTCTTTCACATTTTACGGTGCGGTCCTGATTCGTGATTTTTCTCTCCTTCGCATGGAAGGATCCGGTTATTATAAGGGCTTGTACGTAAAACACCAGCTTAGGAAACTATTCATGAGGGACCTATATCGAATTACAGACAAAACAGAGGGCTTTTTCACAAAACAACCACCCCAAGTGCACTATTCATACTATAGCAAAATCCGACGTGGCACTGCCCCTCGCCCGCCCGTAAAATCCGACGTGGCACCACCCCTGGCCCGCCCCTTCTATGCCCCTTAATAATACCCTATTGTACACCTCCCCCTCAATTTCTTTCCCTCTCTTCGTCTTCGTCTTAATCTCTCTTGCTCCAAGAAAAAAAAACCGTAACATGGAAACCGCTGTACTAGTGTTTGCAGGGAAGTCACTCGCAACCCCTGCAATCTCCTTCTTTGTCAACAAGGCATTCAGCTACCTGAACGAGTACCGCAAGGCTGAAGGATTGGAGGCCGTGAAGAACAGGCTAGAGGAGAACATACCCAAGATCCAATCAGTGATCGATGTCGCTGATCCTGATTACATCAAGGACAAGAGTGAAGCCCTAGATGCATGGCTGTGGCAGCTCAGGGATGCAGTCGAGGAGGCTGAGGATGCCATCGACGAGCTCGAAGTGGAGAGGGATCAAAATAAGGTTAGTCATCAGGCCGGCTCTTCTTCTTTTACTCGGATGAAGCATAAATTTGTCCAGTCTGTTAAGCATGTTAGAGTGTTGGGTACGACATCTAATTCCCCTCTCAAGAGGTTAAAGAAAGCCTTGGAAGGTTTAGATGAGGCTGCTAAAGGAGTCAAGAATTTTCTCACACTTGTACAAATTCATCAAAACACAAGATCCAACTTAAACAATCCAGAACAAGATGATATTAGCTTCCGTGCCAAGGGGAAGGACTTAAATGCTGATAGGGTGTTCGGTAGAGAAAATGAGAAGGAACATATTGTTGGATGGTTGACCAATACATCAAGTGAAGATAACCAAGATGCCAAGAACAATAATCATGTCCCCATTATGTCAATAGTTGGCCATGGCGGCATTGGGAAAACCACTTTGGCTCAGCTCATCTCCCATGACTCCAGAATCAAGAAACATTTTGACACCGTGATCTGGGTTGCTGTATCTATGAGCTTTGATGCAAAAACATTGTTTGATAAAATAATTCAGTCTGTTACATTATCAAAACCTAGTGTTGATACCTTCGAGGCACTGCAACAGCATTTGAAAAAGGAGATTGAGACCATTAAATATCTTCTAATTTTAGATGATGTCTGGGAAGATAAGGACATCTCTAAGTGGGAAAATCTATTTTCATCTTTGAGAACAGGAGTGTGTGGAAGGAAGATTTTATTGACAACCCGAATGCAATCAGTTGCAGATTTAGCATCAGCGGTAATGAGATGTGAAAGGGAGTTCTTCCCATTATGTGGACTTGAAGAAGATGAAAATTTAAGACTTTTTAATCATCATGCCTTCATTAATCCAGATCCCCAAGAATTTGAAGACTTCCAACAAGTTGGAGAAGAAATCGCAAAGAAACTAAGAGGGTGTCCCTTGGTAACTAAGGTTGTCGCTGGGCATCTACGGGCACACATGAAAGTTCAATTTTGGAATACATTTTTGCATGAACATCTGGATAATTTTGATGGAAGTATGGAAGATGTTGTCAAAGTTCTCAAGTTAAGTTACTACCATTTGGTACCTGGCCTACAAGTGTGCTTCCGATATTGTAGCATATTCCCAAAAAACCATGAATTCAAAAAAGAAGAATTGGTGAAGATGTGGATAGCTGCAGGATTGATCTCCCAGACCACAGGTGAAGCAGAGAGAGCACAGGATGCTGCAGAAGAGTACTTGGATCTGCTGAATAGAAAGTCATTCTTTGAACTCAAGTTGAGAAACTTCCGTTTCGGAAGGAACGAATGCCATGAATATTTTGTGATGCATGACTTAATGCATGATTTGGCAACATGGGTTTCTTCAGGTGAATGTGCAAGAATTGCTGATGTTGCTAGCTCCAAGAAGCTGAAACCAACAGTACGCCACCTATCTGTTGCTGGTATTGATGGTTTTCCAGTCGACGCCATCAAAAGTTTGTCCCAGTTCAAAAATCTGCGCACCATTATCATTGAAGATTGCCATGATATCCAGGATGACACTTCACGGGAAGTGGAGAAAGTTATAGAAAGCTTAAAAGCCCTGCGTGTCGTGCAATACCACATGTTCAGTAGATCCCGATTCCCTGGAAAAGAAGCTAATCTAAAGCACCTTCGTTATGTAAGTGTCTCAATGAATTAGTATGTATAAGACCTAAAGCATGCTTGTGTTGTTTTAATTTTCTTTTTCAAATGTTTTGTGTTAAATCGTGAAATACCTTGTTGTTTGTATCGGATATGGCACTATTTGGAAGGCATGCTTGCAGTGTAATAATAAATTCAAACTTTACATTCTGGCATTTGATCTATTTTTGTTTCACCTATTACTAATTACTACTCCCTCCGTCCCAAAAAAAGACAAACCATGGGTTTGCGTGTCCAACTTTAACTGTCCGTCTTATATGAATTTTTTTTATAATTCGTATTTTCATTGTTGTTAGATGATAAAACATGATTAATATTTTATGCGTGACTTGTCTTTTTAATTTTTTTCATAATTTTTTCAAATAAGACGAACGGTCAAACATTGGACACGGAAACCAGGGTTTGTCTTTTTTTGGGACGGAGGGAGTAGTCATGTACTCCCTCCGTTCCAAAATATAGTAACCTAGGACTAGATGGGACATCACCTATGTATACATCATGTCCCATCTAGTCCTAGGTTGCTATATACTATGTCTAGATACATCGTACTAGTGATGTACCATCTAGTCCTAGGTTGCTATATTTTGGAATGGGGAGAGTATTCATCATGCATGATTGAACTATTTAGATTTAGATTGGCTTCATAAAACAAGGATAGAGTGAAGGCTTTTGTGATGCTGATGAAAACATGGATGGCCCGTCTGAACTTCGGAAGGAGTTGTTTTGTATGCATTGTTAGTTTGGTTGTTTCGGGGATGCAAGAATTATGTCAGAATATTGCTAGGCTACATCAGGTTATATCAGCTGATGGGTAGCTTTCTGTTTTGAGAGATTATGATGTCCTCATTTGATAAGTTGTTCCTCTTGTGTTATATACTCCCTCCGGAGTTTCATGATTTCTGGATGTTTTCGACAAGATTAAAATCAAACTTTTATTACTTTAACTATGAATTAAAAGAGCTAGAACAATGTACATAGAACAATGTACATATATAGATTTACCTTGCAAAGTCAAAGTATTATAATAAAAGTTAAAAAATAGTTTTATTTATTATATTTATTATAATAGAAAAGTATAGTCTTCTTTTACCCCTCTACTGTATTCAGAGGTGAGGTTGGAAACTCACGATGTATTTTCTTATGATTAATTAAGTATATACTATTTTTTAAAAAAATTAATATAATTTTTGAAAACAACTTTCGTATATTTTTTTTTGCTAAAAGCGTACCATTTAACAGTTTGAAAAGCGTGCGCGTGGAAAATGAGGAGGTGACGAACAAACAAACACAGTCGTTAGACTAATGAATAAGTCATCTGCAAATTCCATAAAATCATATCCATTTCGGACCGATCCCTCTCCTCTCGGCCTATCTCTTCTCTTCTCTCAGCCAGCCCATAATCGTGCAATACGCACACACTAAGCTAAGGCCCATCCCATGCGTGTCCGAAGGACCGAAGCTGACCAGGCCAATTAAGACACGCCAACACCGCCGCCGGTCAATTTGGCTCGGTTTATTCCGTTTCCAAGATTATCGACGGTGACGACGACGACGATGATGATTCCCATTGAAAATGAGAACAAAAACCGAGCAAATTCGGATTTGGGGAAGATTACCTCGAGGTTCGAGTCACGCCCCGTCGTACTGCCGCTCGCTCACAGTCGCACTGCCCGCCCGCCGCTAGGCGGCTGCTCTTGCCGCTCTTGGCGACGCGGCCCTGTGCCGATCGGCGGCGTCGCCCGTGCCGTCGGCCGCTGCCTGCTTGAGAAGGGGAGTCAAAGGGAGATGGATGGTGGGCCTGATGGTCTCATGGAGCGATGGGATGGTTGTGGTGGTCCATAGCCCATAGGCAATGGGACTCTGTTGGGCGGAATAAGTACACTTTAGATCTATCTCGAACCGCAATATCAGATATATTATCATGTCCTGAGCTTTCAAAACCGGTGCAAACGAGGTTTTAAGATGGTTTGGATGGCGGTTTTGGCTAATATGACTGGTTTGACTTGGTTCTCGTCCCACGTGGCACTAGCTAGAAGCAAGATTTAAGAAAACTCTATATACTAATAAAAAAATGAGTAAATTTCAGAAAACTGCAACTATAATGATAAAACTGATGCTGTAACATTAGCAACATATTTCACTTTGCTGCAACATTAGCGTGAAAAATTATCACAATACTGCAACTTTTACGTGATATGTTGCTACATGACATGTAGGTGACAACTATAGCAGCATATCACGTAAAAGTTGCAGGTTTGTGATAATTTTTCACACTATTATTGCAACAAACTGAAATAGGCCACTAATGTTGCAGCAAATTGGTAGTTTTATCACTATAGTTACAGTTTTCTGAAATTTACTCAAAAATATGGAAGGATTCTTTTTTTACTTCATCCGTACGGCGCCCCGATCGGTACGCGCCTTTAGCCTGCGCCGCCGCCACATCGATTTGTCTCCTCGTAAGTTTTCTCTTCAAATTGATTGCAAAAATCGATTCCCTACTCCTCCCCCCTCATTTTCCCAGTAATTTACCCTTTCAATTCAACTTCAATTCATCGAATTTAATCTATAGCCACCGCCTAGTCCGAACCCTAGCGCCGCCGCCACATCGATATGCCTCCCCCCATGGGTTTCCTCCCTCCTCCCGATCTGCCTCCCCTATGGGTTTCCTCCCTCCTCCAATAGATTGCAAAAATCAATTTCCCACTCCTCTCTCGGTCATTTTTCTCATGATTTCCCCTTTCAATTTGGTTTTAATTCGTCGGATTTAATCTCAGTTGAACAGCCGTCAATGATGGCCAGTCGGCGAGCTTCCCTCGGCTCTTTTTATCTCGAGTTTTGCGAATTTTCTCCGATTTTAGGGGAAACGGAAAGAGAAGATCGAGTGGATCAAAAGTCCTCAACCAATTTTAATGATCGAGAAAGACACGCTGGATTTGATGGGGAGGATCGGTTGCCGTATCATACGGGCACACGGGATTATCTTCCGGATGTTGAAGACGCTAATGAAGCGTGTGGGGCAGCCAACTGTGCTAGCTGGGCTTGCGGCTCCACTTGTGGACTAGGACGAAGAGTGGCAGGTCGAGCGAAGAAAGGTAGGAGACAGCAAACTGTGCTGGAGCTGAAAAGGAAGAAAATAATGGGGTTTCGGCTCAAAACTATGAGAAGATTTTGATTAATGTTTTCAATTATAGTGTATAGCAATCTATTAACTTATTAAAGGAATAGAAAACGTAGCCTCCACATTCGCTCTCACGGCCTAGAAATTCTCACATTAATCGAGGAAAAAGAAAAAATAGAGTCCATATAGGAATACAATTTAAAAACTGCTGAAATTCAAAATTATAAATAAGGAATATAGGAAAAGGAAACTAGATTCCATACCGCTATACAATTAGATCTAACTGAAATTTGGAATTTTTTTTAAAAAAAACTAAAACTATAGGTTAGAGTCCCTATAGAAATATAATTTAAAAATAATTAACATTGGAATTAAAACTAACGAATATTGAAATAAGATTCTATAGCCCATGTATAGCCCATGTAGAGTATAATTTAGAAAAACTGAAATTCGAAATTAAAAATAAAGAATATTAACATTGTTTAGATGGATTATACGATCATGACTATTACTTATAAAACTGTTAGTCAATTATAAAACTATTAGTCAATGTTAAAAAATTCATGGACTCTAATACAATAATTATAAAACTATTAATTAATAAATATGTGCAATTTAATTGGTACTTTATTAATTTAATTATGAAATATAAAATCAATACTCCCTTCTTCCCAAAATATAAATACATATAATTTTTCTAAGAGAAATTAATGATGAAAAAGACTATAATGTCCCTCATAATAAGGGGTGTTTGGAGAGTAAGAGGGTGATTGGTGATCGTAAGTAATGTTGGCTTTTTTAACAATAAGCAGCATATTTAGCATAATATTAGAATTTCAATATTTATAGTATTAGATCGTGCACAGCGGTATCGTCAGTCAAAAAGCGGAAATGCTACTGAGCGAGCGATCGCCCAGAGCGATCGGTTCCCTCCCCCTCCCCCTCTCCACCTAGTTTCCTTTTTTGGCACCGCATTACTTTGCTATTTTAGTAAATTTATACACCTAAAGTTTATACACCTTAAGTTTACACATCTAAAGTTTAGAGACCAAAAGTTTATATATCCGATTCAAATTTGACTTTGAATTCAAATACTTTTTATATATAGTATTTCTATACATCCAAAGTTTATACACCTAAAGTTTATATATCCGATTCAAATTTGAATTTGGATTATGTCCGATTCAAATTTGAATTTGAATTCAAATTTTTTCATATATAGTATTTCTATACATCTAAAGTTTATATACCTAAAGTTTATAGACCTATAGTTTTTATATCCTACTCAAATTTGAAGTCAGGTATATAAACTTTTGATTTATAAACTTTGGGTCTATAAACTTTAGGTGTATAAACTTTAGATGTATAGAAATGCTATAAATTAAATTTGAATCGGATATATAAACTTTGGGTCTATAAACTTTAGGTGTATAAACTTTAGATGTATAGAAATGCTATAAATTAAATTTGAATCGGATATATAAACTTTGGGTCTATAAACTTTAGGTGTATAAACTTTAGATGTATAGAAATGCTATAAATTAAATTTGAATCGGATATATAAACTTTGGGTCTATAAACTTTAGGTGTATAAACTTTAGATGTATAGAAATGCTATAAATTAAATTTGAATCGGATATATAAACTTTGGGTCTATAAACTTTAGGTGTATAAACTTTAGATGTATAGAAATGCTATAAATTAAATTTGAATCGGATATATAAACTTTGGGTCTATAAACTTTAGGTGTATAAACTTTAGATGTATAGAAATGCTATAAATTAAATTTGAATCGGATATATAAACTTTGGGTCTATAAACTTTATGTGTATAGATTTACTAAAATAGAAAAGTAATGCGGTGCCAAAAAAGGAAACGTGGAGGGAGGGAGGGGGGGAGGGGTGGTGATCGCTACCCCATCACGGTAGCGATCGATCGCACATTAGTGTTTCCGGGAGAGGGCGGTGGGACTGAGGCGCCTCTCTACTGTAGGCTTGGGTTGGCGGTGGCCCCTTTCTTTCTTCCCCTCTTCTACAGGCTTGGGTCAGCGTGGCATTTCAGCTCTCTCCGCTCAGTCTCTTTTTGCGCAAGCAGCGTGATTGGTGGTGGCGGGTGACCTCCGCACCAATGACAAGCAAGTTGGCACGCCCCAACGGCGAGCTCCCCATCCCTACGGCACACCATCGCCTCCTCTCATCCAACTATAGCAACAACGACAACATTGCCACCACGAACATCATGGTAGACCTTGCCCGTCTCCGCTCGCACTACTTCCGCCTCACCACCGACTCGCCAGTTTGGCTGTATGCCCCGCAACATCCCTACCTCGTCACGTGCACTAGATGACCTGCCGTGCGCACTGCCTCCATTCCCCCGTTTCCTCTTCACTCTCCTCCCGGCCTCCTGGCGCTCTTCCCCTCCCTCCCCGCACACACCCCCCACGCGTGACGCCTCCATGCCCGAGAATACGCTGGGACGACAAGATCACATGCACCGACCACCCAACGCCTCCATCCCACAATCCGTCAAATCAGCAGCCCCGCCGCTCCTCCTCCACCGGACTCCTCCGATCCCGCCTCGCTCCGCGCAGCCTCCTCTGCTCCCACCGCTCCTCCTCCTCCTCCTGGCCTTGCTCCCGTTGTCTAAGGCCACACCACTCCCTCCAAAGCCGTGCTTGGGGAGCCCCGAGCCACCCCACCTCCCGGCCACCACTCCGCTGGTGAGTGCGATATAAGCGGTGCTGGCAAGGAGAGTAGACGTGGTAGGTGGGCTCGACGGCCTGGTGGAATTGCCTCCTGTGATGCCCAAGGAGCGACACGGGTGTTAGAGTTGCAACGACCATGGATTATAGATTGTTTTATCGATGAAGTGTTCCATTGCACATCAAATGTTTTATTACAATTGATGGGTTAAATATTACTTAAAATCATAAAAATATACATGCATATTTCATAGGATTAATGCAGCATTTGGAGATATGAATCATCCAGACAAATGCAGTAATATATATTCCAAGACCTCATTTTTTTGTGCAAACCTGACAAAAACCTCCAGTTTTCGTATTCCTCCTGTTTTTATTCATGGTTTTAGACAATGATAAAAGATAATGGGACGTTATTATCCCAGCTTTCAACGGAAGCTTATGTTAATTACATGGTAACTTCAAGGTGCATAGTAGCCATAAAAATACACTCATGTCGATTGTGACCTCATTGTTTGGGTATAGAGGTACCATATTCAGATACTGCTAGTGAAAAGCTCACATTGTATTAGCTTCCATTGCAAAAGCTTAATTAAGCCGGTACATTTAGTATTTGATGAGTGAGTTCAGTTGGTCCCACTTACAAAATAAAATGAAGATATTTCTAAAGTCAGCGGTATAGCACAGCACTATGTTTAGTCAGAATATTGACAGTGGATATCACCATGAAAATCTGCAAGGAATGTCATGGACTTGGAGAATGGTCCAAAAGTTGAAAACTTGAAGTAGAGATTTTTGATCTGGAATAGAAATTTTTCATGGACATTGATGATTCAAGAGCCCCTCTGAAACAGACGAATTCAAGAGAAATAATCCAAATCCCGGTTAAAGAAAAAACTCATACTGTAAACAAATACAAGTGTACGACTTCACTTCGGGGCAAACAACATACAAATAGTCATCTTGTGCAGCAATTAACACATAAAGTTTGCAGTCAATTCATTATTTGAAAGTATAATCCAAACTTCAAACACACGATACAGAGAGGCAAAACAGTTTCCTCCAGCCTGAAGGACACCAAATGGACACCACTAGTAATGCTTGCAGATAACAACACATTTTGCCAGTTCTGTGCACAACACATGGGGAGATATATGACAAATATGGTTCATCAAACAGGTTACGATTTGAGTTTAGCTTCTTCAAATGGTTCTCAGTTCTAAAGCATTGAGATCTTGACATAACGAAGGTGCTTCAGACCAGAAAGTCCGTCAGGGAAATGCCACCTCTTGAACAGAGAACACTCCAACAAACGCAGGGATTTTGAGTTCTGCACAACCTCCGCCATTGCAGATACCACTTCCTCCTGGACATGGCCACAATCTTCAACGATGATCGTGCGCAGCTTCTTCAAACGGAGCAACTCCTCCACATCACCAACGCTGAAATTGTTAATACCTGCAATATTAATGTGCCGAACTGAACTATTCACGCGTTTAAAGTCTGCAGCAAAAACTAGCCTCGCACATTCACCACGCGAGACAAATGCTGCCAAGTCGTACATCATGTCATTCATAACATAGTATGCATGTTCATCGTCTTCTCCGCCAAAGCGATCAAAGAAAGATTTTGCAGTCAACCGAGCCAAGTATAACTCTCCCAAGTTCTCTTTATTTTCCCCACGAGATTGAGCAGAGATCAACCCCGACGAAATCCATGTCTGCACCAACTGCTCTTTTCTGAATGGATGGTTTTTCCCAAATATGCTACAATACCGAAAGCAAACTTGCAGCTCTGGCAGGAGGCTGTAGTAGCTTACTTTCAAAACCGCCATATCACGAGTTGTTGTTCTTCGAAAATTATCCACATATTGAAGAAATTTACGCCAGTACTCTGCAGTCAAATTGTCCCTCAAATGCAAAGCAGCAACCTTCGTTCCCAAGGGAGACCAGCTAAGATCCTTTGCGATTTGAGCCCCAATTGGTTGTAGTTCTGCATAATTTGGTGCTCCCACTTCCAGACTACCAAGTGCAAAATGGTTAAAAAGTAATGAAATTTCATTTTGTTCAATTACAAACAACGACATAACGCGCTCTTCACACCCTGTGATACGCCTGGCAAGAGTTGCCACTGAATTCAATCTAGTTGTCAATAAAATTTTACTTCCGGTTTTGGAGGCACTGAAAACCGAAAGTAGTCTCTCCCATTGCGATATATCCCGATCTTCCCAGACATTATCTAAAACGAGCAAAGATTTTGTGGACATTAACTTATCACGGAGAATATAATGCGTTTCCTCCCCATGAGCACACTTATACGGCGAACATGTAATCTGCTCTACTATTTCACCTATAACTTTTTCTGCATCAAAGCTTGTAGATACACACACCCATGCAATCACATCGAAATGGTTTCTGACACTAGCATCAGTACATACGAGGTGTGCCAATGCAGTCTTCCCCATACCACAAGGACCGACTAAGGACATAACGGGGACATGCATAGGATTGGTACTACTAACCTGAGTTTCAGCATTGCCATCCAATGGATTGATTAACCACTGGACTATCATTTCCATCTCCTTATCTCGACCAAACATTTTATTGGGCACTTCTGGAGTGAAGCCTGTCTCACGATCTTGGGGCAGAACATGTGTATCCAGAACATGTGAATAAGTAGTTCGTCCCATCAAGTGTGCAGCATCTGCACTAGTAACGATTTCTAAATCCTCAATAGCTTTCCTCAGCCTTTCTAGAGTGCTGTCAGAGTGTGTCAAGAAGTTGGTAACTACTTGCTTCATCTTGGAAAAATAAGAGCCCAGCTCACAAACCTCTTGCTCCTTGGCCTTCTCCCTGAGCTTGTAGTACTCATGCTCGTCGATTGCATCCTCGAGTTCCTCGATTGCATCCCTCAGGTTCCACAGCCACACATCCAAATCCCCAAGGCTCCTTGTCTCCCCAGATTGATTCGCTGTGAGGGCATCGAACATTGGTTGGATCATCAACCAATCCTCACATAACTTGTTCATCATCAATGGCTGCGATAATTCATCGGAATTGCGGTCCTCGTCCAGGTAGGGTAAGGCCTTGTCGATCAGGTTGACGATGAACATTGCTGTCACCGACCTCCCTGACAATGTGCATTCCATGGCATCCATAGGATATTTGTTTGTGTGTGGGAGAAAGAGAAGGGTTAGCTTTGTATTTGTACTACGGAATGATAATCTTTCTATTTATAGACAGTAACCTGGTTCTCAAAGTTTTTTTAATCTAGAGTATTGATTATTGATCTCTTTCTGTCTCTCTCTAAAAAGTTCTCTATCTAATTGAGTGCATGCACCCAGCTAATTCACCTAAAAACTGTATTGTCCGATCGAAATTAACATGAAATTCACTGATAATTAAACCCCTTCTGAAAAGTTTGCTTTGGCCTCAAATGTGGGGAAGGAGTAGAATTTATTTCTAAAAATTTAAATTGCGTCAAATTCAGGATCTTAATTTAATAGCATCAAAAAGCTTCGGCTGGTAAAAACAGGAGAATTAATTACTTATTATACCTCAACGTTGTTAACACTATATATTATCGTTCCTACAACCAATTACAAAACAATGTCTTACAAAACCAGAGACGATTGTCATTGTATCATGTCTTTAGGACGACTACTGTAGGGTGGATCATGCTGTAGAAGAATAAGAAAGGGGAAAAAGATTGCAACGGATGAGACAGTGGATGGGACGCACAATTGTATTGTTTCCTATTTATGTATATAGAGAACATAGTGACGGGTAGATCAAGCCAAATCTTTTAAAGATAAAGAAAGATCACATGCATCATATTGAATCACAATCGATTATGATTTATTTATGTACACTTGTGGAGTACCCTGAACAGATTGTAATTTTTTTTCCAATAATAGACCTTCCTAGGGCTTTAAAAAAGGATTTAGTTGGTTTCACCTAAGTCAAACTCCAGTTCATTCTATAATGGGAGGGTCAACTGCTTAAATTTATCCATAGACAACTTATCTGCTGACTGGGTTTAACTGTTTTGGGCAAATGGTTTTTGTCTCCCCTACGTACCTTCTGCTGAGTGCTGAAGAAGGTAAAGATTTCGGACCAGTTATGCATCACCTAGCATTTCATCATCTCCATCTCTCTCTTGTGCCACAAATAAACATATCGAAGGACTAACATGGCATCCTCTGTACTAGTGTTAGTCACCAGGGCTCTGCTTTTACTAAGATCGATCGATGAAGCACACGAATGTTTCCAGTCTGTTAAGAATATCAGTGTTTTCAGTTAGATATATATCTAATTGCCCTGTCAAGAGGTTAAAGGATGCCATGGAAAGGTTTAGATGAGGCTGCTAAAGGCGTTGACAAATTCACGATAGTCCGGTTCCAAATTCACACCGAGTTGATGAGGTCAATCCTCGCAGCCTACAGTGCGGCGACAACGAGGACGACGACCACGCATAACAACGAAGACGATGACGGTGGCGAGGAGCTGGAGCAGCGCAGTGCCGGGCTGCCTCCACCCAGCCTTGCTCCCGCTGCCTAACATCGCGCCACACCCACCAAAGCCGAGCTCGAGGAGCCACGAGCTGCCCCACCTCCTAGCCACCGCTCAACTGGGGCGCTGGCAAGAAGGGGCGGATTCAATATGGGTGCAAGAGGGATTCAAGTCCGTCCTACACCCGTCGGACCTATGGATACCCCTCTAAGTTTCCCTTCAAATTTTTTTGCCGTGGTTGAATAGCTGGAAGTTGAAGAAACCACGTATTGGTATGTTGAGATGATGTGTTTATGCCGGTGTACTCGATATGTTGTCCCAACTTTTTCTTCCTGGATCCGCTCCTGCTGGCAATGGGGAGTGGACGCGGTGGTTGGGCTCGACGGCCTGGTGGAATCGCCTCCTGTGACGCCCAAGGAGTGACATGGGTGTGATGCGACGACGCCGACGACCATGGATAATATATATACATCCCATGCAGATTGTTTTATCGATGAAGTGTTTCATTACACACCAAACATTTTAGTATTACACAATAGATGGGTGATGTCAGGGTTACGGATAAGGTATACCCTCTACCCTTGGATATATGTCATACATCGATATGGTATGTCTGCGCGTATACAGACGTTCTCTGTACACGCTAAGGAAATCCATCACGGAGTCCACAGATGGGAAGATTCCTACTCTGATAGAACTGAGTCGTTACTGTATCGTATAGGGTCCGATGTGTCTCCGAGTTCTACTTGGAGACCAACTGACCTATGGTATAAAAGGGACCCCCCGGGAGGACCTAAGGCATCGAATCTCATAGCCAAGACAACCACCACAGGCTACAAAGCCGGAGCCTATAGGAGCCAAGTCGCCGGGTGATCTAGTTGAACCAACTCAACTACGATCTCGTCGGTATCATCGAATTCCACTATTCCCTTTGTAATCTGTGATTTCCATCATATAATCCCATATCAACTGGATTAGGGCTATTACCTACCAAGGGGCCTGAACCAGTATAATCCATGTTTTCTGTTTGCTTGATGTCGTACTACGTAGATCTTCGTACCAGCGTACCTTAATACCCTCTATATCCGGTCTACGGGTATCTCCCGTCGACAGGTGAAATATTACTTAAAATCATAAAAATATACATACATATTTCATATGATTAATTCAGCATTTGGAAGTAAGATGTGAATCATCATTTAAAACAATGTCCAAATTAACTTGTGCAACATCTAGTAGAAAACATTGCACTAACTTTATACTTTAAGCTTACTGCAATCAAAGCAATCCAAGGCCTAAATCTGTCGGCAAAACTTACTCTTTAAGTTTTGTGTAAACCTTATTCATGGTTTTTGATAATGAAACATAATGAGACGTTATTATTCCAGCTTTCAATGGAAGCTTATGTTAATTACATGGTAACTGCAAGGTGCATGCTAGCCGTAAAAATACACTCGTCGATTGTGACCTCATTGTGTGGATTCTTTCTTTTAGATTATTGCTTCCACTGCTACAAAGACCATTTTTCCATACGGCCAAAACCTATTTCTCCATGTGGTTGAGCAGCCGTTTGCACCAAAAGGCCTGTGAAGATAGCATTTTTTTCCATGCCGGTGGTGCACCCTCATGCATGCCGGTGCATATATCGACTGCATGCAAAAATAAAAGATCACGAAAAAAAGTAAAATTTCCAAAAAAAAAAAAACCCAAACCCTAGCCCCGCTGGCACCAGCTGTCGTCGCGTCCGCAACCAGATCCGCTGCCGCCGCGCCCGCAACCAGATCCGCCACCACCGCGCCTCTCATCATCGTCGTTACTGGATCCGCACGGGAGGCAGGTGGTAGAGTTGCCCGACGGTGGAGGATGTGCAGCCGCCCGCTCCCAGCCACCTCCTCGTCGACGGCGGTGCCGAGACGGCCGGCGCCACACCCGGCCACCTCCTTGTCGACGACGATGCCGAGACGGCCGCTGCTCGCTACCGCACCTCCATTGTCGCCCACGCCCGATCCGCCGTGCCGCCGCCGGATCCTCGCACCTGGGGTGGAGCGGCAACAAG
>CM020189.1:4124711-4224457 GCA_009805545.1 Oryza longistaminata
ATTTAATTTTGAAATAATTTGATTGATAGCAAAATAATACACGTCTGTGAATTTAAATATGAATCAATTCAAAATAATGTTGTGTGAGCAAACAATATAAAATGATGTTGTTTGAGCAAAAAGGTCGCCCAGGGGTAAGATTGTCTTTTCATACAACTTAACGGGGAGGAGTTAACAGCAGTATGGCTGTGATGGCATTTTTGGGAGAAAAACTTTTCTCTAATTGTAAAGTCAGCGGTATAGTACAACACTATGTTTAGTCAGAATATTGACAGTGGCGATCACCATGAAAATCCGCAAGGAATACCATGGACTAAGAGAAAGGTCCAAAGTAAAAAACTTGAAAAGTACAGATTTCTCATCTGGAGTAGAGATTTTTCATGGACATTGATGGGTCAAGAGCCCTTTTGAAACAGATGAATTTCAAGAGAAATAATCCAAATCCTGGTTAAAGAAAAAATCCATATTGTAAACAAATACAATTTTACGACTATACTTCGGGACAAACAACATACAAATAGTCGTATTGTACAGAAATTAACGCAAAGTTTGCAGTCAATTCATTATTTGAAAGTACATATACATAAACCAAACTTCAAACACACGATACAATGATACAGAGAAGCAAAACAATTTCTTCCAGCCTGAAGGATAATAGTAGCGCAAGCAAATATAATGGACACCACTAGTAATGCTTCCAGAAAACAACACATTTTGCAGGTTCTGAGAATAACACACATAGAGATAATTAATATGATTCATCATACAGGTTACGATTTGAGTTTAGCTTCTTCAAATGGTTCTCACTTCTAAAGCTCTGAGATCTTGACATAACGAAGGTGCTTCAGACCAGACAGTCCGTCAGGGAAATGCCACCTCTTGAACAGAGAACATTCCAACAAACGCAGGGATTTTGAGTTCTTCACAACCTTCGCCATTGCAGATACCACTTCCTTCTGGACATGGCCACAATCTTCAACGATGATCGTGCGCAGCTTCTTCAAACGGAGCAACTCCTTCACATCACCAACGGTGAAATTGTTAATACCTGCAATATTAATGTGCCGAACTGAACTATTCACGTGTCTAAAGTCTGCAGAATCAACTAGCCTCGCACATTCACCACGTGAGACACATTTTGCCAGATCATACATCATGTCATTCATAACATAGTATGCAGGTTCATCGTCTTCTCCGCCAAAGCGATCAAAGAACGATTTTGCAGTCAACCGAGCCAAGTATAACTCTCCCAAGTTCTCTTTCTTTTCCCCACGAAATTGAGCAGAGATCAATCCTGACGAAATCCATGCCTGCACCAACTCCTCTTTTCTGAACGGATGGTTTTTCCGAAATATGCTGCAATACCGAAAGCAAACTTGCAGCTCTGGCAGGAGGCTGTAGTAGCTTATTTTCAAAACCGCTATATCACGAGTTGTTGTTGCTCGAAAATTATCTATATCTTGAAGAAATTTACACCAGTACTCTGGAGTCAAATTGTACCTCAAATGCAAAGCAGCAACCTTTGTTCCCAAGGGAGACCAACTAAGATCCTTTGCGATTCGAGCCCCAATTGATTGTAGTTCTGCATAATCTGGTGCTCCCACTTCCAGACCACCAAATGCAAAATGGTTAAAAAGTAGTAAAATTTCATTTTGTTCAATTACAAACAACGACATAAGGTGCTCTTCACATCCTGTGATAAGCCCAGGTAGAGTTGCCACTGAATTCAATCTAGTTGTCAATAAAATTTTACTTCCGGTTTTGGAGGCACTGAAAACAGAAAATAGTTTCTCCCATTGCGATATATCTTGATCTTCCCAGACATTGTCTAAAACGAGCAAAGCTTTTGTGGACATTAACTTATCACGAAGAATCTGTTCCATTTCCTCCAAATGAGCATAATTACATGGTGAAAATGTAACCTGCTCTACTATTTCACCTATAACTCTTTCTACATCAAAGATTGTAGATACACGCACCCATGCAATCGTATCAAAATGATTTCTGACCCTAGCATCAGTACATACATGGTGTGCCAATGTAGTCTTCCCCATACCACCAGGACCGACTATGGATATAACAGGGACATGCATTGGATTGGTACTACTAACCTGAGTTTCAGCATTGCCATCCAAGGGCTTGATCAACCATTGGACTATCATATCCATCTCCTCGTGTCGACCAAACATTTTATTGAGCATTACTGGAGAGAAGCCTGTCTCGTGATCTTGGTGCAGAACATGAGTATGCAGCTGTTGTATATACTTGGTTTGTTCCAATAGGCGTGCAGTAGATCTTCCTAAATCCTTGATAGCTTTCCTCAGCTTTTCTAGACTGCTGCCAGAGTGCGTCAAGAAGCTGGTAACTACTTGCTTCATCTTGGAAAAACAAGAGCCCAGCTCACTAACCTCTTGCTCCTTGGCCTTCTCCCTGAGCTTGTAGTAATCATGCTCGTCGATTGCATCCTCGAGTTTCTCGATTGCATCCCTCAGGCGCCACATATCCAAATACCCAAAGCTTTCCACTTGATTCGCTGTGAGGGCATCGAACATTGGTTGGATCATCAACCAATCCTCATGTAACTTGTTCATCAAGGGCTTCAATTTGTCAGACTTGCGGTCCTTGTCCAGGTAGGCTGAGGCCTTGTTGATCAGGTTGACGATGAACATTGCTGACACCGACCTCCCTGCCAATGTGCATTCCATGGCATCCATAGGATATTTGTGTGTGGGAGAAACAGAAGGGTTAGCTTTGTATTTATAGGCAGTAACCTGGTTCTCAAAGTTTCTTTTCTAGATTATTCATTATTGATCTATTTCTGTCTCTCTCTAAAAAGTTTTCTATCTAATTAAGTACATGAAATTCACTTATAATTCAACACCTTCTGAAAAGTTTGTTTTGGCGTCAAATGTGGGTAAGGAGAAGAATTTATTTCTAAAAATTTAAATTGCATCAAACTCAGGATCTAAATTTAGTAGCATCAAAAAGCTTCAACTAGTAAAAGACGAGAATTAATTACTTATACCTCAACACTATATATTACCGTTCCTACAACCAATTACAAAACAATGTCTTACAAAACCAGAGATGATTGTCATCGTATCATGTCTTTAGGACGACTATGGAAGGGTGAATCATGCTGTAGAAGAATAAGAAAGGGAAAAATATTGCAACGGATGAGACTAATTGTATTGATTCTTATTGGTGTATATAGAAAACATGGTGACGGGTAGATCAAGCCAATTTTTTTTAAGATAAATAAAGATCACATGCATGATATTGAATCACAATTGATTATGATCTATCTCTAGCAATAATATTCCTAATACTCTAACATATGCAATCATGTGCATGTTTATGTACACTTCTGGAGTACCCTGAACATATTGTATTTTTTCCAATGATAGACCTACCTAGGGCTTTAAAAAAGGATTTAAAGTCAACTTCAGTTCATTTTACAGTGGGAGGGTCAACTGCTTAAATTTATCCACAGACAACATATCTGCTGACTGGGTTTAACGGTTCTGGGAAATGGTTTTTGTTCAGCCCCCTACGTACATTTCAACTTTGCTGAAGAAGGTAAAGTTTTCGGACCAGTTGTATACATCACCCAGCATTTCATCATCTCCATCTCTCTCTTGTGCCACAAACATATTGTAGGACTAACATGGCATCTTCTGTACTAGTGTTTGCTGGAAAGTCAGTTGCATCCCCCACTATCTCCTTCTTTGCCAACAAGGCCTTCAACTACCTGCAGAATCAGTACCGTAAGGCTCAAGGGATTGAGGACATGAAGATCAGACTACAGAGGAACATCCCCAAGATCCAATCAGTCATTGATATCGTTGATACTGATTACATCAAGGAGAGTAGCGAAGACCTTGATACACGGCTGTGGCAGCTCAGGGATGCAGTCGAGGAGGCTGAGGATGCCATCGATGAGCTTGAGTATTACGATCTCAAAGAGAAGGAAAAAGATCTCAGTGTTTTTGGTAAGACATCTGATTGTCCTCTCAAGAGATTAAAGAATGCCATGGAAGGTTTAGATGAGGCTGTTAAAGGCGTTGACAATTTTCTCGCACTTGTAGACCAAATCAAAAGAACGACTTTAGACAATTCACAATGAGTTGATGAGATGAACAGGTACTGAGAGACAGGAAGGAAGTTAACTGTTGACAGGGTGTCGAGAGAGAAAACGAGAAGGAACATCTAGTTGGATGGTTGACTAATACATCAAATAGAGATAAAGAAGTTGTCATGAGCAATAATCATGTACCCATTATGTCAATAATTGGTCATGGTGGCATTGGGAAAATAATTTTGGCTCAGCTTATCACCCAAGACTACCGAATCAAGGAACATTTTCAAACCTTGATCTGGGTTTCTGCATCTACAAACTTCTATGCAGCAACATTGATAAGTAAAATAATCCAATCTGTTACATTATCAAAACCTAGTAACCTACGATGCACTGCAAGAGCATTTGGAAAGGATACTTCAGACCATTAAATATCTTCTCATTTTAGATGATGTCTCCCTCCCGCCCCCGATTGAAGTCGGCATTTACCGCTCCTGTCCAGAGCAACCACCACCTGGTGCGCCATGTCAATTCGCCGCAGCGGAGTACTCCCTACGACGCTAGCCTACGAAATTCACTTATAATTCAATACCTTCTGAAAGTTTGCTTTGACCTCAAATGTGGGCAAGGAGTATAATTTATTTCTAAAAATTTAAATTGCGTCAAACTCAGGATCTTAATTTAATAGCATCAAAAAGCTTCAGCTGGTAAAAACACGAGAATTAATTACTTATACCTCAATGTTGTTAACACTATATATTACCATTCCTACAACCAATTACAAAACAATGTCTTACAAAACCAGAGATGATTGTCATTGTATCATGTCTTTAGGACGACTATGGCAGGGTGGATCATGCTGTAGAAGAATAAGAAAGGGAAAAAGATTATTGCAACGGATGAGACAGTGGATTGGGAACAATTGTATTGATTCCTATTGGTGTATATAGAGAACATGGTGACGGGTAGATCAAGCCAAATCTTTAAAGATATCACATGCATCATATTGAATCACAATTGATTATGATCTATCTCTAGCTATAATATGTTTATGTACACTTGTAGAGTACCCTGAACAGATTGTATTTTTTAAAAAAATAATACACCTACCTAGGACATTTAAAAGGTATTTAGCTGGTTTCACCCAAGTCAACTTCAGTCCATTTTACAGTGGGAGGGTCAACTGCTTAAATTTGTTCATGGACCACTTATCTGCTGATTGGGTTTAACAGTTCTGGGCAAATAGTTTTTGTTCACCCCTACTGAAGAACGTAAAGTTTTCGGACCAGTTATACATCACCCAGCATTTCATCATTTCCATCTCTCTTGTGCCACAAACATATCGTAGGACTAACATGGCATTTTCTGTACTAGTGTTTGCTGGAAAGACAGTCGCAACCCCCGCTATCTCCCTCCTTGTCAACAAGGTCCATAGCTACGGACAAGGTTTTCACACCTAGGTGCTATGACACCCATTTTTTTGCATGCGACTCAAATAGTTATAGAAAAAATTAAAAAAAAATAGTACCATAAATTAGGATGGTATGAGCCTACAGACAAACATGCAGTACTAAATTTGATCCACAACTAGAGAAAGAAAAATAATAATAGAATCAGGCAGTGAATACCTGTATAGTGCAGATAAAAGTTGTTATTTTTGTTTCTTCATGTGTAGATAGAATTTAGATTTGCATGTTTGTATAGTGTCTTATATTATCATAATCTATCTTTTAAAATTTTATAAATATTTTATATAACTATTTAAACCGCATGCGTACACCTAGGTGTATAAAATACTTTCCCCTTCAGCTACCTGCAGAATCAGTACCGCATGGCTCAAGGGATTGGGGACAGGAAGATCAGACTATAGAGGAACATCCCAATGAACAAATCAGTCATTCATATTGTTGATCCTGATTACATCAAGGAGAGTAGCGAAGACCTTGATACATGGATGTGACAGCTCAGGGACGCCGTCGAGGAGGCTGAGGATGCCATCGATGAGCTCGAGTATTACGAGCTCAAAGAGAAGGAGAAAGATCAAAAGGTTAGTCACCAGGGCTCTTCTTTCACTAAGATGAAGAGCAAATGTTTCCAGTCTGTTAAGCATATCAGTGTTTTCAGTAAGACATTTGATTGCGCTCTTAAGAGGTTAAAGGATGCCTGTGGAAGGTTTAGGTGAGGCTGCTAAAGGCGTTGACAATTTTCTCGCACTTGTAGATCAAATCACAAGAACCACATTCTTTTTTTGAAAACCAAGCCAGCACAGCAGGTGTTATATTAAGTAGGGGAGAAACTATTTACAAGATCACCAACGGTGAAGGAGAGAAAGAAAAGAAAAAGAAAAAGAAAAGAAAAAGAAAAAGAAGAGGAAAAAGAAGAGGGAGAAAACCGCTAATCAATCAAAAAGTCTTAGGCCGATAATCTCGCAATGTTTGTTGCTCCACATATTCTCCATAGCTTGACTTCATCATGAATCTTGTATAGTAGCTGCAGCAGGGTTTTTTCTTGATTTCGAAATACTCGTCTGTTCTGCTCACACCATATTTCCCATGCTACCAGCATGTGGATTGATTTTTTTTGCTTTGGCTTTGTCTTTCCCACCTTGAGATGTACAAGAACCACTTTAGACAATTCACGAGTTGATGAGGTCAACATATACCGAGAGCAAGGAAGGACGTTAACTGTTGATAGGGTCTTTGGGAGAGAAAACGAGAAGGAACATCTAGTTGGATGGTTGACTAATACATCAAATAGAGATAATAAAGTTGTCATGAGCAATAATAATGTACCCATTATGTCAATAATTGGTCATGGCGGCATTGGGAAAACTATTTTGGCTCAGCTTATCCCCCAACAATCCAGAATCAAGAAACATTTTCAAACCGTGATTTGGGTTTCTGCATCTACAAACTTTTGCGCAGCAACATTGATAAGTAAAATAATCCAATCTGTTACATTATCAAAACCTAATGTTGAGACCTACGATGCACTGCAAGAGCATTTGGCGGGGACACTTCAGACCATTAAATATCTTCTCATTTTATATGATGTCTGGGAAGATAAGGAAATATCTGTGTGGGAAAAGTTATTTGCATCACTGAGAACAGGAGTGCGTGGAAGGAAGATTTTTTTGACAACCCGAATGCAATCAGTGGCAGATTTAGCATCAGCTGCAATGGGATGTCGAAGAGAGAGCTTTTAATTGTGTGGTCTTGAAGAAAATGAAAATTTGGGACTTTTTAATATCATGCCTTCAGTTGTCTGGATCCCAAAGAATTTGAAGACATACGAGAAGCTGGAGAAAAAATAACAAAGAAATTAAGAGGGTGTCCCTTGGTAACAAAGGTTATTGCTGGTCATCTACGGGAGCATATGACAGTTCAATTCTGGGATAGATTTTTGCATGAACATCTGGGGTATTTTGATGGAAGTATGGAAAACATTATGAAAGTTCTTAAACTAAGTTACTTCCACTTGCCACCTGGCGCACAAGTTTGCTTCCGATATTGTAGCATATTCCCACAAAATCATGAATTCAAAAAAGGAGAATTGGTGCAGATGTGGATAGCTTCAGGATTGATACCGCAGACCACAGGCGAAGCCAAAAGGGCACAAGATGTAGGAGAAGAGTACTTGATTCAGCTGACTAGAAAGTCGTTCGTTGACCTCAAGTTGAGAAACTTTCATTTTGGAAGGAACGAAGGCCACGAATATTATGTGATGCACGACTTAATATATGATTTGGCAACATGGGTTTCTTCCAGTGAATGTGCAAGAATTGCTTATGTTAATGGGTCCGAAAGAGTAAAAAGAACACTATGTCACCTCTCTGTTGTTGGCATTAATAGCTTCCCAGTTGAGGCCATTAAAAGTTTCTGCCAGTTCAAATATCTGCGCACCATTATCTTTGAAGATTCCCATGACATCCAGGACGATGCTGTACGTGCAGTGGAGGAAGTTCTAGAAAGCTTAAAAGCCCTGCGTGTTGTGCAATGCAAAGTTCAGTAGATGCCAGTTGCTAACCTAAAGCACCTTCGTTATGTGGTAGTTTCATTTCACTGAATTCGTATAATAAATATGTAAGACCAAAAGCACGCCATCATGTTTCAATTTTTAACTTCTTTGTGCTCAATCATGAAATACCTTGTTGTTTGTTTCAGATATGATAATATTGTGAGAGGCACACGCTTTCAAAGTATTAGATTCAGCGCAATATTTGGGTATTTCAAGACCAAGTAGGAGGAATGGAGATTTTTAGTCCCTAACTGGCTAACTCTCTATCCTTTTTAATATTATTAATTTTCACCTATTAGAACACATCAGGTTTCTATAATTTTTGGGTAATTTTTTTTTTTGAATTAAGATGAGAAATTGCCATCGATGGTTAATTACTCCATAACTCATCAGGATTCTACAATATATATAGTATCAGACAATAGTACAAATTCAGAGTTGTCAGGCAAGAGAGGGACTGACCGATCGAATGGCGCGTCATGTCACTCAGCGATGTGGTAAACACAGCAGAGGATCTTAACAATATTGAAGGAGCTAGGCAATCTGATAATACTATTTGGTCTTCAAGATTATCGGTTATTGCCAGAAAAAAAATAATAAAAAAAACGGAGAAGCTGGGGTTTCAGTTTCTACCGATTCAGAGAGCCTCGAGAGTCGAGTGGCGATTTCTGGCTTCGACAACTACAACTTCTTAGAATCTAGACTAAAAGCTAGACCGTTTGGGGAACCTTCTGATTATGAGAGAGCCTGCAGCCAGCTTCTGAGAATCTGGACAAACTGGATTTTTCAGCTTCTGACTTCTAGTTTATTTTCTGGCTTCGACAACTACAACTTCTTAGAATCTAGACTAAAAGCTAGACCGTTTGGGGAACCTTCTGATTATGAGAGAGCCTGCAGCCAGCTTCTGAGAATCTGGACAAACTGGATTTTTCAGCTTCTGACTTCTAGTTTATTTTCTGGCTTCGACAACTACAACTTCTTAGAATCTAGACTAAAAGCTAGACCGTTTGGGGAACCTTCTGATTATGAGAGAGCCTGCAGCCAGCTTCTGAGAATCTGGACAAACTGGATTTTTCAGCTTCTGACTTCTAGTTTATTTTCTGGCTTCGACAACTACAACTTCTTAGAATCTAGACTAAAAGCTAGACCGTTTGAAGAAGCTTCTGATTCTGAGAGAAGCTGCAGCATCTGGAAGCTCCCCAAACAGGCCTTTTATCTATGTCTCAGAAAGTTGACCCTAGGCTAGAGCCTGTTTGACACAACTCCTCCAACTTCGTCTCTCCAACTCAACCAAACGATTTTAGCTCCATCTAAAAAGGGTGTGGAGCTAGCTAAAGTGCTCTCACAAAATAAATTATAGATGTAAAACTGGGTTTAGACAGTTCTACAACTCCACTCCAAACCCAATTTCTAAAGTTAAATTTAAGAGTTTAAGTCCTACCAAACGGATCGCTAGCTAGTACAGAATGTGACATATCATATTGCAATAAATTTGTAGTAGAATAACATCAAAATCACATAACATCAACATTCAACCCTTTGTCCCTGCCGGAGGAAGAAGAAAGGGGGTGGAGGGAGCCACCGCCGCAGGATCTAGCAGACGGGAGGGTGCGGCTGCCACCGTCACTGCCTTCACTGGAGGCTGCCGCGGCCTCCCCATCCCGCCACCTCCCACCGCTGCGCCATCAGGCCACCCCTCTGGGCCGCTGCCGGGTCACTGCCTCCCCTCCCGTTGGATCTGGGGGAGGGGAGGGGCCGCCACGCTGCATCGGCCAATTTGCAACACTCTGATCCAATTTCTACGAGGTTAAGCCAGCCATTCTCCAAATCTCCAGCAAAAAAAAAATCTCCAAGATTAATCCGGCCATTTCCGTATCTCTGGCAAAGTCAAGAGCTAACCTCCATCATTTTTTTTTTTTTGAAAACTAAACATGCATTAATATAAACCGACAGAGTTCACGGGAATAAATCCCAGTACATTGCCAAATAGATAAAGAAAGAGCATAAAACCATCCGTTTCCAAAGAATGGAAACCTGGACTAAGGCTACAAACTTCATAATGAAACCACACAGCAGATAAGGTGCACATCGACAGGGAGCTGCGGCAATGCCGCGACGAATGCAACCTTGGGCCTCCTTCAGCGTGCAGCCCGCTTGACAGACCGGTAATCCCCATCCGGTTGACTCCACAAAGACTGCACAAAACGGAGGTCTGCTGCTGAGCCGTAGATTTTGGAGTAAGCAACACCGGACTCAGCAAGTGGTGTCCACGGAGTTCATCGTTAAATCTGAGGAGCGTGAGCTCAACCCAAACAACAAACCCTGCATGGAACAAGCTGGTAGGAAACATATAGAAAGAAGGAGCCCTAATCCAGATCCCCAAACCCACAGACAAACTCGAATGGTGGCATACGAACTGCTGTCTTCTTGGATCGACGTACGGGGAAGGGGAAGAGAAATCATGCAAATCTTGACCAATGGAACCTAAGGTTGCCGGCGACGTCGTTGCAGGTGTGATGAAGAAAAAACTGTAGGGACCTAATCGCTTTCTTGTAATATTAGATCCTCTTAGCTATTTTAAAGGGTCGGCTTGTAATACTGCTTATTTATGAGGACTCCTATGTAACTCTCAAGTTGTAACTTGTAAGACTTGTTTGGGCCTGTTTGGCATAGTTCCAACTCCTAAATTTAGCAACAGGAGTTAGGGTCTGGAGTGGAGTTGTAGAGCTACCTAAACCCAGCTTTACAACTCTAGTTCATTTTGTGAAAGAGCTCCACTCAACTCCACTCTCAGTTTTGATAGATCTGAAACTGTTTGGCTGGACTCCAGCTCCAAGAGGGGTGGAGCTGAAGCTGGAGCTGTACCAAACAGACCTGTTATATCAATCCAAATCCTAGGCCCGTGCCCTTGCCTTTTCAAAAAGAAAAAAATGGAGGGGTCCTTAAATGGAGAAAATATGCAGTGCAAAATCACATAGATATTGTGGAAAACATGGATCGAAAAATGTACATATGATATTCGTCCACATCATCGTAAGTAAAAGTTTTACTTAGCTTTCACTATATATTTTCCACCTTAAATGTGGAAAAAAATTAAAAGTTGAGGTGATAAAATATGTAGTACTCCCTCCTCCATCCTAAAATATAACTTTAGAATTTTTCTTAACAATTCAGACCGCATGCAACAAACAAAAGAATGCTCTCGAGTCCTAATAGTTTGTTACCCTGGTATCGTACGTATAGTATAGAATGCTCGTGGGCATCTTGCTGCCAGATCACACCACGAGAGAAATAACAAATTTTCAGCTGTACAGATAAAACAATCTTCAAATAGCAGAAAATCTCATGTTTTGCGATAGGTAGGACTTCATGATATTTGGCTTGCACTCGAGTCTATTGAACCATTCATTGTCGCAGAAAACCCTAATATTTTTCTGGTCATGACCGGGTGGGTAGTGGAACGATATGTTCATCAGCTTGTCGCAGTTCTCAACAAGAAGCGCCAGCGACGACTTAAATTCACAAGGCAGCTCACATATATCAGACAATTCTGGCAGATCACTGAGATCGAGATATGTAAGCCGAGGGAAGATCACATGATCTGGTGGATTCTCCGCAAGCTCCTTATGGTCGATCAACCGTTTAAACTGTGGGCAATCATGAATGCCGAGTTCCTCGAGGTACCCAAGCTGCAATACCCATGTGGCGTGCGTCAATTTTGCACATTTCTTGATGTCAACCCTTCGAAGGTTTCTCGCCGCGTTCAGCCATATTACTCTCTCCAGCACATTGAGATTTTCCAAGCAGAGATGTTCCAGGTTTTGGATCAGCTCCTTTCCATCAGACGTGGCCACAAGCTCCTGCAAGATGTCGGAACTAGAAATGGCTAGTTCTCCCAGATCATTGGAGAACGGTTGCAGTTCGGCGATCATGTATCTGCTGGTGGCCGGCTGGGGTTGATCATGTCCAGGCGAGATTGGATTGATGAAGCTTAAGCAGAGCGACCTTATTCGCACTTGCTTCTGCATCAACTGCTTCAGAAATGCCCTATTGTCACGCGTCGCATCCAGGCAAATCCCAAGAATCTTCAACTTCTCCGATGCTCTAGCTTCGGCCAGTTCACCCAGAAAATTGTAAAGGCCACCAGCAGCAGATTTTGGACGGTAGGGATAATCGATGCTGCTGCAGAAAAGGTCCAGCACCTGCAGGTTTACGAGCTGCGAGATCAATCCTGTCGGTATCTCGCCAAGACTGCAAGACTGCCGCAGATGCAATTGCTTGAGTTTCGACAGTTTCCCGAGTTCAATTGGCAGCCTAGACATACTCCCTCCTTTGATGCAGAGGTATTCGAGCTTATGCAGCTCACAGATCTCCATTGGAAATGTATCTAAAGACACCAGTTCCAGAAAGGTGATGTTTGTCATCTGGCCGATGGACGAAACCTTCCACGGATCAAGGTAGGAGTGATTGCTTTCCATCGCAAGCATCTCAAGCTCAGGCCATGTATCCTTGGGAGGCCATTCTTCCCGAGTCCAATACCCGTTGTTCATTTTGCGTATGGTTGCATCCTGCACCCATGCTCGATTCAGCACGCTCCACTTCTCACCTCCAGGGCCCCTTACAATCCACAGCGCCATGTCGCGGATGATGTCGTGCATATCAACAGAATAGCTTCCAGCGCTCTCCAGGAGCGATGCTCCCTGCAGGGAATCGATGACAGACTCTCCTCCTTCAAAACCGTTGGCGGGATCCAAGAAACCAAGCCCCATACACCACCGGATGAGTCGCTTCTTCTCAATGTAAAATGGAGGGAACAGGGTGCACGCCAGAAAACAACCCCGTGCTTCGTCGTCACGTAGTCCATCGAAGCTGTACCTTAGGATGTTGAATATATCATCGTCTCCAACTAGGTTATTATGGACCTTTGACTTCTCCAACCTGTTGACTGCATCCACCCACAGCTTATAATTCTTCTTCGTGCACATGGATCGACCGATGACGCACAGCACTAATGGCAGACCACCGCACATTTCGGCTACCTGATTAATGTAGTAGTAATAGTAGTATCCATGTAAGTAAGTTAGCACAAAAACCAGTGGAATACATATGTAGTATGTGTGTGAGATGAGGATTAAATTACCAGACCTAGGAGAAAATTTAAATTCTAAAACCAGCTATAACCAGTCTTCAATTTTAAAATTTATAGGAAACTGCATGAATCTAGTTATGCCTTTTTTTTGGGGGGGGGTTATATGGAAGACGCATATGCGGAGATCACGGTTGCCACGACTACCACGCACTTCGATATTGTTGAAATAACGTGAAATCGAGCAGAGGAATGGGTGCGCCGTGCACGTACTACACGGGGGAAACGCGAGCGCATGGCCCATTGGCCCTGCGCAAGAATTGGAGAGAAGACAGAGGGAGAGGGAGAGAGAGAGAGAGAGAGAGAGGAAAAGAAAAAATGCAGAGCAGCACGCGGACAGCAACGGCTGCCTGCCTACCTCCCTGCCACCCCTTTTTCTCCTATGTGCACGTCCTTCATGCTCAGCCCAGGACAGGTATCTCTTCCTCTGTCTCTGTCTTCTTCTAGTGTGCTGCTATATATATATATACTATATATATATATATATATATATATATGCTTCTTTGCACTCTGCTGGTGCTTTGGAGTTTGTGAAGGGACCTCTGCTGATCTTCTCTGGTTTGCAAACAGTACCTATTCCCTCCTCTCCCATCCTGCTTCACTTCTCTGCTCTGCTTTGTAAGGCCTTGTTTGCTTAGGCCAGGGAAGGCAGGGATCCGAACCCCAGCCGGAAAGAATCCTGGTCCTGGCCCATGCATGCAAAAGTTTGCGTTCGGTTATCTAGTCGGGATTACAGTGCACCAATGTGGCATTCAGCCTCAGCAACAAAAACCGAATATTCTTAGCCAAGGACGCAAACCGCGCAGCCTGCTCAAGACCACGGACCAATTTGAGCCACTGGTTCCTCGTCAGTTTTGCAGGTGGGGCCCACACTCGAGCAACGCGTCATCAGGGAAGGGAGATGGAGGAGAGAGACCTCGTCGCCGTCGTCGATCATCCCCGCGCTCCACGCTGTCGTTGACCATCACCATGCTCCATGCCGCTGAGCTTGTCGGCCAGGGGAGGAGAGTTGTCGGGCGCTCGCCGGCTCGATGGTGAAGCTCGCTAGTCCACGCTGCCACTGGGAGCCCTTACTCCGCTCAACACCAGACCGCGCCGGCGCCGGGGAGCCCCTACTCTGCTCAACGCTGGACCGCGCCACCCTGACCTCGTCGCGGAGAGGGCAGGGCAGTGGAGAGGCGAGGAAGACGAGGACGGATCCGTCATCGGTCTGCCGCCGAGCCGCCTTAAGTGCCACCTCGCCCCGTCCACCCCATTCTGAGCCGCCGCGTCCGGAGGAGGAGGAGAGGCATGGCGGCCGGAGGAGGGGGGGAGGCACGGCGGAGGAGAAGAGAAGGGGAGAGGGAGCCGACGGAGAGGCAGAGGAGCTCGAGCACAAGGTCGAGCCAACGCCGATTCGGAGCCGGCGCTGTTGCCGCATGGACCACCCACCGGCCACCGCTCCGCCCTGGCGCTCGCTTTCTCCAGCCTCGGATTTGCCGGTGGGGGAAGAAAAAGAGAGGAGACAGATGGGAGGGGAAGATGAAAAGGTAAAGAAGAAAGAAAGAGAGAGAGGGGAAGATGAAAAGTAAAAAGAGATGGTATTGGTGGGACCCACTACAAGAAACTTGCACTGTGGAACATGTGGCTTAACACGTTCCTGGTTCGTCTAGGTGGGCATGTGAGGAACAACAAATATGAGGGACACACTGTGAATGCCCTAACCAGGCTACCCTCACCTGGAAAAATATCATCTTACCAACAGGAGTGCAAGGGGCATTTAATTATTTGCCACTTTTAAAATGTGACAATTAAGAATTTACCACCGCAACAGCAGTGGCGGGCGTCGGTGCACCAATATGCGGCGTGGCGGCCACGCTGCAGTGCACACGCCTCCCAGACTACTGCTTTTGTTCTGTGCACCGTGCTGAAAAATGTTTCTATCTGATGAAATGAGAATATGAGATAATGCATGCCAATGAGTTTCAGACATGACATGGGTGCTTCATGGAACAATCAGAGATTGTGGGCTGAATATCAGTGCAAAATTGTGCTCAACTACTGACTACAACCTGAACATTTTGTGCAGTTAAACATGATGGATCCATGCCCATATCTATTTCAGAATGTTTGTTCAGTGCCTTTATGTATACCTAACACTACCAAGTTGTTTTGTCTAAATGTATTTTAGGGTTTGGATTCATTGCCTTCTATCTTTGGTACTAGGTGATGGCCTGAAGAGTTGTGCCATTGTCTCATTATCTGATCGTCTAATGTCTTGCGTGGCATTAGTAGGTTTCAGATTTCAATTATGAGCATTTGTATTTGTAGGTGTTGGATCTAGTGCTCAGGCTATGTATCTACCATCTGTTTGAAATTGGGTTTCTCCTTTAACCTTGATACCAATACATTTCAGTGGAATGAGATTGTATTGTTTTACAGATTTTACTTGTCACCAATCTGTGAATTTGGGACCTTCATATTTGTAATACTCTCTTGGGAATTTGTTCTTGTTCGTTGAGTTCAACTTCAACCTAAGCTGTAAATTTAGAACCAGTGAATGAAATTATAGGACTACACATTTTTCAGACAGATTATAGGACTGTACTCTTTCAGAAGCCAATACGCTGAATCCCAGCCAAAACGAACACATAGTTTGAAGAGTGGGATTAGGGGCTGCAAACCCCAAAGGGTTTCAAGAGTGGGATTAGGGGAAGCAATCCCTCCCTGCTTTGGTTCTCCTTAGGGAATGTGGCACATGGTCTCAAGAGTCAAGAGTTGGCAGCAACAAGTATAACGTTGGTGACATTCCATAGGTTAAATGGGCGTCTGAAAATGGTGGTCGCCTTGCTTAGCTTTTGTCATCTTTAGAACTACGCACGCACATGCTTCGAATTCCTTACCTCACTAAAATCCTATTAAAAACGCACCCGTGTGTATATAATATTTGTGGATTGTTGAAGTCATGACTTGTAAATTATAAAAGTACAGAAAAAGCTTCATGAAATCAATGGAACCTAATAGGTGAATATTAATTTTCCATATTAAGCAAATTGTAACGAGGCACAAACTAGACTAAAAACAAGTAGAATAAGGAATATTTCATTACCTGCCTGGCAAGCTCTGGAATCCTAGTATCAGCATTGATGGTAGCACTCCCAACTTTATCCTCGAAGAGCTTGAATGCATCTTGTTGATCTAGGCACCCCATTCTGATGGTAACTCCTTGGCGTGCCATGCTGACACATACGGCCTCGCTTCGTGATGTCAATACAACCTTACGTTGATTCCCCCGTCCAAGGGGCAACGGGATGCCGACAGCCTCCAAATCAATGTAGTTCCACAGGTCATCCAGCAGCAGCAAGAATTTCTTGTTGCGAAGATGGTTGCACAGGACGGTAGCACGGTTGGTGACACTGAGCGAAGGAGGCAACACCAGGCTCGTGCCCTGTGCAATGCTGTCCTGAAGCTTGGCGATATCGCAGCACTTGCCAGCCTCAGCGAGAACAATATGGTCCAAGGTTTGTACTCGTGGATCGCGCGCGAGCTTGAGAAGCGTGGTTTTGCCGGCGCCGCCCATGCCCCATACTCCTAGCACGCCAGGAGCTCCGCCGCCGTCTTCCCGGACAAAATCTAGGACGCTGGTCAGGTGAGGTTTCATTGCCTGGATCCCAACTCCCCATGTGCCGGCCGCTGCCGTGTCGAGGATTGACTGGGCAAGCTGGCCGTTGTCGAATTCTGCCGCCGGTGGAGGTAGTAGAGGAATCGGAATCGGAATCGGATGGGGAGCAGCACCCGCCTCCTTCAAGTGGCCCTCTCCTTTGGCGATGAGATCCTTGACTTTTTCTAGCTCCAGATCTGCATCCCTGCCGATGGCGCAGAGGTGCCGGACCACGTTGATCCGGGGTAGGAGGCCCTGGACCCCCACGCTCTTCACAGATTCATGTCGGCGCTTTATCTCCTCCACCTTGTCCTTGCATCCAGCCGCCCGCTGCAGCCAACCCGAGAGCACTGCGGACGAGGGTTTGGGATCCAAAATCCCCAGCTCGCCCAACTGATCTTGCAGCTTGGAGAACTCATCGACGAGTTTCTGCACGCGCCTTTCCGCATCGAACGGGTACCCGTAGACCTGGGCGATTGGATCCCACAGCTTGGTGACCACAAGCACGATCAGCGAAACGATGATGCCGGGGACGATGGTCCAAGCGGACACCATGATCTCCCCCCCCTCTCTCTTCTCTGGTTTTGCTGGTGGTCGTCTGACTCTACCGTCTAGCGCTCAGAGTGCAAGTAATGAAGCTTGATGGTATCGTCGTCATCATACTCATACGTACTACTCACACAGTACAGAGTATTATATTGTTTGCTTCCCTATTTCTGTATTCTTGCGTGTCCAAGACTTTATTATATTGCTCTCCTCTTGATAATAAAACCATAGTTGACAATCGCTATGGTTAAGAGTAAACTAATAAGCGGAGTACGTACGTGCACTTGTTCAAACAGGAAAAAAAATCCTACTAAAGTTTGAATTTTTTTTCTTAGTCAAACTTAACAAGTTTATAAAAAAATGTAGCAACATTTTCAATGTAAAACAAATACTATATTATTAAAATATATTAAAGTTTATAATTAATAAAACTAATTTGGTGTTGTGGATTTCTATAAACAAGGAAGGTAGCCCGCGCATGTGCGTAAAATTTTTTTTACGAATGTCCATGTGTGGATGGTTTTCTATCAAAAATATTCTTTCACTTTATCATAAATTAAAATTAAACTTATTCGATGTGCTTTGAACGCTGGTTACTTGCAACATATAAATTGAACTAAAATTACTTTAAACCGTGTTGTTTGTAATTCATGAGAAAATTTTATGTCGAAACAATAGATGTGTTCCCTATGAATGTCTACTTTTTTTTGTTAGATTCTGTTTGAAATTTGAAATATATTTATTTTATTAGTCTTGCTAAAATGTTTGAATATTTCTATTTAGAATGGTAAACCCAACAAAAACAAATTTTAAATTAGATAAATTTTATTCAATTTTCATTTATTTTTATCTCCATTTTTTTTAGAAAAATCCACATGAAGCATCTTTGAAATACTTTGATCTCTGTAAGTCGGAATGAAAATATATGTGGTTGATCCTACAACCTTCCATGGGGTAAAGGCATCAATTCTAAATTATCTCGCTCCAATTAAGTAAGAAAAATTAAAATAGATGTCGTAGTGTTTTCTTAGCAAATTACCACTAAACTGGAGTGTCATGTAATAATTGCATGTTTCTAGATTGTTTTATGCTATATGTCACAAATTCACGATGTACTGTAGCAAGTTTTAACCAAAAAAAAAAGATATGGTCTTTTAATTCCTATCTGTAATTGGCTTATATATTGCTGAGGCCACATCATGGTTGTTTCACTCTTAAGATTCCTTGGTGCAACCAACGTGCCCAATACAATCAGTATGTTGTTCAATTGGCCACGTGACTTCATAGATCATATATATAATTTAGAAGCTATGATCATTATATGATTATTATTTATCTCTGAAAGTGATCATTTATTGATAAAAGCATCAATATCAAAATGTATGGGTAAATAGCTCCTATATACAAGCTGAGAAAAAGTTGATTGAAAGTCGTTAGATGTCTAACAGGATATAAGTAATGGGTCTACTAGTTTTATAAAAAATTGAGCTGGGATGTTTTGATTTTTAGTGAGCAATTTTAGTATTTTTTTTACTTAGGGTAAAATTTGCTGCGGGACATTAAAAACATGTAATTGGCCGGGGGACACCGCAAGAACGCGTATCTGTTGTGGCACACAAAAAAACTGGTAATTAGCTACTGGAGGCCCGCGATATTATTTTATAATATCCAAAGGAAATGCAGAGAGAAACAATAACAAAAGTATGACTTTTCCCCTGCCTACCAAGTCTGGCTTGCAAAACACCTTCGACGCAGCAACCGCACCCGCCGCCGGTGAGGTGGCTCCCTAGAGAGGGGGGGAGGGGGTCAAGGAGGGCCCGTGCACCTGGGCTTGTGGCTGCATGTCATTTCCGCACTTGTCGCTGATACAGTGTGAGGGCTACGCCGACGTCGATGCTCCGCCACACACCACGCTTGGGGTGAGCACAACATGGACCATCTCTTGATTCATGTCGAGCTGGGCGCCGCAAAGCGCAGGCTATTGTTGTCGATCTTAGAGTCGTGCCACGCCACGCTGCCATACCCTCCATCGCCCATGTCGTTACTACCATGGCGTCAGAGCGATATGCGAGCCGCACATGGCAGGAAGGGGCAAAATTATACTTTCGCGATTGTTTTCTCCCCTTTTCCTTTGGATATAACAAAATAATGCCACGGATATCTAGTAGCTAATTACCAGTTTTTTGCGGTGTCCCATAGCATATATACGTTCTTGCAATGTCTCTTACCTAATTATACTTTTTTTTGGATGTCCTGCTGCAAATTTTAGCTTTATTGAGAAGAGGGTTCAATATGGATGTGGGTTCATAATGTAATTTGTTGTTAGTAGCTAAATATAGTCAATATGGGCATTAAGTTATTGTTTTCACTTAGAAAAATAATTTCCGCATCGCCATCCTTTTTGCTTTAGTTTTGTTTCGACGAGTTCTTGCTTTCGGGTTGAGCTGCATCGGTTTCGATCTTCAACAAGAGGTAAAATTCGTTATGACGGATTGCGTTCTTAGGATTAGTGCTTCCATCCTCATGACACTCTAATCTTGTTTATGTAATTCGTCGAGTTATCATATATCTTACATAATCTTTAGCAATATCGCCATCTAAACTACTATCGGCAAATATCTGTATGCAGAAGGCAGCTGATTAGGTTAGATCTTGACATTGATATAGATTATATAAGATATCTACCATTTTATGAAACTTGCGGTTTGATTGTCTAGATATCGCTCTTCTTTTCATACTTAATGCTGCATCAGTTGAGTTTGATCTATTAAGTCGTGCTTAGAATATCGATCTCTAGCCTGCCTTCTAGTTGCCGATTAGAATAGCATCGGAGTTTCAGCCGATCGTATCTGATTTAGCCATATTTATTCTATATGTCTCATTGATATGCTAAATATGCCCTTTATATCAAGATATTGCTGCATCTAAATATGCTAAGTCCTCGTTTGATATTTTATACTTGCTTTGATATCCTTATATAAAGTAGTATCGGAGTATTAGCCGATACACGCTAGATCTATCTGATCGGCTACGCTATAAACATATATAGTCCCGTTATTGACATATATTTCGATCTAAGTGATTTATACTGTATCGGCATGATGACCGATCTATTCCAATCACTTGATTTAAGTATATATCGATATAAGGAGTATATATCGTTAATATCTATAGCCGATCGAGTAGATTTAGTTCTTCTTTACTTATTCATAATTGCCGATCGATATACAGATGACATCGGCCCAAAGATAAATGATATGTCATCGGCGTTGGCCGATCGGCTATCATTTATAGATTTAACCACGGTTTCCTTGTTTCTATTTCTTGTTGATTACAGGATCAAATCAACTGGCACGCTAATACATCCGAAGGCGAGCTTTGGACCTGCACTGGAGTTAAGCAGATCTCCCAGGCCACGTGTTTCCTGTCAACACCATGTCAAGGTTGGCTTTTTTTTTTTGACGGAGGGAGTACGTCTTTTTATTTATCTATCATATAACTCTACGATGGAACATGTCCACGTGAGTCTTTGAAACCCTTGTGACGGTGGTTGCACTGCACCGATGAGTTAATCTGAACCATCGATTCCCAATTGGATGGACGTCACATGCTCGCACCGCACGGCGTCAATTGCCAACCCGATTCCCCACTCATTTCTCTCCTCCACTCAACTCGAGCTCTACCTCCACCTCTCCAATGGCGGCGGTGGCCGGAACCCTAGCTCCACCCTTCCCCCTCCCTCTACGCCATCGTCCTCCACTCCCCCACCCCATCTCCTTGATGCCGACGCCCCCCTCCACCCTCTGCCCCCACCCCTGCCAACCGCCGCCGCCCTGGTAGCGAACGACGGAGATGTGGGCCCCCGGCGGAGGAGGGGGAGGAGAAGCGGAGGAAGGGACCTTCGCTCCCGCGCTGTTCGGAGATCCGGTGGGGGGAGCTGCTGACCCCGGAGCCAGCCAACGCGGCGGCGGTGGCGCTGTCGGCCGCGCTCGCCTGGGCCGGCGCGTCGCTGCTGCTGCAGCTGGCGCTCATCTCGTTCGCGATATTCGCCGCCCGCCGTCAAGTACTCCTTCGTCGCCGCGCTCCTCCTCTTCGTCCTCATCGCTCTCCTGTGACTGTGACCGTGAGTGGCCACTGAACCCCCCTTCCCTCCCCGACGAGAAATTTACATATGTGCCACTGTTAAAAAACGGCTTCGCTAGAATGCCATCGTTATAATGGGATTCGCTCAAATGCCATCCTCAAGTTGTGGGCGTTCGCTACAATGCCATTTTCGTGATTTGTTGCAATTTCAAACCATTTTCCATCAAAATAATTATCAGAAAACCTAAACAACGGTATCTCGTTGGAATGGGATATCCTTATATGAGACAGTACTGATATCTGATACCTGTTGTGGTACCAGCTGCATACATGTTATACCTGTTACCCGGTACCTGCGATACCTAGGACCTGATACCTGTGATACTCATGCAAGAGAATAGTTAATATGTCTATCCCGTTGCAACAGGATCCCGTTTTGTAGCAGCCCTCAATAATTATTTCTCGGACCGTTTTGCCCCTGACCAAATCACATACCGTCACCAGCTAATCTCTCTGGACCACGCGTGAACCAGACGCCGGCGAGAGAAGAGATGGCGACGACGCCGGCGCCGACGACCGGAAGACGCGCCGCCGCCTCCACAAGCAAGGTCGCGACCTCTCCCCGAGAGCGGCCGCTCCTTCTCCCCCATACGCGCAGTGGCCTTCCCCACGTCGCAGGCGCAGCTCCTCCCACCGCGCCGCCTCCTCGTTACCAACCTCGTTGGCGCCGTCTCCACCTAGTGCGCCACCTCCCCCCGCCGTCCGCGCCGCTTCCATCCCCCTCCTCTCTGAACTTCGCTGCCTCCCACACCTGTCCACCGCTGCCGCCTGCAGCAGCAGCTTGGGCTGTGTTTTTGGTAAACAGTCGTCTGGGTCTGGTGACTGCGACCCCTTTTTGCGAGGGGGCACCCCTTCATCATACTCAGCACCAGCCGAGCAGCAAATCACAGCTGCAACGGCAGCGGAGGAGAAACGGCCACGCGTGTGCTCTGCTTATTCTCCTCTGCTCAGAGTCAATAACTCAATATGCTTCCTTCTCAACACGTCATGAGCTGGGCCATGTAAGAGGCGTGGTGGATGGGAATGGGATCTCACTAGCTTCTGGGGTTTTTTTTTTTTTTCTTTCTTTCAAATCCCCAGCAGAAACACGGCAGAAGAGAAGAGGAGAAGCTTCTCGCGAAGCTGGTGGCGCTGGTGTCCGCGGCGGCGGGAGATGCGGATGCGGCGGTGAACTCCATGGCTCCACGCAACCAGTTTTGCTGCTGCCTTTTGCAATCATTCTATACCTTGCCAAATCCCCTTCCCCGGAGCAGTCGTCGCGGTGCCAGCCTTCGCCGCCGCGACGAGGAAGACGACAGCGACGATGACGACAGGAAGGAGGAGGCCGTGGAGCTCGAGATGCTGCGCAGCGAGCGGCGCGCCGCGAGGCTGCCGAGGTCGCACTCGACGGGGCAATCGCTGGTTGCGTCGGCGGCCGCCGCCGCCGAGTCCGGCGACCACGATCGGTTCACGCTGCGGCTGCCGCAACACGTACGCAAGGGGCAAAATGGTCATAAAAATAATTATTTGGATGAAAAATTAATATTTTGCAAATAATGCAACAAGCAGCGAAAATGACATTATAGCGAATACCCACAGTTTAAAAGTGGCATTCGAGCGAATCCTATTTTAACGATGGTATTCCAGTGAAGCTATTTTTTAAGGAGGGCACATATGCAAATTTCTCCTCCCTGACGCGGAACATAGGATTGTGATAATATGTGAAACATGTCTGCGTTATGAACTACTTTACATTCAACTCATGGCTGTGCGGAGGGGATTTTGCATTGCAACTGAAATCCACGATTGTCTATTTGTAACTATATGCTGTTTCATAATATTATGGAACAAATGGAGCTTCTTGATACGCTTACATTAAAATATAGGCCTGTTGAACACACTTTAAGACGGAAGGTCCACAACAACAAAATACAGTTCGGTTCGTATGGGCTTAGTATCTCTTTGAATGATAAGCATGCCTTGTAGATACACCCGGAGTTGAATTGACCAAGGTCCTTGACGGCTAGATTGAGAAGAAGCGATTTCCGTAGGTCATTGGTTGTGTTGGTTGTTGACTATGGAGATCCAACAAAGACGTGTATAGCTTTTGCTGTTCTTTCACCTTATCAACGACCATTGAGCATGAACAAATTATTAGCAAACCTATATTGCACTCAATCTTGTACTAAATCTATGTTATTGCAATAAATCTTGTATTTGAACTGATACTTTGCAAATTTCTGCTTATGAACATTGTATTGCAATCTTTATCCTTGCAAAAGGAAATTGCAGTCTTATATAGAACTCCATCAACAATTATATTGTTGCTGATACGATGTTATTCGTAATTCATGAAGAACTGTGCAGCAGTTATTCATAATATCAAGCTTTTTTGCTTTTCATTGCAAAAATAACTTTATATATTCAATTCATCATAATCTAGATGATGAATTGTATATTGACAAATAATAACTCCACTAGCAAATAAATCATCCATATAAGTATATGATGGTATAGGCTCACAAGGCAATCTGCGGCTCGTGAGCCAGTTCGGGCTCGGCTCATTTTAGGAACGAGCTGAAAAGGAAGCTTGGGCTTGGCTCGTTTGGCATTCGAGCCAAACCGAGCTAAGCAAGCTCGAGCCAAGCCCGAGCTGAGCTCACGAGCGCAAGCTTTTTTTTCCCACCCCTAGCCCCACATGCTGATTCAACTTGTTGGATTAAGGCCTTGTTTAGTTGGGAAAAATTTTTAGGTTTGGTTGTCACATCGGATATACGGACACACATTGAAGTATTAAACGTAGTTTAATAACAAAACAAATTACAGATTCCGCCAGGAAATTGCGAGATGAATTTATTAAGCCTAATTAATCTATCATTAGCAAATGTTTACTGTAGCACCACATTGTCAAATAATGGCGCAATTAGGCTTAGAAAATTCGTCTCGTAATTTACACACAATCTGTGTAATTAGTTTTTTTTTGCCTATATTTAATACTCCATGCATGTGTCTAAACATTCGATGTGACAGCGTAAAAATTTTTGTTTTGGGAACTAAACAGGGCCTAAGTCCGTAAGTGAAACCACCATCAAAATCATCAAGGGAATCAAATTACACCGGTTTTAATAGTTGGGGTCGAGATATCTGGTATCCCGGTTGAGGGATACGAATTACTGATTGCATCTGTATTTGGGGGATTAAAGGTGGACTTATTCCTTGATAGGCGGTGATGAAAATGAAATGGGCCGAAAAAGAGAACTGGCCCGTGTAAAGCCCATAGGCCCTACGACCCTTGTCGTCTTCTCCGCTCCACCGAATCGGGCGAGCAGGGCAGGCGGCGGCCGACTATGGAGCCACGCGACGCGACGCTGGCGGAGGGCGGCGGCAAGCCGACGGGGCGCGACTCGAGGTAACTCCCCTCACCGAGCTCCGAATTTGGTCGGTTTTGTATTTCGTTTTCCTGGGACTCAATTAATCATCGGTCGCCGAGTCCGGCGACCACGATCGGTTCACGCTGCGGCTGCCGCAACACGTACGCAAGGGGCAAAATGGTCATAAAAATAATTATTTGGATGAAAAATTAATATTTTGCAAATAATGCAACAAGCAGCGAAAATGACATTATAGCGAATACCCACAGTTTAAAAGTGGCATTCGAGCGAATCCTATTTTAACGATGGTATTCCAGTGAAGCTATTTTTTAAGGAGGGCACATATGCAAATTTCTCCTCCCTGACGCGGAACATAGGATTGTGATAATATGTGAAACATGTCTGCGTTATGAACTACTTTACATTCAACTCATGGCTGTGCGGAGGGGATTTTGCATTGCAACTGAAATCCACGATTGTCTATTTGTAACTATATGCTGTTTCATAATATTATGGAACAAATGGAGCTTCTTGATACGCTTACATTAAAATATAGGCCTGTTGAACACACTTTAAGACGGAAGGTCCACAACAACAAAATACAGTTCGGTTCGTATGGGCTTAGTATCTCTTTGAATGATAAGCATGCCTTGTAGATACACCCGGAGTTGAATTGACCAAGGTCCTTGACGGCTAGATTGAGAAGAAGCGATTTCCGTAGGTCATTGGTTGTGTTGGTTGTTGACTATGGAGATCCAACAAAGACGTGTATAGCTTTTGCTGTTCTTTCACCTTATCAACGACCATTGAGCATGAACAAATTATTAGCAAACCTATATTGCACTCAATCTTGTACTAAATCTATGTTATTGCAATAAATCTTGTATTTGAACTGATACTTTGCAAATTTCTGCTTATGAACATTGTATTGCAATCTTTATCCTTGCAAAAGGAAATTGCAGTCTTATATAGAACTCCATCAACAATTATATTGTTGCTGATACGATGTTATTCGTAATTCATGAAGAACTGTGCAGCAGTTATTCATAATATCAAGCTTTTTTGCTTTTCATTGCAAAAATAACTTTATATATTCAATTCATCATAATCTAGATGATGAATTGTATATTGACAAATAATAACTCCACTAGCAAATAAATCATCCATATAAGTATATGATGGTATAGGCTCACAAGGCAATCTGCGGCTCGTGAGCCAGTTCGGGCTCGGCTCATTTTAGGAACGAGCTGAAAAGGAAGCTTGGGCTTGGCTCGTTTGGCATTCGAGCCAAACCGAGCTAAGCAAGCTCGAGCCAAGCCCGAGCTGAGCTCACGAGCGCAAGCTTTTTTTTCCCACCCCTAGCCCCACATGCTGATTCAACTTGTTGGATTAAGGCCTTGTTTAGTTGGGAAAAATTTTTAGGTTTGGTTGTCACATCGGATATACGGACACACATTGAAGTATTAAACGTAGTTTAATAACAAAACAAATTACAGATTCCGCCAGGAAATTGCGAGATGAATTTATTAAGCCTAATTAATCTATCATTAGCAAATGTTTACTGTAGCACCACATTGTCAAATAATGGCGCAATTAGGCTTAGAAAATTCGTCTCGTAATTTACACACAATCTGTGTAATTAGTTTTTTTTTGCCTATATTTAATACTCCATGCATGTGTCTAAACATTCGATGTGACAGCGTAAAAATTTTTGTTTTGGGAACTAAACAGGGCCTAAGTCCGTAAGTGAAACCAACATCAAAATCATCAAGGGAATCAAATTACACCGGTTTTAATAGTTGGGGTCGAGATATCTGGTATCCCGGTTGAGGGATACGAATTACTGATTGCATCTGTATTTGGGGGATTAAAGGTGGACTTATTCCTTGATAGGCGGTGATGAAAATGAAATGGGCCGAAAAAGAGAACTGGCCCGTGTAAAGCCCATAGGCCCTACGACCCTTGTCGTCTTCTCCGCTCCACCGAATCGGGCGAGCAGGGCAGGCGGCGGCCGACTATGGAGCCACGCGACGCGACGCTGGCGGAGGGCGGCGGCAAGCCGACGGGGCGCGACTCGAGGTAACTCCCCTCACCGAGCTCCGAATTTGGTCGGTTTTGTATTTCGTTTTCCTGGGACTCAATTAATCATCGGTATTAATCGTAGAAACCGGACCAAATTCCATCGATGGACCCCACCCTAGTCTCGGTCGTCGCCCTGCGCTCCTATTCATCCGGGGGGCGACGTCAACTCCAAGCTAATTTCGTGGATCAAACCAAACAGCCCAAGAAATAGTTGATGAATGAATAAAACGACTATAGTAGAGTATAGTTTCATGTAGCCAAAGCTAAAAATCGTTCTAAACATGCTAGTGAATGCATGTCTACAAGCATTGTAACAAGTAGGGTTAAAATTGGTTCGGATAGTTTCCGTCCGTCCAGACCATTTTTCAGATTCGAATAGTTTCGGTCGGAACTATTTGAAAATTCTCGGATTCGGAAATAAATTCGGATTTTTTTTTTTTTGGAAACGAAAACGAATATAGTAAGGGTACTATCCGTCAGAATCAGAAAATGGTCGGAAACTATCTGAATTTTTTTTTATATCCGCAGACATTGAGCAAATTTTAGAAAAAACATGTATATATACATAACTTTTTCATACGGAATCAGATGAAGACAAACTTTATATCAACATTGTAGAGCTCGATGAGATCTACAACTTTCTTATCGACTATTTTATTATTTGAGGTCATTTAAGGGTCTAAATATTCATTATAATATACCATATTAATTTTTACAAAATCTCAGATATACAATTCAAACGATATCTGATGGAGATGTTTTCCATATCAAAGTTGTAGAGCTCAACGGGATCTACCACTTTGTAGTTTATAGCATTTGTATTTGAAAGCGTTTAAACTATAAAATAAACATTACAAGTTTCGAAGATGTGAAGTAAAATAAATAGCATCTCCAATTTATATAATGGTAAGTAAGTTATACATCTAGTAAAAGGTCTTGGGAATAGAAAATGATAATCATATTTGTATATGGATCTCTTAGAGGAACAGCCATGAAAATCGATTTTCACATACGGTTGTAGGACCGTCTACAAAATTGACGATATATATGATAGAGATGTTGAACTAAAATAATAAACGATATCTCTTCCTCGATCAAGAAACTCAATTTGAGGGGTTTTTTATATACCGGTAAATATTTGCTGCCATATTCGTTCCATCTCGTATTCGCTCCGTATTTATATTCGATAATATTCGATTTCATTTCCGTATCCGAGTTTTCGATTATGATTCCGATTCCAAAAAAAAATGAAAACGAATATGATAAAGCTAGTTTTCGTCCGTTTCCGATCCGTTTTCATCCTAGTAACAAGTGGATTAGAAAAGGATTGGGGCCGATTCTGCTTACTTGGTCTTGAAATAATAATAAAAAAAAGAAGCCCTTAATTTATTACATTGAAAGCATGCTCTTCCAATATTGTCATATCTGATGCAAATAACAAGGTATTTCAAGGCTGAGCACAAAGCATCTAAAAAGTAACACACTTACTAATTGAACGAGACACTCACATAACGAAGGTGCTTTAGATTAGCAAATTTGCCAGGGAACTGACATCTACTGAATAAGTGAGCTTTCACGACACGCAGGGCTTTTAAGGTCTCTACAACTTCTTCCACTGAACATACAGTATTGTCCTGGATATCATGGCAATCTTCAAAGACAATGGTGCGGAGATTTTTGAACCGGGAGAAACTTTTAATGATGTCAGCTGGAAAACTATTAATACCAACAACAGATAGGTGACGTACTGTTCTTTTTACTTTCTTGGAGCCATTAGCGTCAAAGATTCTTGCACATTCACCTGAAGAAACCCATGTTGCCAAATCATGCATTAAGTCATGCATCACATAGTATTCATGGCATTCATTCCTTTCAAAATGAAAGTTTCTTAATTTGAGATTAAAGAATGACTTTCTAGTTAGTTGAGCTAAGCACTCTTCTGCAACATCCCGTGCATTTTCAGCTTCACCTGTTGTCTGGGAGATCAATCCTGAAGCTATCCACATCTGTACCAATTCTTCTTTTTTGAATTCATGATCTTGTGGGAAAATGCTACAATATCGGAAGCAAACCTGTAGGCCAGGTGGCAAGTGGTAGTAACTTACTTTCAGAACTTTCATGATATCTTCCATACCTCCATCAAAATAACCCAGCTGCTCATCCAAGAATTTATTCCAGAATTGATCTGTCATGTCCTCCCGTAGATGCCCAGCAATAACCTTAGTTACCAAGGGACACCCTCTTAGTTTCTTTGCAATTTTTTCTCCAGCTTCTTGTAATTCTTCAAATTTTTGGGGATCTGGATAGGTGAAGACATGATGGTTAAAAAGTTCTAAATTTTCAGTTTCTTCAAGTCCACATAATGGAAGGCGCTCCCTTTCACATCTCATTACAGCTGATGCTAAATCTGCCACTGATTGCATTCGGGTTGTCAACAAAATCTTCCTCCCATACACTCCTGTTCTCAAAGAGGCAAATAGTTTTTCCCACTCAGAGATTTCCTTATCTTCCCAGACATCATCTAGAATGAGAAGATATTTAATGGTCTCAAGTGTCCTTGCCAAATGTTCTTGTAGTGCATCGTAGGTATCGAAACTAGGTTTTGATAATGTAACAGATTGTATTATTTTACTTATCAATGTTTCTGCATGAAAATTTGTAGAGACAGAAACCCAAATCACGGTTTTAAAATGTTCCTTGATCCTGTTGTCTTTGGTGATAAGCTGAGCCAAAGTGGTTTTCCCTATGCCGCCATGGCCAACTATTGACATAATGGGGACAGGATTATTGTTCATGACAACTTCGTTCTCTTCACTTGACGTACTAGTCAACCATCCAACAATCCGTTCCTTCTCATTTTCTCTGCCAAACACCCTATCAGCAGTTAACATCCTTCCTGTCTCACGGTAACTACTGATCGAATGATGCCGTTGTGGATTGTTTAAATTGGGTCTTGTGATTTGATCTACTACTGTAAGAAAATTCTCAACACCTTTAGCAGCCTCATCTAAATCTTCCATGGCTTTCTTTAACCTCTTGAGAGGGGAATCAGATGTCTTACCCAACATTTTAACATGCTTAACAGACTGGAAAAATTTGTGGTTCATCTTAGCAAAAGAAGATCCCAGGTGACTAACCTTTAGATCCTTTTGCTTCTCTTTGAGCTCGTAGTACTCAAGCTCATCGATAGCATCCTCAGCCTCCTCAACTGCATCCCTGAGCTGCCACAGCCATGTATCAAGGTCTTCACTCCTCTCCTTGATGTAATCAGGATCAACTACATCGATCACTGATTGGATCTTGGGTATGTTCATCTTCAGCCTTTTCTTCATGTCTCCCAATCCTTCAGCCTTGTGGTACTTGTTCAGGTAGCTGAATGCCTTGTTGACAAAGAAGGAGATCGCTGGGGTTGCGACTGACTTCCCTGCAAACACTAGTACAGCAGATGCCATGTTAGTCCTTCAATATTTTTGTGGTAAAAGAGAGATGAAGATCGATGAAATGCTGGGAGATGTACTTCTGTTCGTAAAACTTGGGTTCTTTAAGCACAGAACAGTGGCCTCTGTGATTGAAGTAATATTTTTTAAAAAAATTCCTAGACCAAGTTTTAGGCATAAGAAAATCTCCACTTGAAGATGTGTATTATGCAAGTGAATTTCCCATTATTCTTCTAATAGTCCCTACAAAGCTAACCACTCCCATCTCCATCTGCCTGTGCTTCTCTCTTGGCTACACGAGAATATCCTATGGTTTGCATGGAAGTCATTGACAACTATATGTTCATCGTAAATCCTGATCAACAAGGCCTTGGCCTACCTAGAGAAGTACTGCATGTCCAACGGACTGCATCCCTTCATGTACAAGTTACTTAAGGATTGGTGGGAGATGTAAAGTTGGTCCTAATTAATCTTTGTCTCTTTTACCACCAGAGACCAGTACAGTTGTCTCTTTGACTGAAGTAATATAAACTGCTCAGGGTACTCCACACAAGTGTACACAAACATGCAGATGATTGCACTTATACTTTTCCTAATGGAAAAAATGACATAGAATTTTTGGCAAGATCTTATCGTTGGTCCACTATATCATAGTTGCATCTAGACATGAGGTCCATCTTCATTTGCAAGACATTTCTTTAAGTGGCTGTAGGATTTATTAGTAGTGTGGGGGTATAAGTTAATTGAGCTTCCTTTTTCAGCAGCTCAGTTAGAGGCGATCTTCAAAGCCCCCACACTAATTCTATGAGGCATAAAAGCAAGAAAATTTTGCATTAATTCGAGAAAATAGAAAAAATCTAGAAATTCTTGCGTTGACCGCTAAAAAAGATCTCTCCGTCAATTTTGTGTAACCAATCTGATGTATGGATTGGCTTTAAAAATGACCTAATCTATTATGATGTTAATACAACATGCACACAGTTGGAGTTGAATAAATTAATGAACAGATGTGCTGCGAGCGATGGAGTTAGCTTGTTTTTTATTTGGGTCCAGGTATGCTTATCACAAAAGCATTCTTTCTTGTTTTTTTCCCCTTTTTTTTTGTGAAAGCTGCATGTTGTGCTTATTCAAACTTTGACCGGAAAATGTGTCCTAATCAACACTCCCTTTGTGCACATACATTTCAAAATTTATACAAAATCCCTTATATTATGGGATGGAGGGAGTACTTGGTAATTTAATCAGTCAATCGTAGAAATTCCTGTATTGATGGAAATATATTAAGCTAGAAATTCTGATAAAAAATGAATGGAAATTTAGAGAACTATATAATCTACAATAAATGATTTCCACATCCAAAACCGTGATTAAAATTAAACTTAATTTTGGAGTAGTGATACTCAAATGCAAAAGGTGAAGATAAGTCATAGATATATTTAAATATAAAAAGTGTGAATCTATTGTTCATTAAATTAATTCAGTAGCCCATGCAGATGCATGAGTTGATGGCTAGTATGGTATAAAAGATCTCAAGTTTGATGAATAAATTGAGCCTACCTGATGAGGTGTTAGGTAATATATACGTGAATTTCCCACCAACAGAAATCTTTTGGGTCAACTAGCTGGGTGCATGCACTCAACAGGTACTCCATCCGTTTCATATTATAAGTCGTTTGACTTTTTTCTTAGTCAAAATTTTTTAGGTTTGATCAAGTTTAGAGAAAAAAAGCTTAACATACTTAAACGCAGCAATATCTTAATATAAAGGGCAGATTTAACATATCAATCGAGCATATAAGATAAAAGTAGTTAAATTAGATAGGATCGGCTGAAACTCCGATACTACCCTAATCGGCAACCAGAAGGCAGGCTAGAGATTGAGATTCTAAGCACGACTTAATAGATCAAACTCAACTGATGCAGCATTAAGTATGAAAAGAAGAACAATATCTAGACAATCAAGCCGCTGGATGTTTCATAAAGTGGTAGATATCTTATATAATCTAGGTCAATGTTGCTGTTTAACCTAATCGGCTGCCTTCTGTCGACAGATGTTAGCTGATTGTAGGTTAGATGACGATATTGTCGAAGATTATGTAAGATATATGATAACTTGACAAATTACATAGAAAAGATTAGAGTGTCGTAAAGATGAAAGCACTAATCCCGAGAACACAATTCATCATAACAAATTTTACCTCTTGTTGAAGATCGAAACCGATGCAGCTCAACCCGAAAGCAAGAACTCGTCGAAATAAAACTAAAGTAAAAAGGGTGGCGATGCGCCGAGATTGTATTGAACGTGTGTGTTAAAAATTACATAGGGCTCGGGGTCTATTTATACCCGAGAATTACAAGATATGTCCATACCAAACACGACTATTATCTCTAACAAGTTCTAAGATACCATAAGTCTTTGCGGCAGACTTTTGCCCTAAACATATCTCTAAGGAAATTACACAAAACATCATAATTAATAGATATAATTGCCTTCTCAGGACTCTATCCATGTATGGCAATCATCTTGAAGCACGTCAACTCAAACCCAATATCGGATACAAGTCGTATTGTCAGAATCGGCTGTATCACCTAACCTAGTCTGATTCAGATTTAGCCGATTCTAGTCGTAGCCGATCTGGACTCCAGCCGATCCTTACTCTGTTCCCACAACAATCCTTATCTCCGACTCCGCTTCGATCCCATCTTCACTTCCGATGCTGATATTACCAAATTTGGTTGTTAACAGTTTTATTGTATGATTATATAGTTAGATGGATAAAAAGACCAAGGTTAGGTTATTTGTGTATTAATATCATGTATGGGTAGAGCTAGTGGTGTCCATTGTTTTATTAATGACCGTTTGACAACAACTCTCCCTTTTCCTAGCAGACTCATCTCTCTGCTTTCATCTTTCTTTAGTTTCCTTTGATGTGTGGGATAACCAATGGCCCCTCCTCGTCTACTCTCTGTTTCTCTCTATATGTTGTTCTGCTAACGACCATAGAGATATCCTAGTAATTTCCTCTATGCGTGTGAGGTTACAGATTTATTTGCTAGTTCTCACTTGTCCCATGCGTCTTGCAAGTTTGTCATCTCTAGATATGCGATTGCCTCCGCCTAGGAATCGAAGCTAATGCAGTAAGTTCTACTGATTTTCCAGTCACCGCCACTGTCGGAGGGGTGGAGGTAGGTCACGAGTTAAGTGGAAAGAGGGAAAATGAGTGGGAATAGTTGGCAATTGATGTCGTGCGGTGCAAGCACGTGGTGTCCATCCAATTGGGAATTCACGGTTGAGATTAATTAATTGCACGATCAGTAGGGCCGAAGTGACGAGCTGCTTGCTTTCTACTACAATATCCATTCTATTGAAAGCTCGGAAAAAAATCGAACTACATTTTCTTTCAATATAGCCTTCATCGCACTCTAAATAAATATTAACAGTAGTTTATGTGCGAAATAAAAAAAATAAATTATTCATAGAGTGTTCTGGATAGTTATAAAAAAACAAACTGTGTCCATAGAGTGTTATGAAATTTGAACTCACTGCATCTCATCTCCTCCCTTAGTTCTTAGAAAAGAAAAATAACTTCTGACCATGAATCCATTTGAGAAAGTTCTTTTTTTTTAAAAAAAAATGGAGGATGTGCATGCGTAAGGTTTTTGTGCACACAGAGCTACAGATGCACTCATGCACACGCGTGTCCAGGGCCATCTGATCTATATCCTACGGCCAAATCTTCATGGGTGGCGATTTTACAAATAGCTGCCCGCCTCCTCCACTTCTCTTTTGTAAATCACCCCCACGACTTCCCTTCTTGCTCAATCGAGCAACTTTGAGTGCCGGCGGAGACACTCAATTTTTTTTTTTTTTTGCTCTTTTTGGTTCTATTTTTTTTTCTGGATTGGTTCTACTTGCAGTGAGAGTAGGAAGAAAAAATGTTGTCACAAAAAACAAAAATTTTAGCTACATTTTGAGCAATTTAGAGTGTATAGTTGGTCGATTGAGTAAGAAGGGAAGTCGTGGGGGTGATTTACAAAAGAGAAGTGGAGGAGGCGGGCAGCTATTTGTAAAATCGCCACCCATGAAGATTTGGCCGTAGGATATAGATCAGATGGCCCTGGACACGCGTGTGCATGAGTGCATCTGTAGCTCTGTGTGAACAAAACCTTACGCATGCACATCCTCCATTTTTTTTTTTAAAAAAAAGAACTTTCTCAAATGGATTCATAGTCAGAAGTTATTTTTCTTTTCTAAGAACTAAGGGAGGAGATGAGATGCAGTGAGTTCAAATTTCATAACACTCTATGGACACAGTTTGTTTTTTTATAACTATCCAGAACACTCTATGAATAATTTATTTTTTTTATTTCGCACATAAACTACTGTTAATATTTATTTAGAGTGCGATGAAGGCTATATTGAAAGAAAATGTAGTTCGATTTTTTTCCGAGCTTTCAATAGAATGGATATTGTAGTAGAAAGCAAGCAGCTCGTCACTTCGGCCCTACTGATCGTGCAATTAATTAATCTCAACCGTGAATTCCCAATTGGATGGACACCACGTGCTTGCACCGCACGACATCAATTGCCAACTATTCCCACTCATTTTCCCTCTCTCCACTTAACTCGTGACCTACCTCCACCCCTCCGACAGTGGCGGTGACTGGAAAATCAGTAGAACTTACTGCATTAGCTTCGATTCCTAGGCGGAGGCAATCGCATATCTAGAGATGACAAACTTGCAAGACGCATGGGACAAGTGAGAACTAGCAAATAAATCTGTAACCTCACACGCATAGAGGAAATTACTAGGATATCTCTATGGTCGTTAGCAGAACAACATATAGAGAGAAACAGAGAGTAGACGAGGAGGGGCCATTGGTTATCCCACACATCAAAGGAAACTAAAGAAAGATGAAAGCAGAGAGATGAGTCTGCTAGGAAAAGGGAGAGTTGTTGTCAAACGGTCATTAATAAAACAATGGACACCACTAGCTCTACCCATACATGATATTAATACACAAATAACCTAACCTTGGTCTTTTTATCCATCTAACTATATAATCATACAATAAAACTGTTAACAACCAAATTTGGTAATATCAGCATCGGAAGTGAAGATGGGATCGAAGCGGAGTCGGAGATAAGGATTGTTGTGGGAACAGAGTAAGGATCGGCTGGAGTCCAGATCGGCTACGACTAGAATCGGCTAAATCTGAATCAGACTGGGTTAGGTGATACAGCCGATTCTGACAATACGACTTGTATCCGATATTGGGTTTGAGTTGACGTGCTTCAAGATGATTGCCATACATGGATAGAGTCCTGAGAAGGCAATTATATCTATTAATTATGATGTTTTGTGTAATTTCCTTAGAGATATGTTTAGGGCAAAAGTCTGCCGCAAAGACTTATGGTATCTTAGAACTTGTTAGAGATAATAGTCGTGTTTGGTATGGACATATCTTGTAATTCTCGGGTATAAATAGACCCCGAGCCCTATGTAATTTTTAACACACACGTTCAATACAATCTCGGCGCATCGCCACCCTTTTTACTTTAGTTTTATTTCGACGAGTTCTTGCTTTCGGGTTGAGCTGCATCGGTTTCGATCTTCAACAAGAGGTAAAATTTGTTATGATGAATTGTGTTCTCGGGATTAGTGCTTTCATCTTTACGACACTCTAATCTTTTCTATGTAATTTGTCAAGTTATCATATATCTTACATAATCTTCGACAATATCGTCATCTAACCAACAATCAGCTAACATCTGTCGACAGAAGGCAGCCGATTAGGTTAAACAGCAACATTGACCTAGATTATATAAGATATCTACCACTTTATGAAACATCCAGCGGCTTGATTGTCTAGATATTGTTCTTCTTTTCATACTTAATGCTGCATCAGTTGAGTTTGATCTATTAAGTCGTGCTTAGAATCTCAATCTCTAGCCTGCCTTCTGGTTGCCGATTAGGGTAGTATCGGAGTTTCAGCCGATCCTATCTAATTTAACTACTTTTATCTTATATGCTCGATTGATATGTTAAATCTGCCCTTTATATTAAGATATTGCTGCGTTTAAGTATGTTAAGCTCATGTTTAATGTATTCTACTTGCTTTAATATCTTAATATAGATTGGTATCGGAGTATTAGCCGATACATGCTAGATCTATCTGATCGGCTATGCTATGAACATATATAATCCTATTATTAATATATATTTCTATCTAAGTGATTTATACTGCATCGGCAAGGTGACCGATCTATCTCAGTCACTTGATTTAAGTATATCGATATAAGGATTACATATGATTAATATCTACAGCCGATCGAGTAGATTTAGTTCTGATTTGTTTATTAATACTTGCCGATCGATGTACATATGACATCGGCATAAGATAAATGGTATGTCATCGGCATCTAGCCGATCGGCTATCATTTATAGATTTACCATGGATTTCTTTGTCTTTGTTTCTTGTTGATTACAAGATTAAATCAACTGGCACGCTCATAACATCCGAAGGCGAGCTTTGGACCTGCACTGGAGTTAAGCAGATCTCCTACGTCTCGTGTTTCTGTCAACAAAACAGAGGGGGGCCTAATGGGCGATCGATCGCCAGGGCGATCGCCCAAGCGATCAGATCCGCCCTCCTCCCCTATACTACTCGATATACTCCTCTCTCCTCTCCCCCTTCTCCTCCCCTTCCTCTCTTCCTACTACAGTACACCACAAAATTTTTTGTTAATTTTTTAAAAAAAAAAAAGTAGAAAAATTAGTATAGAAATATTATATATAAAATTGATTCAAATTCAAATTTAAACCGGGTATGTAAACTTTGACTTATGGTCTATAAATTTAGGTGTATAAACTTTAGATGTATAGAAATACTATATATAGAAATATTTGAATTCAAATTCAAATTTGAATCGGATATAATTCAAATTCAAATTTGAATCGGGTATGTAAACTTTTGACTTATAAACTTTGGATCTATAAACTTTAGGTGTATAAACTTTATATATAGAATATTATATCTAGAAAATATCTGAATTCAAATTTCAAATTTGAATCATATATATTCAATTTCAAATTTAAAACGGGTAATAAACTTTTGACTTTAAACTTTAGGTCTATAAACTTTAGATGTATAGAAATACTAATATATAAAAAATATTTGAATTCAAATTCAAATTTGAATCAGATATATAAACTTTTGGTTTCTAAACTTAGATGTGAAACTTGAGGTGTAATAAAATTAGATGTGTAAATTTGAGGTGTATAAACTTTAGTGTATAAATTTACTAAAATAGGAAAAGTAATGCGGTGCCAAAAAAGGAAACATGTGGAGGAGGGAGGGGGAGGGATGATCGCTAACCCCCGTTCTAGGAGAAATTGACATTCTGCCACTGCCAAGAGTGGGGTTTCGCTTACATGCCATTCCGCGGGATGGCGTCGTAAAATGCCACTGTCAAGACTGGGCTTACATTTGTTTTGCCATTTGGACCATTTCATTCCATTTCCACTGATTTCCTACCCGGGCTACCCAAAATACCCTTCGGTCTGCCACCAATGGCAACGCCGAGCTCACCGTGGCGGAGGCCAAGGAGAAAGAGGAGCTCACCGTGGCTCGAGCTCCATGCGCCACTTCCGCTTCCGCTCCACCGCGCCGGCCAGGCGGCCCTTCCTACTCCTCCCGGCCATCTCCCGCCACCGCCACCCACCCACGCCTCTTCTTCTCCTACTTCCTTCGCCGCTTCCCTGTCCGATGGAGAGGTGATGGCGGCGTCGCGGGCCAGGAGGCGGCGTGGCGGGGAGAGGCGGTGCGCACAGCTGGTGGGAGAGGAGTCGGCACGGTGGAGGGGTGTTGGTGGTGGGGCTGGTAGGCGGCCAGTTGCCGCCAGCCGTGCCGGCCAGGGCCACCACACCACGGCCTTACTCCTCCTCCCGGTCGTCTCCCCTGCCGCCCCACCAACCCGCGCGCCTCTCTTCCCTGCTCCCCCTGCCGCTCGGTCCTCGCCACCATGTACGCCTCGCGGGCTCCCGGTCCGATGGTGAGGGCGACAGCGGCATCGCTGCGCAAGGGGGGAGGCGTCGGGGGCGAGGGCTGGTAGGGCGGCGCAGCTGGGGTGGAGAGGCGGCGGCACGGCGTGCTTCTCCTCGCACAACGCCGCCTCTTTTGTTCGCCGGAGGAGAAGGAGAGAGGGGGGTATTTTAGTCCATTGAAGTGGGAAAAATAGTAAAAATATTGTGAAATGGCCAATATGGCAAAGCAACAGTTTGGTATCGGTTGGAAGTGGCATTTTAACGACACCATTCCGCGGAATGGCATTGTGGCGAAACCCACTCTTGACAGTGGCAGAATGTCCAATTTCTCGTTTCCAGGCGATCGATCTCCGATTAGCATTTCCTTAAAACATATCCATATCACGTTTGAAGCCCGGGCCTTGAAGCCCTTGTTATGGTGTATTTGAGCCGATGAGTTAATCTGAACCGTCCATTCCAATCGGATGAACGCCACGTGCTCGCACCGCACGGCGTCAATTGCCCACCGATTCCCCCACTCATTTCCTCCTCCACTCAACTCGAGCTCCACCTCCACCCCTCCAATGGCGGCGGTGGCCGGAACCCTAGCTCCACTCCTCCTCCCCCTACGCCGTCGTCCTCCACTCCCCCACCCATCTCCCTGAGGCCGACGCCCCCTCCACCCTCGCCCCCGCCTCCGTCTCCGCCGCGCTCGTCGTCGCCCTGGCGGCGAACCGGAGGCGGCGGCGAAGGTGGGCCCCCGGCGGAGAGGGGGAGGAGAAGCGGAGGAAGGGCCCTCCTCCCGGCGCTGTCGGAGATCCGGGGGGGGAGAATGCCGGGTTGGGGGGAGCTGCTGACCCCGGAGCCAGCCAACGCGGCGGCGGTGGCGCTGTCGGCCGCGCTCGCCTGGGCCGGCGCGTCGCTGCTGCTGCAGCTGGCGCTCATCTCGTTCGCGATATTCGCCGCCGCCGTCAAGTACTCCTTCGTCGCCGCGCTCCTCCTCTTCGTCCTCATCGCTCTCCTGTGACTGTGACTTTGAGTGGCCAAGTAAACCCCCCTTCCCTCCCCGACGCGGAACATAGGATTGTGATAATCTGTGAAACATGTCTGAATTTTGCATTGCAACTGAAATCCACAATAGTCTATTGTCACTATGCTGTTTCACAATATTATGGAACAAATGGAGCTTCTCGATACGCTTACATTACAAATATAGATCTGTTGAACACACTTTAATTAAGATGGAAGGTCCACAACAACAAAATACAGTTTGGTTCGTATGGGCTTAGTATAACATGTACTCTTTGAATGATAAGCATGCCTTGTAGATACACCCGGAGTTGAATTGACCAAGGCCCTTTGACGACTAGATTGAGAAGAAGCAATTTCCGTAGGTCATTGGTTGTGTTGGTTGTTGACTATGGAGATCCAACAAAGACGTGTATAGCTTTTGCTGTTCTTTCACCTGATCAACGACCATTGAGCATGAACAAATTGTTATCAAACTTATATTGCACTGAATCTTGTACTAAATCTATGTTATTGCACTAAATCTTGTATTTGCACTGACACCTTGCAAATTTCTGCTGATGAACATTGTATTGCAGTCTTATATAGAACTCCATCAACAATTATATTGTTGCTGATACGATGTTATTCATATTCATGAAGAACTGTGCAGCAGTTATATACGTGAAAAAAAGATAATATCAAGCTTTTTTGCTTTTCATTGCAAAACAACTGCAGCTAATTCTAGTAAAGAGCTACTTTTGTTAAATTGTGATGCGCCCGTAAATTTAAAGAAATGCCCCGTTGATCATTAATCTTCAGGTCTAATTTCAGATTTGGTTATCTCCTAATTCTAGTTATAGGGCTACATTTTTTAAATTGAAGAAACATTATCATGTCTATTTTTCAAATTATGAATTGTAGTTGCATGTGTGTTCATCTTTCCAAATTATGAAGTGTAAATTGTCTATGCTATATGTTAGGTTCTGTCGCACATCAAATAGAGAGTGTAATTTGGATGCTATCCCCAAATGGAGAGTTTGTTTGGCTAGTTGCTTTCTTGAGAAGCTGAGGATAATTTCTATTGGGCTGAAGCCTAAATATAGTAAACAAATTATGGCACCAAGAAATTGACATATTTCAAGCAAATGTTATAAAGTTTCTGTCTAGTGTTACCTTCTCTTGAAGCATTTCGTTTGCTGCTTTTAGTATGCCTTCCTGCACATAAAAAAAAAATCTCTAGCATTACACATCAGGATTTTAATAATGAGTTAATTGAACTTTTGATTCCTCAACTATGGGCCACTTAACATTTGTCCGTCCACTATGAAACTGACTAACTTATTAATGCTTTGGGCCTTTGGCTCATCGCCTCCCTACACCCTAACACACTATAATTTTCTTTCCAATATGAAAAACTTCACCATATTATTCCATTTGGTACGGCCATTGACGCCTGAACACCTTGATCTGTATGCCAAATGGGTGCACCATGCCCAAACAAAAAATATCCAAAATGTGAAGTTTTAGGGACTGATGTCGCCAATTTTAAAGTTGGTGGACATAATTGAGCAACTAGAATAGTATGATGGGAAAAAAGACTAATTACCTTTTAATGGTGTATTTCAAACCTCTTTGCAGTTTTCTCTTGTTTTTTAAATAGCTTGAAAACCAAATATAACTACCTTCTGTTCTTAACTTCTTATGTTTTGGCATAACTTATAACTGTTTTGGTGATTCATCTTGTAAACAGAGAATGTGTGTGCTTAGATGAACAGAAACTTTACAGAACAAGCAATAAGATATCAGACATTGAGACTAACCTTGTTTCTAAGAAATTGAATCTCTTGTTGCATCATCTGCATCTGTTAGAAGATATTCCATATTGGTGTTTTGAATACTCATTAAAAGTTTGAAAGAATTAGAGGAAAGAAATGGAGAATAGCTATCTTACCTTTGTTGTGCGTATCTGGTAAATCCATAGTTCAAGACCTTTCTCTAGTGCATGCAATTTATCTAGTGTCATTTCCCCTGCTCCCCCTCCATATGTAGACCTGCTTGTTTTTTTCATTTATGAGTCCAAAATTTTTTGTCCATACTAAATAAAAGTTATGTTTCATACTGGTTTTTTGTGCTGACCATAAGGCTCATCATGATTGGACTGAATTGATACTGTCTATATCACTCAAATCACTTCAATCCCAATTTTCTTGATTGGGAATGGAATTAAAGCTATTAGGCAGTTCAGATGTTAATCTTTTTCTACTATTGGCTTGCTCTTGTTACTTATGTATTGAAATAGTGTCTGGTATTTTTTTTTTAATCTTCGTGGAGTGGTCATACTCTGCCTGATTCTGTTGAAAACCAGTTGTTTGCATGGAAATCCTACTATCTTCTAATCCTTCTATAGAGGGGATTTGATCTTGTGCCACTCCTTTAGAGTGGTAAACTGGTCATTTTTCGGTTTTATAATAGGTTGGTTTTCAGTATTTTCTTCTTCTGAGCTCTTAATTATCATGGAAATTTGATGATGATTATTAGTCGAACTTTAAGCTTGTACAGCGAAATTGGCATTTCTCATATGTTAAACCTAACCTGTTCCTCACTAATTTAGGGTAGTTTACAAGATAATCATGTGCTGAAAATATTAGCAGTCCATTTTATGGTCGAATTACACAGGCCACATGACTCAACAGGTCCTAATGTCTCATTAGGCCACTCGTACTGTTAGCAGTGCAGAATATGTAATTAGTATCCTCTCGAGCATGAAAGTTACCTAAGACCCCTCTGTAGTAGATCTATTTCTTCCCTTAACAAGAAAATCCCTTGTTCTGCTACCTGTTATATGATGCAAAAAAGTGTGTTAGTAATCTTTGGTGTCATTATCAATTTAAGTATATTCATTTATCTTAAGAATTGGAACAAACAATGCTGTGTATTTTTACTAAACAGAACATTCATTTTGTCTTAATTATATGTTCTCAACTTTTCATACGCTTTCAGTTTCACCTAACATAAATGGGTTTTACTAGATATGTCATTTTCAAATAGTAAGATTTTTCTTTTGAATCTTTCAAGCTAAATAGGCAGACCTGTCTTTGTAGAGCTCCTGGTTCCATTTGACCACCTGCCACATTGCTCTGGTACCTTTCAACCAAGTTATGCATATTTCTGTGAACAAAAGGAAAGCATTTCAGAATTGTATTCACAAACTACAAATTCTATATAAAACATGAATTTGGAAACACACCCATTAGTAGCTAATTCATGGAGTTTTCCCTGAGAGGAGAATATGATAACACCTACATCAGCATCACAAAGCACTGATAGTTCCCTGGCCTTCTTGAGGAGCCCCCCACGGCGCTTGCAGAAGGTTACCTGTCTGTGGACAGGGTTCTCTATTCGTCGCGTTTGCACCTTTCCTCTGACCATTGTTGTTTCACTCTTCCTGCAGATAACCTTTGGCCTGGACTAGACTTGAAGCTACAGCTGTGGCACTAGTAACAAGGAGATATTGACCTTGTGTTCCTCTCAAATCGAAGTACACATGCAGGTGGATGGCCTGCTTTTATATACCAGTCCACCTTCAAGGGAATATGAGTACGACCTTTGGATAGCACTGATTGCTTTGTTGTAAGCCACTGAAAAGCATCTTGCAGGTCACTGTACATCTTTCTTCCTGCTCATGTAGATTCTTATAAATATTGTCATATCACTATATGATATACTTGTATAATTGCTGTTTATTTGTTATGATTAATTTAGCTGTTCCTCTAAGATCTTATGTCACATCTAAGGACTTCTCCATTGTTCTTTCCCTTAAAGTTGGCTTATCTTGAGCATATAGAGCTGGCCATACATTTATTCTCCAGTTCTGTTGTAGGACTTACTCTTTTACCTTGTTTATGGAATCAAGTTCCTGTACGTCTCTATGGAGAATCTATCTAGCAAGTTTGTTAGTATCAGTAAAAGTTTAGGTTTCAAGTATCAGATCACATATTGCAGAAGATGCGGTGAATGTTTATAACATTGGATCTAGAGAAAATATCGTATTACTGTAAAATTGATTGATATGTACATTTATTAATGAATATTGCTGAAAATTCAGTAAAATCATGTATATTTATTTGTGATAATGTATATTCCACCGCAGCATTGACATGGATTAATGTTAGTAAGCATTCTTGTATGATCGAAAGGCAAAATTGAATGTATGCCACCCTTGCATCAGTATGCCTTAAATAATATATTTGTTCATTTGGTTTTCAGTTTTCATCCAGATTCAGCCAAACCAGCATCAGCACTGTTTTTTACTCTTAAGTACTCATGGCTGAAACTTGTTGCCAGTAAGCATGTAAGTAAATGCATAGATGTTGGCCACACGTCTAGCATCATGTAAAATGAATAATTCTTTTTCAAGTTTGGAGGGGTGTAATTTGAGCCAACATTCAACTTCAGCTTTCTGAAATACTTATATAATCAAACATTTTGGAGGTCAAGAATTGTATTCCTTAAAGTGAAAAGATAACATATCCCAACTTTTTTTATTTCGGATAGTTTCATCCAGCTCATTATTTGGAATAAAGTCTGAATGAATCATATTCAGTTATTCCTTAAAAAATGTAAAAGGTATTGGATTTTTGTACTGTACTGTTACAAAGGTACTCTTGTTGTCCATTGAAGATAGGCTGGTATGCAGTGCTTTAGATATTTTATATCTGCTAACAGCATTTTGTTCTCCTTTTTCAAAGACATTGATCTACCAGTGAAGACTACTGGAATTATCTCATGCATTCAGCTACCAGTTGATTCTGTACAAGTTATGACTATTTGGTGGATAGGAATATGGGAATGGGAATGCTTCAACTTGCACCCACCTGTTGTAATGGTTATAGTGAAGTAATTTTGTTTCATCTTCATTAGAGTTGGTGGCTAAACCAACTTACTTTCTTGTTGCCTGTTCATGTCAAATATAAGAGATCATCGTCGAACACATTTTTTACTGACACTAATCACTCTTGCTTTATGGTGCATGTTGCATGGGTCTGATGTTTCTGAATGGAAGCATAAACCGAAAGCTCGAAAGTAACCTGGATTAGTTCATCCAGCTATCATACAACTAGAAGCAATGGCCAATCTTTGTCTTAGTGCGATCTAATAATAAGCTATGGATGCATCTTTACTGATGCATTACCTTTCGCATTGCTCAAAGTTAATTAGCTAGGATGCAATGCCATCCATTTGTTTGCTTTTATAAAGAAAATGGGCATTACATTTTGTTAGCCTGAGGTGTTAATGTCAAGTCAAAATATTTAACTGAAATGAATGCATGGAATCGTAATCTCATGCGACGTGTCTTAAGATTTGTCTTCCACTACACATTGGAGAATATTGCGTATTGACTACGTGCTTTGTTGACCTATGGACGAAGAATGTCTGTTGTACACCTGTTCAGTTTTTGTGCCCTGATTTTTTTCTCTCTAGGTCCTATGCTACAGAGAATCTGGAATTGCATCCATTTATTTCTCTCTTTTGGATGGTCTCTCTTTTTTCAAAACTTGTAATAGCGAAGCTAGAATTAAGGAAAGACATTATTTCACAGCTTGGAAATGTCGGCCTCATCCATTGCCCTATATGAAATCAGTCACTACTAAAATTTGTATTTTAAAACTTAATTTTAGAGTTGATGGTAGGATATTTTCATCATAACTTCTTGTTCGGTAATTGCTTTTTAAATCGTTAACGATATATATAAGTTTTACTCATAAATCATTTTTGTCCATCAATAAACCGGAATAGCCAATTGATTGGTACATGTAAAGTTGGAACTATAATCTCTTTGAGATGATCTCCAGCAAAATGTTTGAAAATTTCGGATCCTAGAACAGGGTCGGGTCAATGTTCTACACATGGTCGCTGTGCACTGTACCTCTATACTATTACTACCAGTCAAGCAGCTCATGGCCTTTGGCATTGGGCAATACCAGTGAAGAAGCTACTCCTATCACACGTACAGCCATGGTCATCATCAGCTTTCTCCACAATCTCCATCCTATCGCGTCAGATCAGACGTTTGTTCTCTGCTTGCTCTGTCATCTTCTCCTTGTTCTGACCTGACCTGCAGTACCATGCAACACCATCATGTTTTTCTGATCTCTCTTTCTTTCTCTCCATCTGTCTCTCTCTCTTAGCTCAGCATCAGAGCTTCAGCTGCTTGTTGAGCTAGCAGTAGCCTGCAATTATATTCCTGCCGTTTTTGGTGCAGAAAAGCAAGAGAGATGTTGATGGTGATGATGCCGGTGTGTGGCCTCCCGTTTTGGGTAGGACGCCATGGACGCAAACCTCTCAGTTCTTTGACACTAGCAAAATGCTACATCAACAAGGGCTAGCTTCTTTCGATTGCAGGATGAAGAGGAAGCCAAAACTTTTTGTTCTTTAATTAGATTGATATTTGGGGTACTCATTTGATATCAATAGTGGAGTTGCCAAATGGCAAGAGGCAAGAGGATCACCTGGCTAGATACTTGGAAGTGATCTTGAGCTGGGACATATTGGTCGGTCCAATGATTGGTCCCACAATCAGAGTGGTATTAGAGTGATAGCAGTGCAAGCCATGGGCTAGGCAGGCTTGGAGTGCCATGTAATCTCAAGTACTCTATGGATACAATCTTCACACTACATGTGGCCTGAGGCGGGTCTATAAAATTTTTGAGGAACAATCAAGGCTAACGTTGCGAACTCCACGATGCAGTGCCACACGCCCTCGATGGGCGCGGAGAACGCGTGCCCTATTTTGGCTCCAAGGACTTCCCCTGGCTCAGTGTTTCGTCGACGTGGCGCCAAATATATATCCGTTTTGCTGCGACCGGGCCGAATGACACGTCTGCACATTGTGAAGGCCCTTATAGGTGGGGCCTAGTTCTCGGTGGGTAAAAGATGAATTGGGTTAGCTTTTGGTATGCATATTAGACATCTGTGTGTAAAAGCATTGCCATACATTTGGAAGGTTCTTATTTGTGGCAAAAATGTCTAACACATTTGTATTTCATATATGCAAAAGTGTATAATACACAATAAATGTCACAACATTTAAATATATGTTCTAGATATTAATGAGGTAAATATGGACCAGTTATGGCCGTGGCACTTCTTAAAGAAAAAAAAAAGTTAATTTTTGTACCGTTAGATCTCCATCAACGGTACCTTTGCCCTTATATAAATACACAAACCTTATTCTCCACTCTCATCTTGCACAGCCGCGTTGCCGTGCGTCCACCAAACACCTCCTAACCTTTGTAGTTCTCATAGCCAAACCACCATTCCTTCATTGCCCATCGATGCCCTCTCACATGGCACCTTTGACGTAGTTACTGGCATCTCACATTCCACCACCTCCACCTTTCTCTTGACTAGCTTGTTGTCTTCTCCAATTCCCTTCAACCCTAGAACCGGCCCTAACTAGGGTGGGCCAATGTCATCCACCTCCTTGCAATTGCTGGCCAAAGGAGGAAGGTGGCATACATCTCAAAGTGAATCTGACGCGTGGAGGTGGCATATGTGGCCCTATGAGTTAGCAGCTCACGGAGTCACATCTCAAAGATGATATAGCTAATTTGACTATTACCCATATATGCATCTTAAAATTGATATAGCTAAATTGACTATTACCTGTTTATAAGCTGCCACTCTTTTTTGGGCTAGATTGGCACGGTGTAGGGGGGGGGGGTTATAATCTGATCTAACTTGCTGAAATTTGAATCTCCAAAGTTCAACAGAATGTGTGTAGTCACCTTCCCAAAACATAATGTTAAACTTTTTTTTGTGCAGTTCTTGGTGTAGAAAGGAAGAGGTGGGTGATGGTGATGATGCCTGTGTATGGCCAGCCTATTTGGGTGGGACTCCAATCGCCATGGATGCAAAACTCAGCTGAGACCCATCAATTCTACCCTAGCAAAGGTACAACAACAAGGGTTTTGATCTTCCAGTGCAAGATGCCAACCTTTTGTTCTTTGGATTGATCATTAGGTACTACTCATATATCTGACACATCAATAGTGGAGTTGCACCAGATGGCAAGAGGCAAGGGATCACCTGGGTTGAGTTGATACTTACAAGTTGGAAGTGATCTTTACTAGGCCTAGTGGTGGATCCACACTACAACAAAAAGGTCATATATAGAGACGTCCTATTCAAGGCGTTTATCTAGTCGTCTCAGTCTCAAGAACCACTCCTGTAATAAAGACGCTTGTTGAGACGTTTTCAATGTTGTCGTAGGCCCAAAATTATTTTTCATATTTTTTTGTTAAAAATCCTAGAAAGTCCTCCACATATCACTATTCCTCCACAACGTGGCCCACCAGCCCACTAGAGCTCCCTTCCCCATATCCTTGCTTGCTTCCCCCCTTCTCCATATCTTTGGTCCTCTCCGCACCACGACTTCCCCTCAATGTCAACTCCTCTTCTCATTTGCCACCGCCACCACCCTCCATTGTCATCGCAGCCGCTTGATCCCTAGCCTCTGTTGCGCTTATGTCGTCCCTGCCACCCAAATGCCACAAACATAACAAGCTAGCAACCCATTTTTTGGTCGCTGACAACCAAGCTCCACCAATAGTACCCCTCTGGTGGTCGGATATGTCTGTCAGTGACCAAACTAATTTTTTATTAGACTGATGCCTACACCTAGTTGTATATAGACATTAATAAAATAAATATATAGATATGTTATGGCACACTAATGCTTTATTTTTTAAAAGAAAAGATAGTTGATTTTGTGGACCGTCAGATCTCCATCAACGGTCCAAGTTACTTTTGCCCACATATAAATACACAAACCCTATTCCCCACTCATCTTCCATAGCCGCCGCGCCGTCGCCGCGCCTCCACCAACCACCTCGAAACCTCTCTAGTTCCCATAGCCAAACCACTCTCCTTCATCGCCCATCGTCGTCCTCCCACTTGGCACCTTTGACGTAGTCACCGCCTCACCGGCGTCTCACAATCCACCACCTCCACCTTTTTTCTTGGCTTGTTGTCTTCTCCAATCCCCTCCGTACCTTGGAGGCAGCCCTAACTGAGGTGGGCCACCTCCTTGCAATTGCTGGAGGAGGAAGGGAGGTATACATCTCAAAGCAAACCTGACAACTTGGAAAGCACCTGTAACTATGTGAGTTAGCAAATTCCGTAAATATATCTCAAGATCTATATAGCTAATTTGACTACTACTTGTTTAATTATAATGTGCCACTCTTTTTTTGTGCTAGATCTAGGGGGTATTAATCTAACTTGCTCAATTTCAAAGCTCCAACTAAATTTCAACAGAATGTGTCCAGCCACCTTCCTAGAAAATAATGTTGGAACCATTTACACTACAGCACGGATGAGTTTATGAGGCGATTCAAAAAGCCTCCATTACTCCGTAAAACGCCTTGGACGAGCTTCAGAGGCACTTTTAGAAACGCCCAATATACTCGCGTAGGGAAAAGTATTTAGTGGCGTTGCTGAAAAATGCCTTGCAAAGTACTTTTTGAGGCGTTTCTAATAATGCCTCAGAACTTATTAGAGGTCATTTTCAAGATGCTTCTGATATCTTGGAAGGCGTTTTCAGAAACGCCTTACAAAATTTGTTGAGGCTTTTATGTAGAACGCCTCCATAAGCCTAGGAGGATGTTTTAAAAAGCCTTTTACATCATTGCATCAGTAGGATTACAGATTACTACTGTTACATCCGTAATTGTAGCCAATCAATAGCATCACAACATATCATATTACAAACAAACTCATCCAACACCAATAATTTGAAATGTTATTTGACAACATAGTTTACAGCTAACCAAAGATAACATAGTTGAAATCTTAGCAGAACAGCTTCCAATTGTTTCTGATGGCATTCTTCACTTGTGGCAAATAGCAAGCTGAACTCTTCATTCACATCATTACACCACACAAAGAGGTCAAAGAATATAGTAGTATGAAGTATTTTGCATCATCATAATAATGACCAAAGCTCTGTTAAAAGTTTAATGATTTGATGCTGGCTTGATTCAACTTAAGATTGTCTGGTAACAGTAATAGCAATGCTGACAGTCCAAGAATCTCCAGGTTTTGGAGACTAGAGTGGATACATTTAGAAAGCACAAAAATCACTAAACACAGGAAATCAGCAAGGGAAAACTCTAATCACTAAATAAATTTTAAATATAAAAGTACACACCCTAATCACAAAATGCTGATTGCAAGTACCACTTCTTAATGAAATACTTTTTGTTTCTTGTCTTATGTATCAATGATCTGTGGAAATGGCAGTTTTGTAACTATTTCTTAATTGAACAGTTAGTTGCCAAGTCATGTGCTACTAGGTTCATGTACTCACCTTCCTAGAAGAAAGGTGAAAACGAGCTTGGTCTGAAACATCTTCACTTCTTCAGCAAGAATAATCTTCTGTAGCCTATAATTAAAATCCACTGGAAACAGGTACAGAGCAAATGCTCGAAGGATCACAGCAAGAATGATTGGTAGCTTGGTCTGGATCTACTGAAGACAGTGTATTAACCAATATAAACATCTTGGTTAAGGAGAAATATAAACCTACATTGCACTACAGACTTGGAGTATGCAAGTTTTTTAGTTCACACAACATGCAACATACGTACTTTGAAAGAAGGTGCAATCTGAATCCACTGAGTACAGTATCTTTTGTGCAATTTGTTTGTTAAATGCTATATGTCTAACTAAGAGAAACATATGTAAATCATATTTCAGAGTATTGTGATACCTTTCAAGAGCAAACATGAACCCTGAATTGTAGATAATCGAAGCATTTTATTGATCTCAGTCAATTATAACCATGAACCCTGATTCCCCAACATTCTCAAAAATTATCATATTTAATTCAAATGGAGAGAACTAGTGTTGTTACTGCAAACATAATATAAAAATTCTCCCACGTCTAGTACAGCCAAACCTGAGAAAATTGATCAACTAAGTTATAAACAATGCAAACACAAACAACATGGCAAAATTAAAGTTATCGCACTACTGCATCTATAATCAGGTGAACAGGTAGAAAAACTCATGTGGACAATAACACAAGAGTAAATTTCATAAAACTATATATACTTTGCACAATCTATCACAAAACTATAGATTTTAGAACTATTTCACAAAACTACAGATTTAATGTCTTTGTTTATCACAAAACTACATGTACTTTGAACAATATATCACAAAACTACATATTTAAGAATTTATTTCACAAAACTACATGTTTAATATCTTTATTTATCACAAAACTACAGATTTAGTGTCTCCATTCTCACAAAACTACACGTTTTAGCATTGTTAAAATGTGTAGTTTTGTGAGAATGGAGACACTAAATCTGTAGTTTTGTGATAAATAAAGATATTAAACATGTAGTTTTGTGAAATAAATTCTTAAATATGTAGTTTTGTGATATATTGTTCAAAGTACATGTAGTTTTGTGATAAACAAAGACATTAAATCTGTAGTTTTGTGAAATAGTTCTAAAATCTATAGTTTTGTGATAGATTGTGCAAAGTATATATAGTTTTATGAAATTTACTCTTGTGTTATTGTCCACATGAGTTTTTCTACCTGTTCACCTGATTATAGATGCAGTAGTGCGATAACTTTAATTTTGCCATGTTGTTTGTGTTTGCATTGTTTATAACTTAGTTGATCAATTTTCTCAGGTTTGGCTGTACTAGACGTGGGAGAATTTTTATATTATGTTTGCAGTAACAACACTAGTTCTCTCCATTTGAATTAAATATGATAATTTTTGAGAATGTTGGGGAATCAGGGTTCATGGTTATAATTGACTGAGATCAATAAAATGCTTCGATTATCTACAATTCAGGGTTCATGGTTGCTCTTGAAAGGTATCACAATACTCTGAAATATGATTTACATATGTTTCTAATGCTCGATCCCCTTTTTAACTGAAGGGCTTGATCTAACTGTAAGAGAGAGATCGATCAGGTGGAAGGGTTATGTACTAAATAACAAATCTGTTAGGGTCTTATTTGAAAATAATACATAATATTGAAGGCATTTTTCTCCGGAACGCCGTCTAAAGTTAGTGGCGTTTTTTTGAAACGCCCCAAAAAACATGAGATATTCTAGCGTTTTGCAAAATGCCTTCTATTGTTCCTTCTTTTGAGGCGTTTTTACCAAAACGCCTTCTAAGTAATCAGTTTCGCAGGCGTTATCTAACAAACGCCTTGTAAATCAACTATTGTAGGCGTTTTCATTAGAATGCCTACGTGGAAGCGCCTTCAATTCCCTTCCATCCTGTAGTGTTATGAGCTCACCACTTATGACCAACAAGCCCAATTAGAAGATGTTAGGAAAGTTAATCTCTCGGCTAAGGAAATCGGGAGAAAATCACGCGTTACCGTTTTCCACCCGTTAACCAGCGTGATTAGCTAAATCAAATCACGATTAAATTACCTTAATTGCACGCGCAATAATAGGTAGCGCTTCCAACATTTCCTTTTGGAGCAGCCCCCGATTCCCTCAGCGCAAAATAAAAGGGGAGGCCGGCCCGTGAGAAAGATGACGATCTCACTCACGGTTCCAATCTCCCCGACATCCCAAAACCCTAATTTCCCGATTCTCAGTTGCGCTGGAAGGGATTCGTAGTGCTGTTCCGGGACAGTGTAGGTGGCGACCGGAAGGCCGCCGCCACCCCGCAGGTGATCGCCAGCGACCTCTTCGGGATCAAGCCGGTGTACTCACTGCTACAACCACTTCTCCTACACCGACAATTCGCGAGGTGATTCGAGGTTCTGCATCCTCTACATCCACCGCGGACCAAGCGAGAACAATTGCAATGGCTTCAAACAACGGTCAGTAATCCTAAATTCCGCATTAGGGTGATCATGTTAGGCTTAGCACTTATGTCTTAGTAGATTGCAACATCTACAGAAGAGTCATGGAGAAAACTTTTAACAAGCTAATTACTATATCACCTCATGTCACATCACACAAGTACTCATGCTTTTGCTTTAATCTGTACTATAGTTGTCATCATGCAGTATATATAATATGATGCTTTGCACCACACCATAGCACAACAACACAAGATATATATCTCATCCATCTCCATCCGATCGACGATAGAGCAGCAGAGAGAGAGAGATATATATCACATGGATTCTGATGGGAAGCTGCAGTACTGTAGTGCAGTGCATCAAGTAGGTTAGCTAGCTTAGTGGTTGGATGCAAAGAAAAGAAAGGAGAGAGCTTAGCACCAAAGAGGAGTGCTGCCTGTGGGAAGGCTTATGGCGCCGGATCAGGTGCTGCCGACCCAAACTTGGCAAATCGACACTGACCACCCATTGCACACCCTTTCTCACCCTCTCTACCTTCCCTGCACCTTCTCTCTCTCTCACACACACAACTTTAATTCATTGAGCAAGACAATGGGGAATTGAATTATATGATCAGTCAAAAAAAATTCAGGCATCTTTATTTTTCTGAAAAGTGAGATGATATGTGTTTCTCTCCTAGCTTTGTTCCCTGACAAGAAGTGATCTGAATAAGTGTGACCAGTCATATGCAAGTATGCAACTACTGGTCAGAGTACAGAATAATTTGGGACATTAACTAGAAACTAATTAACAACAAAAATACCCTTCTCTAAAAAAATAAAATAAAAAAATTAACAAAGAAACTAATGGAGTTAATTGGAGTGCTAAATATATGCTAACATCAAAATATATACAACGTGATTGCAAGTTTGCAACCTGCCAGGTTAGGCTTTCAAGTATTTAATTTATTTGGCACCATGCATTCAATCTGAAAGCTGAAACAAGCATGGAGAGAAATGTTCTCCTCCCTGGCCACCAACAGCAACAAGAATGGCAAGCATGCAGCAGTACACACAGCTAGCAGTCAATGCTTCTGGCTATTGCATTTGCATCACAAGGGAGTGAGAGAGAGAGAACAAGAGAGGCTATAGCAAGTAGCAATGGAGATAGGGTTTGGGATTGCATATATTGCCATGTCACTGCAGCCTCATATTATCTGTGCTGTACTAGCTATATATTACAGTGAGCTTTTGCAAGCTAGGAGAGGTTGGTGTGTTCTTCATATATATGCATGTGAATTGCCAAGCAATTGGAACTAGCTAGCCAACTAGCATCTAGTAGCTACCACTTGGTTTGCATTGCAGATGCATGGCTAGGAAATGAACTGCCACATTACTAGACAATGCATGTATTCATGCAACAAAAAAGTACTTTTTAATAAGATAATAAATGGATATATATGAGTTGAATACAAGTTACTCAGAAGCTGCATATACACTGTGTGTTAGAAAGAACGCAACAGTGTGATGCAGTGTATGTATGGTTTTCTGTGCATGCATATATAGGCAACATATGTATCTTTCCTCTCCATGTCAAGGAAATTGAAACCAAGGATAGACAAAAAAATACTTGGAAGGTTGTACTATGCCAATTTGAACCAGCTGTCGATTTATGTCAGGATTAGCAAGTCATCTTACTATCTAATTAGGGCAGCAAGTATATATATATTTATATATATATATATAGTTGTGGCTGTGCATGTGATAATGGAAATAATATGAAAGCTTGTGTAACAAAAAAAGGCTGCTTAATGTGTCCATGCTAATCAAATTCTAGAATTAGCACCTATATAACTAATTCTTCCAAAATTAAGCACACAAGATTTGCAAGAACTAGCTAGGCATGCATATATGATAATTAACCGGCAAGTTGACTTCAGTTATTCTGCAGATGTACTAAACACATAACAAGGGATGATCAGTTGCTTATTTTTTTCATAACTTGCTAGGTTGCTTATAACTCCAGCCTTCTGGACATCGACCAATCTCTAAACATACTTTAGCAGTGCCTACAAAGTACAAACAACTAAATATCCTCTCTGCAGATCAGTGTTTCTAGGCACAAATTACACAAGATAGAAAAAAGGAGAGGTTATAAATTCTTGCTTAAAGAATATACATGTAAAGATGTCTAAATAGCTATAAATGGGTAAGCAAGATAGCAAAGAAGGCCAGTGGCCTTTGCAGCTAAGCTAGCTAGCTAGCCCTTCTTCCTCTCTTTCCTGCTTTCCCTTTGCCTTCTCCTATTAATCCTCTGCACCTCACACAGCAGCAGCAAACCCACCAACTGGAGCTCTCCTTTCCTACTCCAAGAAACGAAGGTAGAGAAAGAAAGATCAGATCAGCTTCAGGACCAATTTTAGCTAGGTTATATATATCTTTGCGTGCTAATGTGTTTTAGTTATCTGGGTGTGTAGAGTTCTTTGTTAAGGCACTGATTCAGCTGCAGCTTAGATTCAAGTTTGTATGTTCTCTCTTTGAGGAAAAGAAACCCCTTTTCCTGTGCTTCGAGTTCTTGCAAAGAGAAACTGTGATGCTTGGCTTCCAGTTTGATGCTTCTTTGTTCAGATTGGAAATTCTTCCTAGCTTCTTTCTCTATTTATGTAGCAAGGATTCTTTCCGGCCCAGTGATCCTGGTTTCTTTTGGAAGGTTTCAGTTTTTTCGTTCTTTCTTGAAATTTCTCTTCTTGCCTTAGGCAGATCTTTGATCTTGTGAGGAGACAGGAGAAAAGGAAGAAGCTAGTTTCCTGCGGCCGACCTCTTGCTTCTCACTTTGTGATGAGTTTTCTTTGGTCAATTCTTAGCTAGATATGTTAAGATAGTTAGTTAAGCAAATCGAAATTGCTAGCTTTTCCATGCTTTCTTAAACATGATTCTTCAGATTTGGTTGGTTCTTTTTTTTTTCCTTTTTGTGGAGACGTGCTGTTCTTGCATCTTATCCTTCTTGATTCATCTACCCATCTGGTTCTTTGAGCTTTCTTTTTCGCTTCTTCCCTTCATTATTTCGAGCAATCTCTGCACATCTGAAAGTTTTGTTTCTTGAGACTACTTTTGCTAGATCTTGTTTACTCGATCACTCTATACTTGCATCTAAGCTCCTTTCTAAATAGGCGATGATTGAGCTTTGCTTATGTCAAATGATGGGATAGATATTGTCCCAGTCTCCAAATTTGATCCATATCCGCCAAGTCTTTCATCATCTTTTTCTTTCTTTTTTATGAGCAAAAATCATCTTTTTCTTTCAAAGTTCAGTTTTTTTTCTCTTGTTTTACCCCTCTTTAGCTATAGCTGGTTTCTTATTCCTTTTGGATTTACATGTATAAAACATGCTTGAATTTGTTAGATCGATCACTTTATACACATACTATGTGAATCACGATCTCAGATCTCTCAGTATAGTTGAATTCATTAATTTCTTAGATCGATCAGCGTGTGATGTAGTACTGTAAATCACTACTAGATCTTTCATCAGTCTCTTTTCTGCATCTATCAATTTCTCATGCAAGTTTTAGTTGTTTCTTTAATCCGGTCTCTCTCTCTTTTTTAATCAGCTGAGAGTTTGTGCTGTTCTTTAATCATTACCAGATCTTTCATCAGTACTCTCTCTTCTGCATCTATCAAACTTCTCATGCAATGTTTTTGCTGTTCTTTGATCTGATCTCTGGTCTCCTTTTTTGTTGATCAGTTGAGGGCAAGAAGACATGGGGAGGGGCAGGATTGAGATCAAGAGGATCGAGAACACGACAAGCCGCCAGGTGACCTTCTGCAAGCGCCGCAACGGGCTTCTCAAGAAGGCGTATGAGCTCTCCGTCCTCTGCGACGCCGAGGTGGCTCTCATCGTCTTCTCCAGCCGTGGCCGCCTCTACGAGTACTCCAACAACAACAAGTATGTACTTGCTGTAAATGTATTGGCTTAATTTTGTACTCAGTTCTTGAAACTAACTTGCTGATCTTGCTGATTGCTTTGTTTCCCTTCGTGTCATTTCATGCTCAGCGTGCTTGTTGTGTTGCTTTATTTGTGGCTAATAGTTTGTTATTGAGTAAAAGTTTAGTTGTGGTTAAAACTGACTCTTGGTAAATATTTTAGAATGAGTTTAATATTATACACATTCTTAGATGATATGTGAATTACTTAACTCAAGGTGTGAAATGATTTAGGAAAAATGTTAGAGTTTATCATAAAAACTCATCAAGATGTATATGTTTGCTCATCAGCTAGCTGTAAGATTAATGCTGAAAATGTTGTCCTGTTTAGTTACTTGAAAAAGGATTATTCTGTTCTAATTTTCTTAGTCTTATGGTCAGAAGGCTTTACTAAAGTCCATTTATATATCCTGCTTGCTAAATTGATTTTGCTGGAAAGAATTAACCATGTATGCATGGACTTTAATTTCATCTGCGCATGTAACAAGACTTGCTTACTTTTTTCAGTTATCATCTACTCAGATTACGAAATAAAATTGTAAGATTTATTTCAAACTATATGCATGGTACTATGGTGATTTGTCATGCATGCATAATTATATTGTTTATGTATCTAAATAAAGTTACTCTCTTAACCTCCATGGAAAATTCCTTAATTAGCTATTGCTCATCATTTTCAAAGTGAGATGTGTGAATTAGATATGTACACACATATTAAGGGGAGCCTATTTGAAAGATACATTAGAATCCCCTTCCAATTCATTCATGCATGCAGTCAAATAATTATTTAAAGTTTTTGCAAGGTCTCATTGTTTTTATACATGTCAAATTCATTTGCAATCTCTCTCATGTACATGTACATGAGTATGCATATGCACGCATATCATATCAGTGCTATCAGTACTTGAGCAGCTAGCAAAGCCACTGCCATCTTTTATCATATTCTATTCTCCACAGTTCACACATCATATCATGCACAGCAAGGTAACCAATCTCCTGTCAATGTTGTATGTTCAGTAGATAGTTCACCCTAGAAACTAGCTGTCAAGAGTTTCCTTTTCCTTGCTTCTCCATACACTGATACACATATAGACACCATGGACATGCATGAGAAGAAGTTGCACCAAGCTAGAAACTGCAGCAACGTCCTCCCATATTCGCTGTGTTTGCTCCTCTCCCGTGCAAAGTTGTGCATCAGTTAATAAGCCAATGGCCATCCATCTGACCATTTCTCTTCTCTCTAGCAATTTCATTTCCCTTCTTGTGTTCACTTCAACACAGCTTGCAGCTAGAGACAGCATGCAGTCGCATGGCTACCTTTCTTCTGCACAATTTTATGCTGAAGTAAACGCTTGCTCCTCACATGCATTATTTCTGCATTCATGACATGTATAGTCATGTGTGTTGCATTTCTTCTCTTGTTGGCATATATGAACACACTACACTACCATGCATGCATGCACAATTATCAGTATTTATGTTGTAGTGTTGAGAGAGTACCACTCGACTGATGGGATATATACTGCAGTGTGAAGGCTACAATTGACAGGTACAAGAAGGCTCATGCTTGTGGCTCAACTTCTGGTGCACCTCTCATAGAGGTCAATGCTCAGGTACCCATATATATGTTGCTGCTTTGTTAATCACCTTCTTCTATTCATTTTGCCTTTGGTTCAGTTAAATTTGGTGACTATTCTAAACCAAGGCATATTCATATATATAAAGTGAGAGCATATAGATGCCTTGCATTTTAAGTATTTTATATACTTTGTGGTAGGTAATTGACTGCTGCATTGTATTAATTTGTTGGTTTCATCAGGGCATGGTTTGATCTTTGTGCTTATATACATTCATGTGTTATAGCTATACAGCATCAATCTTTAGGACAAGATTGAATTCATAATTAATGCAATATGTGAACCACTTGGAGATTGCCTAGTCTGCAATTCTGCACTGAAGTTCTCCATATATTTGTCTTCCTCTGAGTTTAAGAGTCTACTTTTCTTAGAAACTGTAAGTGCATGTACCCTTTTGAGGCTAGTGGCTTGGAATTTAAAGTTAGTGACTGAAGAGAACAAACAAAATTCACAAAATAAACTTCACTGTAAAAGCATGCATGCAGTCATTCTGTTTGCACTACAATTAAGGTTACAGTTACTTTTTTTTTGCTGATCAATTAGAGCTACATGATAAACGTAATTAAATCTCATCGATCGTCTTGTTAATTGTCTTGTGTGAAGCAATACTACCAGCAGGAGTCTGCTAAACTGCGCCACCAGATCCAGATGCTGCAAAACACCAACAAGTAAGTGCCTACTAATACATATTTTTATATCTGCCATTCAAGAAACACGTGTATATATATCGATGATAATATTGAAAAGAGATTACTTGACAGAATCAATGTGATGACCTGGAAATACCTATTTTCGTTTGGTTTGTTTTCCTATGTGAAAGGCACCTGGTTGGCGATAATGTGAGCAACCTGTCACTGAAGGAGCTGAAGCAACTTGAAAGCCGCTTGGAGAAAGGCATTGCAAAGATCAGAGCCAGGAAGGTAACAACTATAATTAATGCCCTTACCGTTTTCACATGAATATTTACCTACCTCCTATGTCAAAATGAAATTCGATACCATTTCTAATTCATAACAAAAACTCAGTGCAAGCTAGTATTAGTTATCAGTTCTAATTTATTTTTGAATATATAATTCTTCAGTTTCTGATGCAATAGTTACTTGCCAAGTGATCCCTAAAATAAATCAGCAACTGTTAATCCTTATTTGTGTATATTTTTTTAATCTCAGAATGAGCTGCTGGCTTCAGAGATCAATTACATGGCCAAAAGGGTATGTGTGTTACTAGAATTGCATCTTACATACAATTATATTGTACATACTGATCAACGATTGTAAACTAATCCTCACTCTTTTTACCTGATCGGCTACATATATAGTTCTTGTTACAGTTATTCATTTGCAGTGTTTTCTTTATCTGCAATGATTTCAGGAGATTGAGCTTCAGAACGACAACATGGACCTCAGAACCAAGGTAAACACATATCAGGTGACTGCAAGACAAATCAGAATAAACTTTAAATTCTAATTTGTTTGCACAAATAACTATACCTAATTAGCTAATCCAAGCTTGACGAAAAGAACAATTAATCTTTACAAACAACGAGAGACTACCCCTCTATCTCTACGTTGATGAGATCATGTGTACACTTGCAGATTGCTGAGGAGGAGCAGCAGCTGCAGCAGGTGACGGTGGCCCGGTCGGCCGCCATGGAGCTGCAGGCTGCGGCGGCGGCGGCGCAGCAGCAGAATCCGTTTGCGGTGGCGGCGGCGCAGCTGGACATGAAGTGCTTCTTCCCGGTGAACCTGTTCGAGGCGGCGGCGCAGGTGCAGGCCGTGGCGGCGCAGCGCCAGCAGATCATCCCCACCGAGCTCAACCTCGGCTACCACCACCACCTCTCCATTCCCGGCGCCGCCGCCGCCGACGCGCCGCCTCCTCACTTCTGAACCTCATGAACTTCATTCTGCACCGGCCTGCTGCCATGGATATGATGATCAGCTCATCTTCTATATCTTATGCTGTTATGCAGACAGACACTACTGATGTGGCTATATATATAGTATTTGTGTGCTGCTGCATTTTGTTAATCCCTTATAAATTGCTACTTAATTATCTCATGGAGAATTGGAGAGACCAAATGGGCAGAGCTAGCTAGTTAGCTGTGCCCAATTAAGAAGCTAAATCTATCAGAAGTGTGTACTGATGAATGATGAGTATTTTTCTTCATTTGGGATCAAATTAAACTAAGTAAAACATATATATTTGATTTATGTTTTACGTGCATGCATGCAAGCTTAATTGTGTCACCTTTGGGGATTCATTTTGTATATATGTGCACCATTTTGTGTGTAAAAGGCAGGTTTATATGACTTTTTTTCGCAATTACACGATGGCCCATGCACATAACCACCATGCACACTGCACGTACATCCACAAGTGTGCCCCTTTAACACAAGGCAATACAGCAAATAAATTGTAATGTGCCACTAAACTTTTTTGAAAGTGTAACCGCGCGTATGCTTCCGTGGCTTATATATGACTCTGGTGGCTGAATTCTAGGGCATGTCGACCTGAGCATCTTCGTGTGGGTTTCGACTCTCTAATCCTCCTGGTCTCTAGCAGTTGTGGAAGGGGCGAAACTCCAGGGTTTTTGATTACTCTCTTTCCTCACTCTCAAGGGTTCTGAAAGTCATCCTACAGGAAGACCATTTGTGGTCTTCTGCTGGCGTCGCTGTTTTTAGGGGTTTATTGGGAGTGTAGTGGAGCTTCGCCACCACCCTCCATCTATTTAGGAGCAACATTTTTTTGGTAGTTTTTTACTTTAGCAGTCTTTTTGTTTCTTTCTTTGTTCCCTTATCCACATGCAATGGTCGTCTGACTGGTTACGTTGTGTAACAAAAACTCTGCTTTTTTCTAATATACTGACGTGCAATCCTTTGGTGTGTTCGCGAAAAGAATGGGGGATCAATTGCAAGTATTTCGTGGGATTAAACTTTTCTTGTGAAATTATTGTAAAATTCCAGCATTCTAAATGAGCTCTAATGTGTGATAATTTGCATTCTCTATATATATTGAATAATTCTTTTGTTGATTATTACTTCAGGTAAAGTACGAAGGAACAAAGGTATTTACCTCATGATGAAAAATAGAAGTGATTTATAGTCATAAAAACAAGCACTTAAAAAGGGAAGATGCTCTGTTTAATTTAGTTTTCTGGCTATTTGATTATAAGAATAAATTCAATATTTTTTAAAATAAACTTAACAAATAATTTGAAATAAGTGGTCTAATAAATAATATTAGTACAAAAATTACTTTTAGAAAATAGAACATATATTTTTTTAAAATAATTTGACGAATAAACTGAAAAGCTCATATTTTGCATGCTAAGTCGCCAACAAGATTGTGTGGCCTGGAGAAGACTTATGAGTGTTGCGTAATGTTGTTTTTGGCATGCAAACTATTTATTTGTAATAATGGCTTTTATTTTGAAATTTCGATACCTCCTCTTTTACATTCCAAAAAAGATGGAAGGAAGGAAAATATTGAACTATGTGTTATTACTACTTGCAACAGCTTATTAGCTACACTAGTCACTAAACATTTCAACTTGAAAATTTTTTTCAAGACCTCATATATCTCCATTAATGATTTTCCCAAATCATAGCCATTTTTGCAGCGCAGCCTCTTCATTTTTTTCCCCGAAATTCCAGTTAATTGGGTTGGTCCATGGCTTTTAATTTCGATCGGAGTCGGAGCCGGAGCCGGAGCCGCTGTTCCCAAACGGCTCGGCTCCACCGCCCAGCTCCGCAGAAGCCACGCGGAAGCCGGAGCCCATTTGTGCCCCAGCTTCTCCTGCTCCAGAAGCCCAATTCAGCCCAGCTCCACCACCGCTCCTCCCGACCTAGCGCCGCCGCCGCCGCCGCCCTCCTCGCCGCACTGCACCGTCTCCCCGCCGGCCGCCTCCATCCGCACCGCGCGGGCATCACCAAGAACGGAAGGTATCCATCCATCCATCCATCTATTATTCGTCCCGCACATGAATTCCCCCCTTTATTTTCTTGAGAGGCACAACATAAATTTCCAGCAGCAGGAAGAATATTATCGTACTTGATTTCTTGCAAAGAAAGAATGATGGATTGATTCGTCTCTGTGCTTGATGCTTCTTGCTTGTAGTGGTGGTAGCTAGTAGGCTAGATATGTTGTTGAGTTTAGTGCCATCATCAATTCATCATGTTTAGGAGATTGAAGTGGTTCTTGGTTCCTGTTGTGTTCCCAACAGGTCCAGTGATGAGCCTACTAAAGGGGAGCATTTCAGAATTTCCTTTTGGATTCTTGTTTCACTTGTTACTTTTCTCATGTGTATGGTTTTGCTTACTTATATGCTACTTTGCGCGATTATTGTGCATTGGAATGGAGGTTTACCTTTGGACTTGATGGAGATTGGATTATGGTATCAAAAGAAATGAAGTTCTGGTTATTGTTCTCAATTGATCTGAACAGGACATATCAGAATTTTTTTAGTTACAGTTGTTTGATTCTTCTTTCCTTTGATTTCAAGAGTGTACATGTTTGAAAACATAGCCTAGAAAGACCTTCCATCTCTGCAACCTTTCTTGTTTTCGTAGTTCAGGGTGAAACCTGAAATATCTTTGTATGGTAGTGTTATCATGGGACAATCTTTTGAGAGTATATGACCATCAGTTCATGGATTTAATCTCTGTTTTGGTGTCGAGTTCCACCACTTCTTGCTTATACACAAATAGTACATCATGACTGTATGATGCTAAATTGCAGACTCTAATCTATTTTATTAGTGCAGATGACAGAAGCTGCTGAGTGGAATGATGAGAACATTAAAATTATCTGTGAACTTTATGCTGAACAAGTTCGGGCTGGAAATCGACCAAGTACTCATCTCAACAGCATTGGATACAGCCAAGTTGCATCGAAGTTTCAGCAGAGAACTCATTTGCTTTACACCAAGAGACAACTTAAAAACAAATGGGATAAACTTAGGAATGAGTACACCATCTGGAAGAAATTGCTTATAAGAGGGTCAGGTTTAGGTTGGGACAGTACAAAAGGAACAATTGCAGCTGACGAAAACTGGTGGAACAAGACAAATACAGTATGCAATAGTTGCGCTTTCTCGATATCTTCTTACCATGTGAACTATGCTATCAGTTGATACCTTTTTTTTTACAGGAGTTGCCAGGTGCAAAAAAATTCCGCAAAGCTGGAATGAAAAATCTGGATCATTTGAGAGTGATGTTTGATGATATTGCCAGTAACGGTGTGGATCATACACCGGTGCCAGCAACAAGTTCGCCATCTACTCCGGAAAGTCCTGTAAACGTTGCTAACCTTGACGGACTAGACAATGACATGGAAGATAATGATGACACTCAGCTGGAAGAGGAGTCTCCCTCGAATCGGAACAAGAAAAGACCTCGCCATGCTAATAATGCTAACAAGAACAAGAGTAGTAGGACTGAAATTGCTTTGCTCATGCAAGCTCAATTGAAGGGTATGGCAGATTTGGCCGAGAAAGCACAGGCCACTTTTGAGAATTTCACCTCCCTTGTTGGCTCTCTAGGATCCAGCATTCAGTATGTTATGACATTGGTTCAAGAATGTGGAGCACGGAGCGGAAGCGACGAGCATTTCATTGCAACTGAGTTGTTTGTCAGTAGAGAACAAAGAGAAATGTTCTTGACTCTGAGTACCGCTGAGGAGCGTCTAGAATGGCTTAGAAGAAAGTATAAAGCTAAGTATGGTGCTTAAGAAATATGATCGCGGAGCTTCCTGACATTGTTTCACTTAGCTCTTGTTGCCTTAGGTATTCAAGACTATTTTTCTTTTCTTGTGTATCGGATGCTAGCATGTATTAGATCCTGACAAGTATGGTCGTCAACCTGTGGGTGTAAAGGCTGATCTATGAATGTACAATCATCACTTAGCATTAGCTGTTTATTTCTTGCTCATTTTGAATTTAATGCTGTCAAATGTGAGATCATATATGCTTCTGACGAAGGGATTCCTAACCAGTTTGAGACTGTAATCACATCCATTTTTTGTCCCAAATTTCTTTCGGATTTTCTGGAATCTTTCAGCTTCAAACAAAATTCAGTAGCAAATATGATTCAGAAGAGCATGGGTACCAGGTTCACTGTCGGAAAACCTGTTACAGGTGGCAACAAGGCTGATCGGAGTTCATAACCCTGAATCAAACCTGTCTGAAGAAACTCATTTGATTTTCTCCTCCAATTTCTTGTTATATTTGAAGCACTAGCAACTGCAATAGCAAATCTGATGATGCTGAAAGACATTAACAAGTGATGTCGTTTCATTCCGGATATATTCCGGTTGTTGCACATCCCTGTATAGTACTGAAACTAGCTTTGATTGGTTGTTCATAACTGACTGAAAGTTGTGCTCGTTCATTTCATTTGTTTCTTCTTTGAAGCTACTTGATGATCTGTGAGCAGCCTGTAATGGCTGGCTTGTTCTCAATTGTAATGTTCTGAATGTGATATGTGCTTCTCATACAAAGATAACGTGTTTTGCAAAAACAGCAAAGGTGATAGTTTTTTTTTTCTAAATTTTACAGTATGATACAGAAACGGGAATTTTGTTAACTTATCAAATATTTCCAATAAACAGAAATCCAATGAACTGTCAGAGGTAGGTGAGAGGGACTTTCAGATAACGTATTCGATATTCTTGTGGAACACAAGGGCCATTCGCAAGTTCCGGAGAGGGTTTGAAAATTGAAACCGAATGTCCCTAATGTCAAAACAGAAGAACTTTGGGAGGTGGTATATGGTATTTCGCTTTTTCCAAAAGAAAAAAAAAAATGTGCAACTTAGCTCACCGAGCAAGCACAACTAGAACAGAATGGAAGTGGACCCTATTCCTCTCCAATACTACGGGTGCAGTAGCAGTGATTGATATTTGGGCCTGGACCCTCACGTCAGTGTCTACTGTACAATCCCCGTCCAAACAAAATGGCTTAAAGTTTATTTTACGATTTAGTGTAAATGTATACCTAATTTATCTTTTTTTGGCCCATACTATATTTCTCATGGTCAATAAATGGGGCGGTGATGCAGCAAGGCGTAGAAGATGTGCCTAATTTTTAAGTTAGTGATCAAATGGCCAAAGTGAACTTTTATGAAACATTATGACCATGAAAATCAAAGTTGGACAAAAAAAAAAATCACCGGACCATGAAAACCAAAGTTAGAACCCATACACATTAAATAAATAATCTGATGTTATGCTATTTTTTATCTCTATGTTTGAGCATCTCCAAGAGTGTTCTATACATGTGGGTGTTTGGGATGACTCCGCCTCTACCTCCACCTTTGCTGGAGTTGGAGTTTAGCCAAATAGTTTCAGTTTCATCTAAAATGGGAGTGGAGCTAGGTGGGGTGCTCTTACAAAATAAATTAGAGGTGTAGCTGGGTTTATACTTTTCCACAACTCAACTTAAAAACTCATGAAGTTAAATTTAGGAGTTGGAGCACTACCAAACGGGGCCATAAGTAAAACCACGTCCTCGAAATCCAAATGCACTTCCAATTTTATTTCAAATGGTGCAAGTCAAAATGTTCCCTTTTTTGGCTCCAACAATAGTGTTGGTTTGATTTTTATATCACTAGAGATGAACTAATTGATTGGTGGGTAGTAATGAAACCTTTTAAATGAGTGGTATAGGTCAAAACTATTGGTTGGTTATGCATCATACTCTACACCAATTCTAAACACCGTAAATCTAATCTAATAGACTTGTATAAATTTTTAAGTCAAATCAACCAGAAAATTCATAATTTGAAAAAAAAAATCACAAACTAAACCTCACACAAGTACAAGCTAACAAGTACTTGATATTTAATGAAAGAAAATTAATTATCTACTTCATTCGCTTGGATACTCAAAACTTGGTAACCTAGCATCTGATGATGAACTTAGATGCCTACTTTGTGATATATCCCATGCTACTGGATGGGTCTTTCTGGATAAAAATAAAAGATAGTTTTGAGTTAACATGCCTACTTTGTGATCTATCCTAGACTACCCTCTAACTACGCCACTGCTGATATAAGACACTTAGCAAAAATGAACAATACTCATTTTTCATGCACCCTTCTTACACTTTGCTTAGTATTTTAGGGATTCCTTGGTTTAGATATATTATTTTTTTTAGGTTTTACATTTGCGGTGCTCCAAAGAAAACTACAAAGTTTTTTTATTAGAGTAAAATGCACCAGCGGTCCTTAAACTTGTCGGGAGGTTTCACTTAGGTCCACGAACTTGCAAAGCGCACATCGAGATCACTAAACTTGGTTTATTGTATCATACCAGTCCAAAGCCGCGTTTGACCGTGGTCTTGCCTACATGGCACGCCACGTGGACAATGACATAGAATTTTTTTATTTTTTTCTCCCTTCTTCCTTCTTTTTTCACCACTGTGACAACCCTCCCCTCGTGCACCCTCTCACCACCGAGAAAAAAGAAGGAAGAAAGAGAAAAAAGAAGGAAGAAGGGAGAAAAAAAATAAAAAAATTACATGTCATTGTCCACGTGGCGTGCCATGTAGACAAGACCACAGTCAAACGCGGCTTTGGACCGGTATGATACAATAAACCAAGTTTAGTAATCTCGATGTGCGCTTTGCAAGTTCGTGGACCTAAGTGAAACCTTTTGACAAGTTTAATGACCGCTGGTGTATTTTACTTTTTTTTTTATTATACCATAGTTATATGGGCTGTCAATTTGGTCAAAAATATAGAAAAAGAGATGGCTGAAAGAAGGGAGACATTTCAGCAGGTGTAAACCCAACCAGAACCAACCTTTTTAAGAAAATATAAGAAAATCGATCTGATGGAGAGAATTACTCTATTTCTCTGATGCAGTAATCCACCATCATAATGTCAATTCAGATAGTTCAATTGGAGTTCGAAGAAAAGGGGGGAAAATAGTACTAGGGCCTTCTCTAAGATAAATTATTGATGCGAATTATTTACTTTATTATAGAGCTAAATTAAATATTTTTGAAAATAAAACTAACAAATAACTTAAACAAGTGGTCTAAGCAGTATAAGAATATAATTAGAGACGTGGAGCAAATATTATACTTATCTTTTCCTCTTGGGTACTCAAATAAAAACATACTCCCTCCATTCCATAGTATAAGGCACAACTACTTTTTAAAGTTGTTTCATAATATAAAGCGTGCATGCATGTATGTCATTAACTAGCACATATTTTCAACTAAAATATTATTATTTAAATCCTCCACCATCAAGATATCTAATATTATTAGGTGCATGCATTCTATTTATTAGAATAATCTAAACTATGAGGTAATAATAATTATTGGTTGTTGGATTAAGAGTGATTATGCCTTGTATTTCTGAACGGAGGGAGTAAGAAAGTCATCAAGTGTTAATAATGCAACTAGTACGAAGAATGGAACGGTTGCAAACCTTTTGCACATGAGACAACACTTTGAAGGCAAAGTACACTTAGGTTTGTTAATAGGCTCAACTAACCAAATCTAACTAAAGCTAATGCTAAAGTACACCCCTTTGGGAACTAAACTGGAAGAGATGCCCCAAAATATTAATTGCACTTGGAAGACGGTGTTAAGGTATCTTTGTTTAGAGAGAGAGTGGTGTGTGTTAAGGTATCTTTAAGCCAAGGAAACAGAGATCAGATAGAATTAACACAAAGTCTCCTGTTACCTCCCTTGCAAGTAACATGCCCATAACTAACCACTTCCAGCCACACTTATATGTTAAAATACACAAAGACATGAAACAAAATGATAATTCATACTCCCTTCGTTTCCAAATAACTAACAACAAACAATATTCATTTTTAAACTTCAAAAACTCGTTTTTTTATAAAATAAATTACAAATACTAAAAATGGTGCCATGTTATTAAAGTGTATTGCGTCTAAATGTAACCACGAAACTTGTGTTCATCATAGTATACAAGATGATAAAAAGGGAGTAATTTGTATGGACGGAGGGGGTGTTTGATTTGTGGTTATTTTCATGCCACATCAAATGTGTTGAAAATTTTTGCAGACAAGTTTATATTACCTTTTATTTTTCCCTACTTGTCGATCAACATGGTGTACTTTTAGCGCTACACTTTTTATCCAAAAACAGGAATATAAGGCGTCTTTTTCTTGTCAAATGTGTCAATGAAACAAACATGCCAAAAACATACCTTCATGGTGAGACGACTGATACTGACTGGAGAGTAAACTTACCTTCGGTTGCAAACACAAATTCATGTAAAACAAAACATTTTATTCTATTTTCTACAAAAAAAAAGGTGAAATAAACCGTGAAAGCAACACGATGATTCAAAATTAAACTCTACTTGTTTTCAGTGACAAAACTCTAGAAACTCTGAAAATTGAAAAGGAAAAAAGAGGAGGGGAAGCAATAGAAAGAAAGAGATGCATATGGATTGGGACAGGGCAACTTATTGGATGGGTTTATGCATATACTCCCTTGAGAGTTTTATGAAATACTTGTCTCTGTAGTGATCACCATGGTCCCCAAGGTTAGCCATACGGTCCCAAGAATCGGATGCACGGCAACCACATTAATGTTGTGATTACCAACGTTTTCGAGAGGTCATTTTCATGTTGTTACGATCGCAAGATTTTGAAGGTTAAGAAGAGATAAACATTGGGGATTATCAGGATCAACAGTGAGTGTACAGCCACCCATTACTGGATGCCGTTTGGATAATGAGGTTTATAAATTGAATTCCGGCCATATGCTTGAAGCTTCATTATGCCAAGAAAATTGGAAGATTAAATTCAGGTTATTATGTGGGGCAAGCTAGGTAGGTTTAGTTTGAAAGCGGATTGTTGTTGTGGATTATCTATTTGATTGTAGGGATGAATTATTTTTTATAAATAAACTTATTAAATAGTTTAAAACAAGTGGTCTAAGCAACGCAGTACAAGGAAGTTTTTTTTTTTAAGAATATATATTTTTTTTGAAGTGTGAATCAAATAATCTGTTTTATTAATCCAATGAATAATAAGTTTGTTCTAGCTCCTACATAAATACTCATTATTAAACCTCAAAGGATGCATATACCTCAATGAATTCTAGAGAATTTCAATTTGGAACAGTTGGTCGAAGTATTAATATTTTAGGATTTTCTTCTTTTCGGTAAATTTGAAATTCAATTGAAAAGGAAGAGGGTAGGGATGCACGAATCAGTCTTCCGAAAAAAAAGAGAGAAAATAACAACCGCGCCACGAAAACCACAACCTGTCCAGCCTTCTTGGCTTGATTTAGGAAACATTGGCTCCTAGTTCAGAGTGAGAATGACCCAAAGTGAACAAAGCCATGACCTACATTGTTGAGAGAAAATGACATGATCTGCACCACAGCTAACACTGATCACTGTTCATCACCCTTGATGCAGGTAAAATCTCCAACATGTGGTGGGGTTACATCCATGCATGGACACCTACAACTCACTCTTCAGAAAAACAGCAAAGAAAAACCCAGATCTCCACACAACACAACATGCTTACTTGCCTATGATGTGAGACACATCAATCCAATTGGAGGGAGAGAAAGCAGTCAAACCAAGATGCATCATATCCATGCCATTCTGCAAGACAAGAACAGTCTTAAAAAAAAATGCTCCAAGAACAAACCAAAGCTTAGGCCCCGTTTAGTTTCCCTGTCAAATTTTTTCACCCTATCATATCGAATGTTTGGACACATACATAGAGTATTAAATATAAACGAAAAAATAACTAATTACATAAATTGTGTGCAAATTACGAGACGAGTCTTTTAAGCCCAATTGCTCCATGATCTGACAATATTGTGCTACAGTAAACATTTGCTAATGACGAATTAATTAGTCTTAATAAATTCATGTCGCGGTTTACATGCGGATTCTGTAATTTGTTTTATTATTAGTCTACGTTTGATACTTCAAATGCATATCCGTATATCGGATGTGACACGCTAAAACTTTACACCCTTTGATCTAAACACAGCCTTAGCTTGAATCTCTCTCTCTCTTTCTTTCTTTCTCTCATCAGTTTGCATGCATCGATCGATCAGAGAGAGCAGCTGGGGCACACCTGATTAGGTGGTCCAGGGGGAGGTTGCAATTTAATCCGGTCCATCGATCCATCCAAAGGGGGGCAGGTTTTTGTCCATCATGATCAGGCGCGAATTCCGAGGCAAACAGGAAGCGTCTGATGATGGGTAGCCATCAAGCTTAACAGAATGAGAGGTTTGTGTGTTGTGGTGCCAATGGGAGTACTAGGATGCATGGTTTTCTTGGTCCATTCTATTCTGAGAGGGGAAACAACTAGATATTGTGGAAATGTTTTATTTGCAAGTAGGTTTGGTGATGCATTTCCTTGGTGTTAATAAGAAAGGATTTTCTTAGTGAACATCCAACATAAATATAATTGATTGTAGTTTCGGTAAGAAGCTAGACTCCCTAACCTCACTGAAATCATCAAATTGTAATATTCGTGGATGTTACGGTTGTGAATTCAGGTAAACAAGAAAGAAACAGAGTTACATCTCTCTAGTTTATAAATATTAAAAAATGCATATTTGGTACGACGCTGGGTTACATACAACCCGCACACGCACATACCCGAGAGTACTGGGAGCACTTGATTTTATTGATGGCATTGAATGTGTAAAGCCAACAAAAACCTGTGGTCAGTTGAATTGCGCTGGGAGCTTGCTTGCTTGATCGATCCTGGTCCTCACTTGCAGTGCTGGAGATTGGGCATGAGGTCGGGTGAGATCCATGAGTAATGACTTTCATGCACCAGTGAGCTGCAGCCATGGACCCATCATGGTCCAAGTACTAATGTCCAGATGAACAAACTCGAGTCCTTTAATCCCTACTTCCTCCTATTTCATTTCAAATATAAATTGTTTTGGTCTTATGCAAGGAATTATTTTTTAAAAAAAGGTGAAACAACTTTATCGTCTTTCATTCATATTAAATTTAAAAAATAGTCATTTTCTATGAGGGAGATGTCATTCATTTTGGGCTTGGTTTGGATTTTTTTTTTTATCTACAACTGATAAGCCACGCAGAAAAATAAACTAAGCAACCAAAAATAATTTATGAGAAAAAAATTATATAAATGTTTGTGTTTTTAGTGGTATAGTGATTTAAAAGTCAATACTAAAAACCAAAAGTTAAATTTTTTTTTGACTAATAAAACAATAAGCAAACAATGTGAGGCCAACCAGAGAAATTAAACAAATGTTAGTATGTCTGAAAGCTTCAAAAGGACCTATGTTTACAATAAGATTGAAAAATATCATGACCACTTATATTTTACTTACTCTATTTTAGATTATAAGATGTTTTGACTTTGGTCAAAGTCAAACTGCTTTAAGTTTGACTAAATTTATAAAAAAAATAGTAATATTTTTGACCCAATATAAATTTATTATAAAAATATATTTAATTTTTAATTTATTAAAACTAATTTGGTAATGTAAATATTACTATATTTACCTATAAACTTAGTTAAAATTTGAAGTATTTTGACTTTAACCAAAATCAAAATACCTTATAACCTGAAATGAATGGAGTAGTACATTTGGAAGGAAGGATTATCGCATAGCTAAATACAGCTGGTGACAGGGTACACACATACGTACGTATATGTGTACTGTATAGCGGTCCTTACACCTGCAAAATTCATTTGTAACGTCGACCGACCAAGATGCAAATCATATGACACGCCCGTACGGTCTTGTCTAGTGATCATCTGCACTTCTGCAAAATGGCATCTTAGCTTATTATCTTCCTTGTCAATTTGTGCTGCTTTTTTTTTGCGAAAAATTTGAGATAAATTATCAAAGAATGAACTTTATATATGTCTTGTGCCTTGTATGCTTAGGCCTGTTTGCAACCCCAGAATTTCGCATGAATTAAATTCCTCTGTTTTAAATGGGGGCTTAATTTTAGAGCTACCACTACCAGTAGCAAGGATTGATCGGAACTTGGGAGATGTCAAAATTTGCAATACACAATATGGCACATCTAGATACCTTCTCAAGAATTAGAAAGTTTCTGGAGTAGCTAATGCTATGATACTATCTAACGGAGTAAAAACAATATTTAATTCATGTAAAAAATATTTAATTATTTTGTACATATATTCAGAAAATAAAACTAGAAATGTTTCACACAATATATTATATATTAATCATTATATTTTCTATCAATTGCTCTCATTTTCCCATCTTTTACTGGCTGCTATATTCTTCACGACTATCCATCGAATGAAATTTCAAGATAAAGAAAAGAACACCGAGACGAAAAGTAGGGCGGCAAAAGGAGATTGTATTGGGATGAGATTTTAGTCAAGAATAAAGCTTGCAGCCAGGTATTCAAGAATAAAGTGATGTGGATATGCAAAGGCCAGTGAGGATGAAAAACAAAAAGAAGAAGTTGAAGGACTACAAATAATTGCAACCCAAAATCCAATGGGAAGAAAAGGGGAGAGAAAAAGAAGCTTAGATCTGTTCATCTTTAGCAATCTTTTTCCTTCCCCTTGAGAGAGAAAGACTGTAGGGTAATACAGCCTTCTAACATCAATACCGAACATTCTTGCCGATCCAGAGGACATTCATCTGAAAGAAAGATAAAGGAAGGTACTAATGTACCTTAAAGATCATTCCTTGTGCACTTTGCATATTCATCAGAACAAAAAGCGATCAACATCTTTATCTCCCTCTAAGGGAGAATCTAATTCCAACAATGACAACTATGTTACCAATGCGATGATCAAATGCTCATGGTCAGATGGATGCATTCCAGATTACTCCCTTCAGTAAAAAATAAGTGATCTTCCCTAGAAAGAAAATCTAGGATGAATGAAATTAAATTATTTTATATTAACAAGTAATATTTTTTCTAGAATTTTCATTTATATAAAATTTTAAAAATAAATGTTTATTGAAAAAAAATCACATCTACTTGTTTGACAGAAATCGACGAGAGTTTATTACAAATTTCAATGATTTTCTATAATTTCACGACATATAGAATTTTCAATGACAGAGCTTAGTAATGTCATGGAGCCTGAGTAGGACGCTCAACAAATGGCCATGGGTATTTGTCAGAGACTGATGAACACATGGTACCTACAGTGCTCTGGTAGTCTGGTTTGTTGATGAGATCTAGCAGCTCTGGTCACTGAGCCTAAAGTTCGATCCATCAGTGGTATACAACCACCAGCTCGGCCCAATGATGGTATAGTTTGTAATGAGATTAGGTCTCCTGAATTCCTGAACAAAAACCATAGTTCTTTTGAAATATTATTTTCAGAGAAAATTTCAGAAAACTACTGCTACTTTGAAAAAAACCAAGATTATGCCGCAATATCATAAAATTATAGATTTAGCATAGAATTTATTATAAAAATACATATTTTAGAAGTTCTGTAATTGAAATAGTGCTAGGAACTTTCCTCTAAATTTATGGGTAAATTGGAACCATGCCATTATAATTTTGCAAAGTTTGAGATATGCCATCGATATCTCAATGGCATGTACGACCCACATGAGTCAATGACATGTGGGTCAGGATGGCATATCTCAAATTTTGCAAAATTATAATGCCATGGTTCCAATTTTCCCCTAAATATTTATTGCCGGATCTATAGTTATGCGATAATTCGTCTTAAATCTATATACAACTTCATGATAGGTTCAATGCTAGGTTTGTAATTCTGCAAAATCTTAGCTTAAACCTTCAATTCTGTTAATTTTATCTGTAGTTGTATGAAATATACGCTTACTTCCGGTCTCTGCGTGTAACCACAATATTTTGAAGATTGTCCTTGGAAAAGAAATTGCAACTGTCCTTGTAAACACTGCCCCACAGCACAACAAAAAATGTGCCATTTATTCCCCACAAGAGCCTCAAAGGAACTTAAGGAAGGCAAGCCGATTTTCTTTACAGGCAGAAGAATGTTGTGCAGTGAGCAGACAGCGGTAGACACCAAACATCTCCCATCAGAGAAAAAAGGGCAAACAAAGCTTACAAATATAGGATCCCAAACAAAGCTAGGGTTTAAGTGGGCCTAAGGCTAATGAGCTTCTCTCTGCAGAAGTATCCCCCCCATTGCATGGGAAGTTGTAGCTGATAATTCCACAAATCATGTGCAAATTTCCAAATGATAAGATCTCTGAGGTGACAAGGATATATGTGGTGCAAAATTATTGGGCAGGTTTGTGATGATATGGTTTAGTTAATTCTGGTGAGGCTGGGGAACTGTGCCATTTCAGCTTCTAATTGGGTTTACATTGATTAGGAGCAGAGGTTGTTCAGCCATGGGGTGGCAGTGAACTACTCCTGTTTATGTAAAGCCCATGCTGGTTAATACTATATGATTGTATTTTTTTTTCTGTAAAGATACTATATTTTGCATGAGAAGGTAGAATGGGGAAACTTGTAAACAAATGTCATATCAATCAAGCAAATGTTTTCTTCAAAAATAAATTGACTTTAATATCCCCATGATGGAACATGATGCCATCTATTTCAGCTAACTAAAGACTAAAATATTTTGGTCACTAAATCCTTTTTTCAATACTAAATATGCATAACAAAACAGTTTCTGAATGCATACAAAACAAAACAAAAAAAAATAAATGCTTAAACTCGTTTTCTGCCCAATCCCTTTCTCCCACTCCCTCTCAAATAAAAAGGAAGAATGGAAAGAAAATAATGAAACAAAAACAACAAGTCATTATGAAATTAATTTAGGAAGAATGGAAAGAAAATAATGAAACAAAAACAACAAGTCATTATGAAATTTATTTAGGCTGTGTTTATAGTTTTAAATTTTTTCTTCAAACTTCCAACTTTTCCATGACATCAAAACTTTCCTACATACAAACTTTCAATTTTTCCGTCACATCGTTTCAATTTCAATCAAACTTCCAATTTTGATGTGCACTGAACACACCCTTAGAAGAAAACTTAAAAATAATACTGGTGGGGACATGGTGGACATGCTCAGCTCCTGTAGCTCTGCCCTCCCTCCATCTAGTACATCTCCTGACACAACGGATTCCTGATAGTGCAAGCAAAGCAAGCACCAGAAGCTAGTAGTATTTTTATTTTTATTTTTCTCTTGCCTCACCTCCATTTCTCCTTGTCATTAGATACACCACAAGACAACAAGCTTCTTCTTCACCTCACCTCTCATCTCATCACCCCCCACAAGCTCATAGCTCTCCTCCTCCTACTCCTCTCAATCTCTTTGTTTTCTTGTAATTCCAGCCACTTTGCAGGGCTTGTGCTTGTGCCCTTGCCAGTTGCTTCTCATTGCTGCAATGGTGGAAGGAGAGAACATTTGAGCTTTCTCACTCATCACCATGGCCTTGCTCCCTCTTTGCCCTCCTGATTAGCTTAGTTCTTGAGAGGCACACTCACACACACTGCAAGGTTTGTTTTCTTATCAGTTACTACTGCTTTTGTGGTCTCTTATTCTTCTTCTTATTATTATTTGGATTTGTTTTCTTTTGTTCCATCTTGTTTGTTCCTCCACTGTTTCCAACCAGTGCAGGAACACCACCTGTTGTCCATCAATTGGTGTCCCTCCCACAGCAAAAAGGAACATACCTAGACTACTGCTAGACAGTCTAGGAGGTTTCTTGTTTTCTCACTAATTTTGTTTATTAGTTTGAGTTGTTGTTATATTTTTGTGTGTATTTATGCTAGTAGAAGTCTAGAGGAGGTAGGAGGGGTTCAAGCTCAAAGGCTGGTCCATGCATATGTTAGGCTACAAGTTGATATTGCTAAGAACAAATTAAGCAAAGCATCCCTTGCTTGTAGTAGTAGTAGTACTAGTGAGATTAAATTTTTGTGCATGGTGATTGATTGGTGAGTAGCCCAAGGAGAAAAATAAAGTTTTTTTTTTCTTTTTAGGCTTTGGACCAGAATAAGACCTCCATCTTGGAGGTTGCAACTGGTTTGTTATCTTTGTTTGTCAAGATCCCAAGAACATCTCCATGACTAATCCTCTTCTATCTTTTTGTTGTCTTTATGTTTGTATGTTTGTCTCCTTTTTGAGACTCCCAATGAGCAATGGATTCTTGCAATCTTGATTGGTTTATAGTAGTACTTGGATAGTTTTGCAAATTAAGCTCAGCTCCCATGGCGCCATGGCGGCATTCGTCTATTTCGTCTTGCTCTTGCTGATTCTTGCTGTGTGTCCGCCATTGCAGCAAGCTCGGGTAGCTTCTGGAAGCTTCTGCTGTGTGTCCGCCATTGCAAATGGATCTTTCGGGGACGCAGGGCGAGCTGCCGTTGCCAATGCACGCCGCGTCGTCGCCGTACCTCGGCTTGCACCATGACCACCACCACCATCATGGCGGCGGCGGCGGCGGTGGAGGGATGAATGGGCGGCACATGTCGCCGCCGACGCCACCGGCGGCGGCGGAGGAGTCGAAGGCGGCGGTGGTGGTGTCGTCGTCGGCGACGGCGGCGGCGAGGTACAGGGAGTGCCTCAAGAACCACGCGGCGGCCATCGGCGGCAGCGCCACGGTAGCGGGGCGGCGAGTTCATGCCCGGCGGCGAGGAAGGCTCGCTCGACGCGCTCCGCTGCTCCGCCTGCGGGTGCCACCGCAACTTCCACCGAGGAGCTCGACGCCGCGCCGCCCCGCCGCTCCACACCACCACCACCAACTGCTCGGCGTCGGCGCGCACCCCGCGGCCACGGCCACCACCACCACCACCTCCTGGTGGCGGCGCTGCCGCCGCCGACGCGGATGGTGATGCCGCTGAGCGCCATGCACACGTCGGAGTCGGACGACGCCGCGGCGCGCCCCGGCGGCGGCGGCGGCGCTGCGGCGAGGAAGCGGTTCCGGACCAAGTTCCGGCGGAGCAGAAGGCGCGGATGCTGGGGTTCGCCGAGGAGGTCGGGTGGCGGCTGCAGAAGCTGGAGGACGCCGTCGTGCAGCGCTTCTGCAGGAGGTCGGCGTCAAGCGCGCGGTCCTCAAGGTCTGGATGCACAACAACAAGCACACCCTCGCCCGCCGCCACTCCACCCTCCTCCGCCGCCGCCGCCGGAGACGACGACGACGGCGCGCCGCCCGCGCACCCCGACCCGCGTGGCGCGAGCTCGCCGCCGCCGCCGCACCACCTCCGGCTCCAGTAACCCAACACACATCAAGAAATCCATTGACAACAAAAGCCTCATTTCTAGCTTAGCTGCATTGCATTGCATTGCTCTACTACTGTTCCATCAAATTGATGCTTAATCCTCTCTCTCTTTTGTTTTTAATTAATTAATCCATGTTTTATTTTTCTCTTGATTTCTCTAACTTGTTGTCTAGTGTTAATTAGTGAGCTGATTGGTGATCATGTGAGTGATGTCAAATTTGTGGGAGGGGTGAAACTGAAACTGAAATCACCTGTCCATGCCATCCATGACTTGTAGCTTTCACTCCCCACTGTTCATGATATGATATGATGTGGTCTTAAGTTCCAGTAGTAGCTAACTACTAGATGATCAGCACAGCTATCCACAGTGATCACTGAAGCAAGTACAATATCGTGTGAGTGATCAGCAGCTAATAATTCCAATTTGTGTGTCTCCTTGTTCTTGTTGTTAGTTAGCATCATCAGCCTCTGATACCTCTGACCAGATTAGCTATAGCTAGCAAGCAAGCAAGAATGGTCTAATCAATAATGGATGGCATAACACAAATGATTGATGAAGTGTATGTGTGTTTTTGACAATCTGGCTCATTTATTCTTTTTGATGGGGGGCCATGTAGGAGATGTGTGGGTGTGCAGGGAGGCAGGGAAGCATGTGGCAAGGGAGGGGTGATCCAAATATGGTTAATGCACAAACCAAGATCTGCAATATATGCAGTATGGGAGTGGAGCCCCTGAGGAATTGAAGAAGCTTGGTGAGTGAGCTGGTGTGCCAAGGCATTTCTGCATGCTGTTTGTTGGCAGTTTCAGATGATGTGCTTGCACTTCATGGCTTGGTTGTTTGCAAAGGGAAAAAAAAAATGAAAATCAACTTAGCCAATTCACAATTTTCATTTTTTTTTCTTTAGATTTTTTTTGGGAGAGGAGGGGGGTGGGGGTGGTAATCCATTAAGAAATAAAATGAAAATACACTTGGCCTCTGCATCTACATCTATCAGGTTGCAGGTAACATAGAAAATAAAATAAACTAAGACAACAAGAACAAATCAATTTATATATGCACGATTTTTGCAACGTTTGGTAGTGTAACATACTAATTTTAATTATAAGCATAATTGCAGTTAAGTCCTACAGAAACCTTGTGAACATCAATAAAAGTACTCTTTGCTAGCTCTTGTATCATGTGAACTACTTGAAATAGTTTCAGAGTTCATCACAAGACCTGTCCTCTCCTCTCTCAGAGTGCTGTGATCTCCATCAGTCCATCTGGTTGTAGCCTGCTACACTGTAATAATCTTGTTTTTTAGTCCTATAGTAGATGCTGATAATTCTACTACTATTAGGTTTGGCCCTGATTACTTGGGATCACTAGCAGGTAGCTGAGCTGATGATACTTGCTCCAGTTCCCCATGGAGCAAGCATCTGTCAGTCTGTCTGGTGTTGTCGACCTTCCATGGAATCCTGTCACACATACACTTCCATTACACTTTGCAAAGACATGTTCCAAAAGAAAAGAGAATAGAAGTATATAACCACATCCCTGTTTAGATCATTCCCCAAAATTTTACACCCTATCACACTGTATGAAATATTAAATATAGGCTAAAAAAATAACTAATTGTATAGATTGCAACTAATTTACGAGACGAATCTTTTAAGTCTAATTGCTCCATGATTTAACAATATAGTGCTACAATAAATATTTGCTAATGACAGATTAATTAGGCTTAATAGTCTCATAGTTTACCGACGTATTCTGTAATTAGTTTTTTTTGTTAGTGTCCAAACATATCATGCAACACCCTATATAATATCCTATGTGACACGACAAAACTTTAAGCCTCATTATGTAAACACCCCCCCTTTGGCGGTGTTGTAGTAGTAAACCTAGGTACAGTAGTAGCATCACATCTCCATGGCTTTGGCTTGGCTGCACGCCTGCATTTCTGAACGTGCTCCTCCTACTACTACAGTCTGAAGAAGTGAGCAGTCAGACATGCGCTACATCTTAATCATGGCGATGATGAAACGATTGCTAGCTACATGGTGCACTTCGCTTTCCACAAGCTTAGCTGCTAAAGAGCTCAACATAGCATTTTATATGTAAGGAGGCTAAGGCACTTTCTCTTAATGAAAAAAAGGGGTGATTCCTAATTAAGGAGTATCCCTTGAACCTTTGGGTGCTGAAATTTCTCGGTCGGCGGATTCACCCTACAAGATTTATGCGAAAAGAGACTCGTCTTTGTCAGTGGCGAGAACGATCTAGTGGGTTAGGGTTTAGGGGTTGACCATGGAGGAGGTCTCAAGGTGGTAGGGTAGGTCTAGATGGATGGAAGGTGTGGCGAGGCGAGTCAACGGTGGCATTATAGGAGCCATGGATGAAGAAAATGTTGTGGAGTTTTGCAGGAAAGAAGAGCACCAAAGTGATTTAGGAAGTGAGTGATTTGCCAGCCCATGTTGCATTCGACAAATAATTGTCGTCTAAGATGACGTAGGAAAGTGGATCCTTATAGTGGAGGCACACTAGGGGAAGGACTAACTACATGCCTCCTTTTATAAAAAAAAAACAAAATGGTAGGAGTTATCGAATTAATCAATTAGTATAAACAATGATAAAGTTAAAGTGACAAAGACCAAAGTAAACGAAAGCATTTTGTCACCATGGTTTATGAGCTCATTATTTTAATGTCGGACCTCATTTACACCACGGACACTGCCAACATATATAGTGGTGTGGATAATGCAGTTGTGATAATAGTAAGGGCCGGGTTGGAGGGAGACATCTAGGGTTTAGGAGGACCCCGGGATAAGGGCGGGAAATACATATGCATTGATGAAATGTCTTTTTACAGATAAAGTTTTAGTAATTTTAACAACACTCGAGCACTCCTAACTTCCCTATACACCTCCAAAAAGAGGCACCTATACAAGTGTACGGAAAAAGAGAAGAAGACATTGATGGCTATGGCCTATGTTATTCACTTAGATGGACCAATAAGGTTGGGTTTGTTTTCTTCATGTGTGCTTCAGCATACATACATAATTCGGTTAGCCACTAATAACTTACTACGAGATCTACCAGAAGAGCTCAGATGAATAGAATTCCATGAAAATTTAGCAACACGTTGCCTTATTCAAAGTTTTAACTTAAAAATTTGTATCTACAATGCAAGCCACACTATACAATATATTATATATCATGTCGACCACACATTGCCTTATTATTTTTCATGACTAGCACTCATGCCACTTTAAATTATTTGTTATTCTAGTTTGGTCGCAAGTTAAACTTTTGTATCTTTCACTATCTAGACATTCATATAGTTCAACATCATAAGATATATGTTTTTATTCACCATGAGAAATACTTTCATAATATATACAGTTCATATGTTATTAAATTATATGAGTTTTTAGAAATTGATGATCAAATATAAAAAGGTTTTAACTTATGACAAAGATAGAACAACAACTAATTCGAAACACTGGAGTATTTGATTACCTTTTTTAAAAGATACTTCCTCGGTAAAAAAAAATAATCCTAGAGATGAATTTGAACAAATATTTATCTAGATTTATTCTTAGCAGGTATTGTAGAGTAGTACTATCAAGCTCTGTACATACAGAAGCCATTATTAATTTCAGTGTCTTTGGCAGAGGCAGCACTGTAGAGAGCTTCCATTGCCCCTTTGCTGCTGCATGCAAGCATGGCCTCTGTGTATGTCACTGTACACTGTTGTGTGTGTGTGTGATGAGAGAGAGAGAGACAGAGAGAGAGAGAGAGAGAGATGTGTATGGCATGTTGCCATGCTGCTGCAAGGAGGAAGCCAGGCCATCTGCACATGTGGTGTGAGAGAGTGAGTGACTATAGCTCTAGCTGACTGCTTCTCTTGTGCATGCTCATGCTTGGTGTGGTTGCTGGCAAGGCAAGCCATCAGATCTCTCATCCATCTCATGCTCCCAGCTAGCTAGCTAGCCTTATCTCTGCATGCATGTTCTTTTCATCAGAAAGGCAGGGTCACCTTTACAAGCATATACTACTTCTGATTCTAGGTTGTTCAACAAAGATTAAAGATTGAGATCAAATTAACTTGAGATGCCCCTGAAAGTTTACTTGAGTAGGAAAGATCACGTCTAGCGATGTATTCGCTCCGTCTTAAAATAGATATTAGCTATTTCTTATCTATATATGTAGCCAGAAACAACTACATTTCAGAATGGAGAGAGTAACTAACGGTGATCAATAAATACCGTGGTTGGATAGTAGTATTATATAATCTCTTATATTTTCTTTACAAAACTGAACCCGAAACCCCTTATATTTATGAATGGAGGGATTAGTATCATTCTTGGTAGCTCTCTTGTTTTGATGAATGCCATTACTCAGGTTTTCTGATTATCCTTTTTAGATAGAGTTGTTTGATTAATGTCTGTGGTCAATGCCCTAGGCCGTGTTTAGTTTTCTCTCTATTCCTAACTTTCTATCACATCATATCACATCAAAAACTTTCCTACACACATAAACTTCCAACTTTATTTTCAAACTCCCCACTTTCTTCAAACTTCTAACTTTTTTCAGGAACTAAACACACCCCTAGCTAGCTTGAGATGCAAACATTTGCAGGCCAAGAAAAAGGAAGCAGTGGCTGTGCTGCTGGCAGGGCACAAAACCTGCTCCACAGATTCAGGGAAGGGAAGCAAAGCAAAGCAAGCAAACCCTGCACTCTGAAGTCTGAACTGAACTGATCAACCAACCCTCTTGCATGTAATCTTCAGGAAGCAACCTTAACACATGTGGCACAGTGCTTAACACAAAGTCACAAACACCACAGGCCTCCAATCCAATGAGAACTCAACAGATCGATGCAATGAGGGAGATGGCATTGAAGAAGGCAGAAATGCAGAAACTGAAGAAGGCAGCTGCAATCAAATCGATCAGAAATTGAGACTGAAGGCCTTCTTCTTCTACTACTCCTATCTCCTTTTTTTTTTCTCTCTCTTTCCTTTCTCCATTCGTTTTCCTTTGCGTGATCGTCGAGACGTCACGGCAAGATCAGATCACTGCAGAAGCTGCAGCAGAGAAATGCAGAGATGCAGATGCTACTGTCTTTACAAGAAAGTAGTGAAGGATCATATCGGAGGCGACGTCCTCGGCTGCACGTGAACAAGGATCATACCATGCATCCATGCGTGCGTGTATTATCCGGCAGAGGTAGCTAGCTAAGCACTACTCTATCAGAAATTAGTAAGGTTGTGTTTAGTTCACACCAAAATTGAAAGTTTGGTTGAAATTGGAACGATGTGACGGAAAAGTTAAAAGTTTGTGTGTGTAGAAAAGTTTTGATGTGATGAAAAAGTTGGAAGTTGCAAGTTTGATGGAAAAGTTGGAAGTTTGAAGCGTCTGAGTTTATACCATGTTTCTAAAAAAAATATTTCTGAGCATTTGCAAGTGATTAAAGCAAGGCAAATTCTGTATTGTGCAACAACTCCTTTTTCCTGATGCATATCATGCACAATGGTGAATTGGTAGAACCTTTATAAGGTGTAAGGAATTTTGTAGGATTTTCACATGAATTTTGTCACCAGAAACAATTAAGTTCCGTATGAGCAAGAAATTTTACCCTTCAGATAGTATATATGGTGTACTAAAAGATATCATCAGTGATCAATAAGATTGTTAGTGTATCACCCAAGCACCATTGTGATCCCAAATACAGTGGAATAATTAAGACCCCAGGAATTTTCTTGAGTCTGGACAAAATGCACGTCTAAGCTATTATGGAAAATGCGAAAATTTCCCATGTTCCAAATGAGTCTTCAATTAACATTGCCTTTTGAAAGTGTTCTAAAAAAACAACATTTTTGAATTTTGATTCAACCTTGGGTTCTCAGTGGTTCCATCCATGATCAATGGCTTGGCTTTCAGAAGCTAGATGATGACAATGACACTATTTTACCACAGGGGAGTCAGGGGAGGGTAAGTACAGAAGGAAGCCCATAGGGCACTGTTGGCCTAGGAAAATTTTTGCAGACAAGTTACCTTGCAGACAGGCCAGAATGATAACTTGTTAGCTTTTCTTTCTACTACCCTTTTTCACCTTTTCACTGTTGCAGTACATGTTTGGCTTAACTCATTGTCATTGATGCCACTGCTAGGCTGGCTTGGCAGGCAGGCATGCAGCTGATCCATTCAACCACTACTCACTCCAAATCAGACCAGACTCAGCTTGATTTCTTTTTTCATCCAACTTCCTGTTATTTTTTCATAGCAATCAACATACTAATTAGTAAGGTTGTAGTTTATAATAGAAGAATATATTACGGCCCCTGATTAGGTATCGGGAGTGTAACACACTAACACCCTGCCTCCAAAATCTGCATTAATCTGGCTAGGTGTCACAGGGAGGTATCGTATTTTTACCTGTGATTTTTTACCTCTTAATACTATCATTTTAGTGTTGAGGTACCAAGAGATATCAGAAATTAAGATGATGCATTCCTGAAGCAGAGTTCCTGTTGAGGCAAGAAACCTCATTTCTTGTTGTACCAAGAACCCTCATTCCTGAAGGAGGTAAGATTATGCATTTCTTGTTACATGAAAGAGCTCCCGATTCCTCACTCCGTTTATATGCGGGCATGAAACTCGCTCCCAATCTCGCACTCCCGCCTCTCTTGGTAGTTTAACAGAAGGACCCATTTTTAAGTTTTGGGATTGAATCTGTTGGAGGGAAGAGTTTTTTCACTTCCTATTTTCAGTTTAGGAAACCCAAAAAATATTTTTTGGGGAAAGATTATAGGTAATCTGTTGGTGATGCTCTAACACCCTGCCTCCAAAATCTGCATTAATTTGGCTAGGTGTCACAGGAAGGTATCATATTTTTAACTGTGATTTTTTACCTCTTAATACTATCATTTTAGTGTTGAGGTACCAAGAGATATTAGAAATTAAGATGATGCATTCCTGAAGCAAAGTTCCTATTGAGGCAAGAAACCTCATTTCTTGTTGTACCAAGAACCCTCATTCCTGAAGGAGGTAAGATTATGCATTTCTTGTTACATGAAAGAACAGTTCAAGGAAAAAGAGTATAGATGAGGGAGAGAAAAATGATCAAGGGCAAACAAACTACTTATACAACTTTTGATGATCATATACACACACTGATGTGTATATGCAAAGTTGACTGAATCCAGGTTTAGGAGTGGACTACAAGAAATAAGCCATTGTCTGTCTCTTTGTGCAAGAGATCAATCATGCTCATGCATATGCATGCCACAGGCATGTGAAGCCCTGCCACAGCAAGGACAGATGTTGTTGGCACTAACATGTAGTAACAAGCAAGGGCACACTTGGCCATGCAGGAAAGCCTCTTTATCTCTTGCTGGGAAATGTAGCAATGGCAGTTACTCCCTGATGTCAACCAATGAACCAACCATGACTCAGCATCTCTGCATTGCAAACACCAACACAACAAATTAAATTGCAAGTGAACAAAATTTCAGAGGTATAGCCTCAGCAACTCAAGCATGAATGGTTCAGGGTTCAGAGAGATGTGTTGATGTTGATTCTTGTGGTCCATAGGAGGAGCTGCATGATAATATGTAGTACTAATGTACCAGCGATGCAGCAATCAGTTCACAGCTCAGAGAAAAAAAACAACTGGGTTACTACAAACAAAGTGTCTGCATTCTTACTACTGGCATTGACACTGTGCAAACTACAAAATTCAGGGTTTAACACTGAAACTGTACACAAGGACCACAGAGAGAATTGCAGGTCCTGCAGCTGAACTAAACCATGCACCCAATGAGATTGTAGCATATTCCACATGGTTATAAACACCAGGAGTCAGAATTAGGTACATCTAGCATGTTTCAGGAGATGCTTCATTGTGCTGTGGGATTCAGAGAACAGCAATTTCAGTTGGCTCAGAACAGCTGCAATGCAAGTTTTACTGTTATTTACTTCACTTTCACTTTTATCATAATGCCTTTCTTCAATCCTTTTTTGACCTACTCAGCTCCAGCTGGAACTGGGAATGAGATCTACTAAATTTTACTCATCTCAACCTTTTTATCATTGCAATAGGAATTGAAGATTAAGAAGCAGAGGTACAAAACTAACAACAGGACATTAAACAGCATTACTTTTGGAATTCTTCCTTTTGTATTCAAATGTAATTGTCAACAAAGATTTTGAATCCATACAACAATTTTCCTGAGCTAATCAAAACCTCATACAGTAAAATCTTCTAGCTAATTGGGATAGATTTATCTGCTGTTTTCCTCTCATATTTCTGGAAACTAGGAATCAATTGATGAACTGCCATTAAAACACAAAAGGTACAATTCCGGGATAGTTAGTCCAAATGTTCACCAGAGGCACCTATGCAGGATGTTTCACTTCATTTTCTGCCATATGAGAAATATAACCAATACACAATCATTTTCAGTGCCAAAACAGAAAATACATTTATAACTTCAAGTCTACACAAATAAACCCTATCATGATTCAGAGAAAAACGATTTTGAACTGGAAAAGAAAAGAAAAACTTATATGCAATTGATTGAGAGCAACAGCATGGAAATTGTGCACTAACCTCAATGAACAGCACCAGTTCCTTTGCCGGAGTAGCAGTAATATAACTTGACAAGTCTTTGGAATTAATACCAACAACACGCTGAATAAGTATACATTAGTCCACAGGGATCCTGAGTGCTGGGAACATGCAGTTTGATAAAAGCAACTGTAACAGGTAAGCTCATATTCAGAATTTCAGAGTCCATCTCCATCATACGTTGCCCATCTTTCAATGACAACCTGAAACTTGTTATCCCTTTTCCTGACCTGAAATGTGACAAGTTGTCAGTTGATGCTTTATACATTATGTTCGGACTGAAATTATTGCATGGAGAGAATCACTACAGAAATGAAGATTTTGCTTTGCTAAAGAACAACATTGCACTGAAATAAATAATAACTTAGATAATTTTACCCATAGAATCAACATTGGAATGCTCTAGGTCGCAGCTAGCACAATGGCAAATAGAAAATTATGCTTGCAAGCGAAACTTACAGGTAAATCAGACGATTAACTAGTGGTACAGAAAACTACACACACATACACACACAAAAATCTTGCATTTATCGTCATGAAATTGCTAGCTTTATATTACCTCAACAAGTGGTTTCTTGCCATGAAGTAACATGTCCACACTCCTTTCAGTCTGCATATAAAACAGACACCATGTATTGTATTCATCACCCAGTGAACAATACTATAAAATTAATTTAGAGGTGATAACCTTTAGGAAGCATCTTGAGCTTTGAAAAAAAAATTAGTTGAAAAATAGAGCAGCAATAGAAGTAGTGAACAAGTAGTTCAATTCAATAAGGATGATGTAAGAAAGAGTAATTATCGCAAAGGCAACCAATCATTTAGTATAAATCGAAACAGTGACAGTAAATAACTATCTCATTAACCTAGCATTTGGTCAAGAAAAAAATATAACGTTTATATATATTTTTTTTTTCAGTTGTGTGATTTAAAATGATTAAAATCATTGCTGATCGTGCCTAGTCAGGACATAAGAATACTACTAGTTCACAAGTTAGAACAATATAAGCAAAACTGTGAATTAGGAAATGCATCAGTACTGCAAATATGATGAATTGATGATCATATTTGGTTCCCCCATCAATTCCTACACTTTACACAGAATCCTGCAAGCACATATATATGGATCTTAACTTAAGAGATATATTGTTTCCGTGCAAATCTGATGTTTTTTACTTGGTTTTCATCTTCAGTTCAGAGCATTCTAGTTCAGCATCAGCTTAAATCACCTTATTAAGGTGAAGTTGAAAGTTACATATTCATGACCGTTTGACATATGTAGATTGTAGCCTGATAGACATACCCGATGAGTTACCCAGTAGTGTCGCTCCCTCATCTCAATAAGGAAAGGGAATGTTGGTGGGGCCTTCCTCTCCAGAATACTTTTCTGACTGCGGCGAGCACGGGCCTCTTCATCACCAAGAGTGACAGTTTCTACTCCTCCAATCTGTTTTCCAACAAAATAGAATTACAATATGACTGAATGGCCCATAAATTATGCTCTTTTTATCTAAAATTTTGTTTATTAAAACAAATCTGCAATTGAACTCTCGAAAAGCAAGGATGTAAGATGTAAGAAATTTGGATAGGATGCTCGAAGACATACTGTTAACTACATATTGTTATCCATAAGCAAATGACAAAAAAATGACTTTGAATGACATGATAAGACAATGGCACTTGTCATCTTCACAGTCCATTTTCGACCAATAATAGCAGAACAATTCTAGGCTTTTGCAACTACAGATACAGCAAATGAACCTGCTTATAGGATGACAGCAAATGAAAGAATACTACTCTCAGTCAAGCTCATTTTAGGCATTTGACATTTCTTCATTGAGTAAGATGCAATGTAAAAGTTATGTATTGAACAGAAGGACACAGTATGCATCTAATGCAAATTAAGTGAATAATGGCATACCAAATCAGATAAAGTTGGATTCTTTATAATGTTTGCGAGATGTTCTCCGTGAGCTGTACCAATAAGCATCACACCCCTTTCTGCAATTGATCGACAAGCTTGCGCCTCTGCTTCAGTACCTATCTCATCTACAATAACCACCTCAGGCATATGGTTTTCGACTGCTTCAATCATCACTCTATGCTGCATTGATGGTTGAGCTACTTGCATTCTTCTTGCACCACCAATCGCAGCATGAGGAATATCTCCATCCCCACCAATCTCATTACTTGTATCCACAATTACCTGCCCTAAACATCAATACACCGATAGAACATGTAAGGAATTAAATATGAAGAAAGTGAACATGAGTAAGAAAGTCTACAAGATTGTAACATCGATTAGTTACCACTCTTTTCTGAAATTCATCTGCTAGAACACGTGCAATCTCACGCATAACAGTAGTCTTGCCAACCCCAGGCCTGTCCAAATAAAACACAAATCAATGAAATTTCAAATTGCATTAAAATGCACATGACTACACCACACCTTGCCTGAGTCCCTGAAGGGACATGAGTGCACAGCATATGTAAACTGTGTTTTGTAACAATCAGACTACAACATACATGGAATTCCAGATTTGTATGATGATAAATCCTCCCAAACTATGTCGGTTCTTGGTATATTTCTTAATCTAACCAAGGAGTGATATATTTCTAGTTACAATAGAAGGTCTAAAGAAGATCTCTTCCAGCCATAGAGGTTGCATTTTACTTAACTGCAACATCTTGATTCAGCATCATGGACTATCAGAAAAGTTATATTATATGAATTTATCTGGAGAATTTTAGGTCATTTTCCTCTAATTCCTCTTTAATTAGTACTGCAAAATATAGAAAGCTTGATCATTTGAAATATCATCACAATATCACTTCATAGCCTGGAAAAGGGAGGTAAAAACATAAGGTCATAGACTCGTGTTGCTGAACAGTTATGCACAGCTTAAGACTACTTTAGATGCTGCTGAATTAAAAAAAAATATGGTCACTACTGTAATACTACTTTAGAAGCTGCTGAATTAAAAAAAATATGGTCACTCTTGTAATACTAGTAATGTTTGCAAGTAGTACTGAGCAATTTTGGGGGTACCTTATATTTAATAAAAGGAATAATAAAAGGATGATAACAATGTTGAAGCCGAAAGGCGACATACCTTCCAAGAAACAAAATGCTTTCTTTGTAATTTAAGAGATCACGGACCATATCAACATGCCCAGTAACGGCACGGCCAACTCGACAGGTTAAACCAACAACCATTCCTTTTCTGCTCCTTATGGCAGATATTCTATGTAATGTACCTTCGATTCCTGCACGATTGTCACCTCCAAATTCTCCTACAGCTCTCTGCGCCTCCTCCAATTCTTGCTGTGAGATCTATCGTACAAAGAATACAGAGAACAGAAATTAGTTGTCAATACACAGGAAGCAAACATAACTATGTGAACTGGACAAAATTGTAGCTTGATACCTCACTGTCCCGTAGATATTGGCCACCAGAGTCACCAAGGAAACGTGCCTCAGGTCGTCTCCCCAAATCCAGAATAACCTAATCACCCATTCATCAGCTAGGGTATTTATGCAAATCCATAATAGCCTAATTTCACTGGATATTCAAATACGACAGAGCTCAGCAGCATCTAGCTTACCTCTAAAAGCTGATCCTTTCTAGGTTCATTCTGCAGATTATCTCGCAAATCTCTTGGTAGAACCTGTAAAGGATATATTGGTGCCCCCTCTGTCACTCAACTAGCATACAAGAACCACTTATACCAAATTACTAGTACACAACAGTCTAATCAAGCATGGATGAGAGAAATGGCTTTGCACTTAGAAACGCGATGGGCATAAAGATTTTAGTTTCTATTGAAACAAATTCATCTCGGAGCAGTAACATGGCCATCCCAGCAATTTATTTAAAAGAATTTATGGTAACCTCCGTTTCATATTATAAGTCAGCATTCGAGAGGTTACCAACATCAAAGGTGGTTGCAGACTTACAGTAACAGCTCTCTAGCTGAGGCTATCTACTACTCCCTCCGTTTCATATTATAAGTCATTTTGACTTTTTTAAACTCAAACCTCTTGAAAATTTGATCAAACTTACAGAAAAAACATAGCAATATATATAGAACTAAATTAATTTTATTAGATCTAACATTTATTATATTTTGACATGCTATATTTTTCTATAAACTTCGTCAAATTTAAAAAAAAAAAGGCTTGATTAAGAAAAAAAATTAAAACGATTTATAATATAAAACGGAGGGAATAGTATAATATAACCCATGTGAAATAATAATCCTTGGTTATTGCAATGTTCTTTGATTTCTTCGTTGTGATTAAGATTGAAGAACATTCAACAGCTCCAAAATTGAAGCAAGGAATACATGACCGAATGAGCAGCTAAAAAAAAGAATTGAGAAGGTGAGATAAAGAAACGAGAGGGTAAGTCAGTGGACACCTGCAGGAGCTCAAAGAGATCATCCTCGACGACGACGGAGCCTCCACCACCACCGCCGCCACCTGCCTCCGTGGCGCAGCCGCAGCGGGCGGCGTCGCCGGCAGGCCGGGCCCGAGTCCGGCGGCTGACGAGACACCGCGGCGGCGAGGGCTTCGGGGCGAGGAGGGGGAGGTGGAGGAGGCGGGTGGGCGACGGGGCCATCGCCGGGCGGCGGCAGAGGGGAGGGAGGCTCAGGCGAGAGGAAGCTGCGGTGGCCGTATTGCGTTGCGGGCGAACGGATAACAAACGGGCTTCTTTCCCGCGACCGCAGTTTCCAAAATGAAGAAAAGTAATTATGTTTTGTTTTGTTTATGTGCACACATTTTATATCACTATAAACACACATCCTACTTTGCTAAACATATCGACAAAAACATTATAGTAATTTACAAGCGCACCATAACTTCTTTAGAAACACACCTTAATAATACATGAACAACACAAATATTGTATGAACCTTATCGGTCCTGTTCGGTAGGCCAACTATTGCGGGTGCGCACAGAGTGTACGGCACTATTAGTGTCGCAGCCGCAGCCCGGGCAGCCGAAGAGGCCCATCCTTATGAGTTATGAGTTCAAACTAAAAAAATAAATACACGTCTGCCTACACCATAATAACATATACACAAATAAGTTTTTACAAATGCCGATGTTTTATATCACGACTACGGTATTTATGGAGTATGGGGATCGTTGGTATCAAGGTATATGCAAGATTGAGGTAAAAAGACGGCGACAAGAATTTTTATACAGGTTCGGACCCCTTATTCATCAGAATCGGGTAATAGCCCTACTCCTATTAACTGAAGCCGGTGTTGATCTTTTTCATCAGAATCATACGAGTACAATATTTGGGATAACAAATCTAGTCGTCGTCGACTTGGCGGCCTGGAACACCAACACGTAGTTGATGATGGGGTAGTCTTCCTCCTCGAATATGAACTTGGTGAGATCAAAGATAGCTCTAGATCCCTCTTGTCAGCCTCCAATGGCACCAGATTGGATCTGTCTAGGCTTATCTGTAATGTCGATGTCTGGCGGCGTGTATTGGTATTGTATTTATACCCATAAATGTCCCATTTTCCAAGTAGAAACAAATATATATACGATCCGGGTAGTCCTTGTAGTTTCCATGTAGAACTCTAATTGTCCTTTCTTATCCGGAACTCCTTCTATATACTAAGTATGATTTCATATAAGACTTGGTATATGTGGGTCCCGCCGAGTTTACTCAATTACTATTGGATATGTGTTTTCCATAACCCTAACAGTAGCCCCCGATTTTAATGCAAAAGAATGAGTTGATGTTCTCAACCGAAGACCTTGTAACAACATTTGTTATGCTCGCTTATCCTAGTTGTAAAAATTGAACCGAATCAGGGGTTTAAAAAAACCGGAACCAATTCCTACTCCGGAGATATAATTGACTTGAGAAAAATCATTTAAGCCAGATGGTTTTCTGCAGAACCAAAGGAAAAGTGAGCCTGATTGAACCCCCCGATGGACAAGGCATGTGGGTTCTTTCAAAACCCTACCTAATCCTTAAATATTTTCATGTCAAAAACGTGTAAAAGTGAGCACATGGCATTCTAACACAACCCTTAAATTTTCTAAGCAAAATAGTTGGGCCCGTTACTACCTCTACCTGCATCCATGTGTGTGCACATGATTATTTGGGCTAGTTGCTACAATGGTTTTAAAAACGAAATAAATATATATTTTATGTGTGGATGTAACTAGGTAGTGCATGGTAGTGGGTTAGTCCTAAGCGGAGACCACTCTATCCCATATATAAATATCCTTTAGTGACTTAATTATATCTTTTAAATTACATATTATTTTTAAGATCTAATTTCATCATTGTACTCTACTCAAAATATGTGACAAACAAGATCCATGTTAAATATATTTAGACCTTTTTATTAATTTAAAAGTAATTTATTTAAATTATAGAAGTAACTTAGATATGCAATAGATGTAACTCTCTGTAACATTAGAAGTAATTACATTATGACTGAGTTGTAGTAAGAAACAATGCGGAGTAAATTTACAAGCAAAGTGTAGAGAAGATTTTCAAGTAAATACATTTACGGAAGTAAGTTCAATAAAATCTGAAAGTAATTTACATAAATCATAAAAGTAACTTAGCACAAAATGGAAGTATGTTATTACAACATTAGAATTGTAGGGATAAAAACATGAGTCTATCAAGAAATTAAATTTAATCAGCACAAATCATGGAATTGACTAAAAACAATAATAAGAGCAAACAGCCCAGAGCATTATGAATGTATAAGAAGTAATTTAATCAAATCTGAATTTACTTTATGTGTTGATTAAGCCAAAATTCTCAATAAAATATAGTACTATTATTTTACTAGCAAAATGCCCGTGCTTCGCTACGGTTATAATGACAGGTTAAATGCTATAAATATACAGTTAACATGTACTAATGTTTTAAGATAGATAAATTGTTCATTGGGTTAATGATAATCTGGACTGATAAGAAACACGATTGCATATTGATATACTCATATTATCATAACACACGCTCTCTCTCAACTCTTGCATGGCAAGCGCCTGATATAATTTCTAAAATCAAACACGGACTTACGTGGAGACGAATCGTTTTCACGGCTCATGCGTGGACGATAGATGGTGCGGACTCTAATATGTCGTGTTTTGCATATGACAAAAAGAAAAAATGTTTAATTTTCAAATTAAAAAATGGTTCATTATAATATTTCAGAATCACTAAATATCTGTTGAGGAAAGAGGTGCAAAACTTTTGATTTTTCAGCCATCGGATGCACGACAAGCACTTGATATAATTTCTAAAATTGAACACGGACTTGCGTGGAGACGAATCGTTTTCACGGCTCATGCGTGGATGATAGATGGTGCGGACTCTAATACGTTATGTTTTGCAGATGAAAAAAAAGAAAAAAATAATTATGTTTAATTTTCAAATTAAAAAACTGGTTCATTATAAGATTTCAGAATCACTAATGTGCTAGTGGCAGAGAGAAAAAAAATTACGCAACAATCTAGCGAGAGGCAAAGTAATAATAGAATTTGAGATTTGGGAGGCAATGTAGACTTATTCCGAGTATGATTTAAGATGTGGGAGGCAAAGTAGACTTATTCCGAGGCAAAGTAATAATAGGATTTGAGATGTGGGAGGCAAAGTAGACTTATTCCGAGCAATGTAGCCTAGGAGAGGCCTAGTAATAATAGGTGTAAAAAGGAAAGGATGGTGGGAATCGAACCCGGGTGGGTAGGTGGAAGATTTTCTCCGCTAACCAAGTAGGCGAGTTGTTCCTTGTGATTGCTAGTTACATGAGCTTGTACATATTGTATATTTACTGAGGTTTTGGATTAAATTGGAAAAGGTCCAATCGGACTATTAAGCGGATTAAAAACGGATTTTGGCAACTTGATCGGGATGACGGACGAAAAAACCTCCGAAAATCTTATGTATTTTTTAATTAGGTATATATATATATATACTAGAAAAAAATGCCCGTGCGTTGTAACGGGTAAAAATATTTTTGGATTGTTATACATTATACTCCTTGCTTGGTTTGTTTAGTTGAATATTCCTTGGTTTAGGCTAAAAGTCACATTCATTTCTTTTCAACCTCAGCCTTGTTCGCTAGCTCCATCCGCTCGGCTTGCCTCTTTGGCACGACCACAAGCAGAGTTGATTTTTGTGTGTTGGACTCAGGATGTTACGGATGAAAAAATTTAGGTGAGGACGGACGAAAATTTTCACCGGAATTTAACGCCATACAAATGATTGTGGGCCCTTTGCATGTGCAGTAACCTTTTTAAAAAAATGCGTGAGGGGAAGGTGGGAGTTGAACCCGGGTCGCTGGGATGAATCCTTTCGCTCTTAACCATTTAGGCAGAGTACTACATGTGCTATAAGGTTACATGTAACGTACATATAGTATATAAACCTCAGTTTTGGAGTAGATTGAAAAAGTCCGATCCGACTATTAATTAGATTAAAACAGATTTAGCTACACGTATGGGACGGACGAAAAAAAACGCTCGGAATCCTTACATATTTTTTAATTATTAGGTATAGAAATGTACGTGTGATGAAAAAAAGCTATACCTAATATTTTTTTTTGATCGGCTTTCATAGCTCCGTGACCTCCGCCAGGGAATTCAATCACACACAACAAACAAAAAAAAAAAAGGCCCAGGGACGAAAACCAAGAAGAAAGGGAATAAAGGAATTGTAAACTTTGGTAAGAGACCTACTACTTCGAAAGTAGTAGAGAGAACTAAAAAAGCTTGTTCCGGTGTTCGGATGTTGATGTTGGGACTTAAATATCTCTACATATGCAAATGGTAAACAATCCCATTAATATAATGACTTACTTATGTATTAAAAAGCTATTTTTTAAAAATAAAAATTAATATGATTTTTAAAGTAACTTTCGTATAAATTTTTTTTGAAGAAAACAAAAACAAAATTTGGAAATGTACGTGTGAAAACAACGAGAAAAGTGGTTGAGAACCTCAAGGAAAAGAACATAGAACACATCACTAACTCCATGAGTAGGCAGAAAGTATGTATGTATAGCTGTAATATGTGGCTCTACTCTGAAAGTAATGCTTCCATTGCATCACAATACAAGCTAACTATGTGGCAGAAAGTCAGAAACGTCTTCTAGACTTGCATGCATTATAGCTATAGTAGTTTTTATCCTTTGTTTAATTATTACATGAGGTCGTGTCTTTGTGTTGTACCCTATAGGATTTGTGACTACGTACGTACTATAAGGGAACCTGTGAACTTCAATTGACATTTTCCTGGACATTTTGTTGGCTGTAAAATAAATCCTGGGACCGTCTATTTGTCTGGTTCTTGTGGATACATATACATTCGCCTTCCTTGAGGGAAAAACGTACTATCTTTTTCTAATTTATCAGATAGGTGTTCACTTTTACTTACCTTTATTCCCTACACGGCCACCATTATGATTTCAAACCTTAATACAATTAATTTGTTCTACTACTTTGTAAGAATATTAATATACAACCTGTATGATATGTAACTTAATTATTTATATCGAATTCCATTAATTACGATTTTATAAGTTTCATATAGTTGGTACATGTGGAAAAATTTCTAAAAAGCTTCCAATGTTTAATTTTTTTTGACATAATAATTGTTATGGTCTGATATATGCATTTTCCCTGGTTACTTAAGATATAAAGCTTTTATTTTTTCTCACATTATACTTTGAAAATATAAATAAAATAATAAGGATGTGTGTGTCATTTTTTCCATTTTGTAATTTCAGTCAGCTAAGCATATATCAAGGCCGGCATGTAAGATTTTCCGTATAAAGAAAAGCTGGCCAGCTAAAATATTTTGCAAAAATTACATTTCAGATAACTTCAACACTTGTTCTCAAAACAAGAAAAAAAAAGCTAATTAAATTTTGTGATCAATAAGTTTTCCAATCTGAATAGACCATATTCAGAGCAATGAGATATTGTGATGTGATGCTCCCCTTTTCCATAATCTACACAATTCCTACATTCTAGATAGGATCTTATTTACCACCCCAATTCCATACATCTGTTTATAGTGATACTAGGCAGTTACTTTGATACCGTTGGTACGCAAAACTTTGATATCATGCTCTTTGACATATTTAAAAGTTGTAAATGATATATTAGTTTTTTGCTTTGAAAACAAAAAAGAAGAGAAGAAACATAAAAAAGAAAGAAAAGGAAAAAAATAGTACTCCCTCCGTATGTTAATGTATGACGCCGTTGACTTTGAACCAACGTTTGACCACTTGTCTTATTCAAAATTTTTATTACAAATAATAAATACCTTATGTCATGTTAAAGAATATTTGATGATAAATCAAGTCATAATAAAATAAATTATAATTACATAAATTTTTTTGAATAAGACGAAAGGTCAAACGTTTGTCAAAAAGTCAACGGCGTCTAACATAAAATACGGAGGGAGTACCATGCATGAAATGATTCCCATGATCAGCAATCTAAGCTTCCATTAGTTTAAGTAAACAGAAAAGTTCTATCGGTTTATGAAGGTTGAAATGCACCTAGTCCACTGCACCAAATTAAAGAAGCAATAATCCCAAGGAGAAGCCTGTGTTAGTGTGCGTCGAGGCTCACCTGGTTCAGCGCCGGAGACACCTGGAGCACGCCGGCCGAGCCCCGGCCGCGAGCACGCCTTCTCCAGCCCTCCTCGCGCGCCCTGCCCCGCCGGCCGCGCGGCACGCGCGGCCGCCGTCAGCCTCACCCGGCAGTAGCAGAACGGCACGTCGCACGCCGCCGCCGCCGTCCGTCCCCGTTGGGCGCCACCTGCGACGGCGGCGGGGGCGTTCGGGCGCAGCGACGCACCCGCCGCGAGCAGAGCGCGCTCGCCGGCGCCGGCGCAGCTCCTCCGCGTCGTTGGGAAGCACCGGCAGGTCCACACACGCCGCCGCCGCCCGCCGCCGATGCCGTGGTGGAGTGCGCCGCGCCGGGCACGCCTCCTCCTCCTCCTCGCCGCCGCCGCTGCCAGCAGCGCGGTGGGCGCGTACGCGGCGTACATCCAGGCGGCGAGCGCGGGGCAGCACCGCAGCCGCGGCGGGAGCGCGCCGCCACCGGCGTTGCAGGAGGCGAGGACGGCGGGGAGGAGGGGCGGGAACGGGGCGAGCTGGCAGACGGAGGTGGCGCGGCGGCCTCCGACTGCTCCGGTGACGCCGATGGTGTGACGACGCGGGCGCCGGGGCGGGCTGCGCCGGCGGGGAGGACGCGCCGGACGAACGACGGGAAGAGCAGCGACGGCTTCGAGCGACGCCGGGTTCGGCATTGCCGGCAACGACGCGGCCGGTGGCAGGTGTGTGGACGGCGGCGGCGGCGACGGCGAGCAGGAGGAGAGCGCAGTGAGGGCTCGCATCTTGGGTGTTAGCGAGGAGAAGAGTGAGGCAGAGATGGAAGGAAATGGGCCCCTTGAGAATTGACAACTTTATATATGGGTTTATGTCTGGCTGCATCTAAGCGTTGGATGCTCGGAAGAGTTGGATTTTTTTTTTTTTAAAAAAAATAGGAGTAGTTGCAGAACGTTGGATAGTTTTTGTTAAAAAAAAGTACAGTGTAACTGATGTGAATTATATTGTTAACTATAATTTTAAAAGTAATTTGTATTAAACTAGCAAAATGCCCGTGCTTCGCTACGGTTTATAATGACAGGTTTAAAATGTTAAAATATACAATTAACATGTACTAATGTTTTAGATAGATAAATTGTTCATTGGGTTAATGATAATCTGGACTGATAAGAAACACCGATTGCATATTGATATACTCATATTATCATAACACACGCTCTCTCTTAACTCTTGCATGGCAAGCGCCTGATATAATTTTCTAAAATCAAACACGGACATACGTGGAGACGAATCGTTTTACGGCTCATGCGTGGACGATAGAAATGGTGCGGACTCTAATATGTCGTGTTTTGCATTATGACAAAAAGAAAAAATGTTAATTTTCAAATAAAAAATGGTTCATTATAAATATTTTCAGAATCACTAAATATCTGTTGAGGAAAGAGGTGCAAAACTTTTTGATTTTTCAGCCATCGGATGCACGACAAGCACTTGATATAATTTCCTAAAATTGAACACTGACTTGCGTGGAGACGAATCGTTTTCACGGCTCATGCGTGGATGATAGATGGTGCGGACTCTAATACGTTGTGTTTTGTCAGATGAAAAAAAAGAAAAAAATAATTATGTTTAATTTTCAAATTAAAAAACTGGTTCATTATAAGATTTCAGAATCACTAATGTGCTAATGGCAGAGAGAAAAAAATTACGTAACAATCTAGCGAGAGGCAAAGTAATAATAGAATTTGATTTTGGGAGGCACAGTAGACTTATTCCGAGTATAATTTAAGATGTGGGAGGCAAAGTAGACTTATTCCGAGGCAAAGTAATAATAGGATTTGAAGATGTGGGAGGCAAAGTAGACTTATTCCGAGCAATCTAGCCTAGGAGAGGCCTAGTATAATAGGTGTAAAAAGGAAAGGATGGTGGAATCGAACCCGGGTGGGCAGGTGGAAAGATTTTCTCCGCTAACCAAGTAGGCGAGTTGTTCCTTGTGATTGCTAGTTACATGAGCTTGTACATATTGTATATTTACTGAGGTTTTTGGATTAAATTGGAAAAAGGTCAATCGACTATTAAGGCGGATTAAAAACGGATTTTGGTAACTTGATCGAGATGACGGACGAAAATACCTCCGGAAACCTTACGTATTTTTTAATTAGGTATAGATTATCTGTGACCGGATGAAACAAACATATATCAGGTTCGCGCTAGGGTCGTATGTGTCCACCAAGCATGTTGTGGGTTAACCTCCTACCTTACCTCACATGATCTCATGGCGATGTCGAATGTTTATTTTAAGCAATGTCTAAAAAAACAAATGCTCTTTAACATAGTGAGGGTCAGCAGCCTTGTCTCTTTTGGCACAAAATTTGTTAATTTTGTTAAATTGCCAAGTAATATAGTTGAGGAAGTTTGCTCTGAATTGTGGGAATTGATTTTAAACTTTGGAGGGATGTCTCCTTGTTTTCTATGTCACATAAATATTTTATGATTTTTTTACACAAACACTTCACAAACATGTAAGTTAAAATTCACTTTTTATGAGTTGAAACAACACAACAAATCAAACACTAGTTAATAAGCATATATTCATAGTCATATTTATTTTTTAACTCAAAGACAAATTGAAACTTACATGTTTTGAGTATTGTCAAAGGCACAACAATTGTCCTGAGTACGGACAAAACTAATAAAGTAGTACTCGCCTCCGTACTCGTAAAGGAAGTCGTTTTGGACAGCGACACGGCCTTCAAAACACAACTTTGACTTCTTGTTTCTATAAAAATATTTATTGAAAAGTGATAAATGTATACTTTTATGAAAGTATTTTTCAAGACAAATCTATTCATATAATTTTTACATTTTCAAACTTAACAACTTGAGAGTTATTCATGATTTATATTCCCAAGGTTTGATTTAAACATTATCCTAAATGACTTCCTTTACGAGTACGGAGGAAGTATATTGATTTGAAACTCTCACTTGCAAAGTACCCCTTGGGATCTATTTATGGCTTACGGCACAGTAAGTGTGTGTTTGGATGGGAGATTTTGGGTGGATAGAACATGGCGGCCCGTTTTTCGTGGGTGGACGGAGGTGGGATATGGCGGCCCAGAGGGCAGTATTCCCCTCAGATGCCGAATGGCTGGCTCCGGCCGATTCGCCCGGATGCGGCCGCCCGAGCGAGCGGACGAGCCCGCGAGCGATGACGTCACCCCATGGAGAGAGAGAGAGAGAGAGAGCTGGCCGGTGACGACGATGCCGATGCGTGCGGTGAGAGCAGCGGCGAGGAAGGTGGGAGTGTGGTGAGCTTGGAGATATAGCGCGGGAGACGAGCACAGCAGCGGCGATGACGATGACGATCGAGCCCGGCCGGTGACGACGACGACGCGTTGCGGGAGGAGGTGGCGGTGGCGGCCG
>CM020189.1:4224482-4264750 GCA_009805545.1 Oryza longistaminata
GGCGGGTGGCGGCGAGAGGTGGCGGCCGGCGGGAGGAGGCGGCGGCGGCGGTGAGCCCCCAGATCCAGCCGACTTTTTTTCTTTTTTCCTTTATTTTTTCGTTTTCTTTTTTTTTTCTATGTGTATTTATAATGGAGATAGTGCTGTAAATTGTTGGAAATTTTATGATTTGTATTATGTATTAATTTGATTGGGGAGGGGGGGGTTATATTCACCATCTCAAGTGAGAGGTGACCACACCTACAAATTCATCCTACTCCCTCCAACCAAACAAAAAATTGAATCACCAAATCCATCTTCATCTCTACAACCAAACAAAAGACTGGATCGTCATATTCGCTCAACCAAACAAAAAAACTAGATCACCATATCCAACAAAATATGGACCGCCATATCCCATCTAACCTTGACCGTGAACCAAACGCACCCTAAGCAAACCCTAAGGTTTTTCTTATAGTAGTACAAAGTTTTATATTATTATCCCTTTGATAGAGACACTTAAGGTGGTATTCTTGCACTTTCCTAACCAATCTGGTTTAGGCTGTTTTCATGGGCCTATTTCCAGGTCTTGCACTTTGCTAACCAATCTGGTTTAGGCGGCTTTTCACGGGCCTATTTCCAGGTCATGGCTTTTAGGCCCTGTTTGATTCAGCTTAGGATTATTATAATCTAGCTTATTAGGAGTAAGCTGAAACAAATAAGTAGATTATTATAATCTAATAAGCTGCTCTAAAGGAGCTTTTTTTCAGATTATTGAGTGGCTAAAGACCTACTACCGCTACATACTTGAGAAAAATTACCCACCTATGCCATCAACCGAACAAATAGCTGAGGGCATTATAGACTTTAGCTTTTCAAACCCAATAATGCATGACTCCAATAATCCATACAAACAAACAACTCACAGCTTATTTTATATCAGCTTATTATAATCCAGCTTATAGCAATCTGGTTTAATAATCTAGATTATAATAATCATAAGCTGAAACAAACAGGGCCTTAATCAGATAGGTTAGGAAACTATCCTTGGAACGATTTGATAGAGAAAACAAAAGAGGCGTCTCAGCATGATTCGAGCAAATGTCTGGAATAAAAAAAAGAAAAACAATCTTAAATAGTTCTTTATCAATCCCAAATTGTTCTTCAACCTCACAAATCACAAAAAACTTAGTTCAAGATTTTGGCACAAGTGCACCATTGCATCACTCCAATGAGAATCCATATATTACCCGAGTACCCAGCTATTCATATACACAAATCACTTTCATGCATCAAAGGAAAAAAGGAACATCAACAAGGGAAAAATGAATATTTCAGAAAAAGAAGGAAAAATATCTGCAAATCGCTAAATAAGCATGCTAAATAGATGGGGATGGAGCCGCTGCTCCTGCTCGCGATCGCCTCCATCGCCATTATCTTCGCATCCGAGTTCGATCGTGGTGGCCAGATTTGATAGAGAGGCCCCTCGCCTTGGTCTCATCCACCCTCACACGGACGAGAGCACAGAAGGGCAGGCCTGGATCCATATGAAAAAACGATACAGCTTAAACGGACATTATATTACTCTTCATGCTCTAGTGATTCCAATAACATTAATTTAAAAAATTAAAAATTATCTATAATTACTACATTTGCAAAACTAGTATATTCAGCGCATTCCACTAAATAATTTGAAATAAATTGAGGAAACTAAACAAATAGTATATTCGTCGCATACCACTAAATTTTTTTTGAAATAAATGAAGGAATCTAAACAAAGATTAAATTAAAGTACTATACAGTACTAAATACTATACAAATTTGCAAACAATATATTTATTCACTAAAAAAATGTCCATTTCAAAAAATGTAAAAATTCTTCGCTTTTATCCGATGAAATTTGAAATAAATAAAGGCAAACCTAACACAGTATCCATTAAAAAGGTATGGACTACTAAATACTTTTAAAAACATGCCATGCAAATAATATATGTTAGTAAAAAACACTAAAAGTGCCTACACTACTCCATTTAGAAAAGTGCAATTTTATATGGATAAACGGAAGCATACCGAAGGAGGACAACAAGCATGTCACCTTTTATATGGATCCCAAGCAAATATTTGAGGTTGAAAACCTCCCCCCTAAGTTTAGGAGAGAGAAAATTCTGGGCTAAATGGGGCAGGGTCAGGCTGGGGCTATATAGGCCATGCATCATCACGTGCGGTCGGGTTACATGGATTTGCTGCTCACCATGTATAACTTGGCTACATGGATTTGCTAGAAGTAAAAGTACATTTTGTTGACTAACCTTATACAAGGGTCAAATCAGCCTGGAATTGACATAGATGTGTTTTTTAAACCATTGATGGAGAACATGCAAGAAATGTGGAAAGAAGGGTGACGAGTGTGGGATGAGTACTGCAGGGAACATTTTACTCTTCATGCCATCATATTCGTTACCATCAATGACCTGTCAGCGAACTTTTCACTCTCAAGGCAGCTTAAGGGGAAGTTTGGATGTCTTATATGTATCAACAACACGTCGTACAAGTATCTCACCTCCTCAAGGAAGACGGTATACATGTGTCATTGTCGGTTCTTATCACAGTGGCACAAGTGGCGTGCGATGGCCAGATTATTCGACAAGACAGTGGAGAACGATCTTCCTCCTGAAAAACGAACTGGTACACAAGTCTTCAACATGACAAAGAATATTAAGGTCGTGTTCGAGAAGGGAAAGAAGAAGGCATGCAAGAGGAAGAAAGCAACGGATCAGGATAGTACAGATGCAACGGATCAGGATGATACATTTCCTTTCAAGAAGCACTCAATATTTTCTAGGTATCTAGAATACTAGAAAGACCTGGAGATTCGTCATGCCATTGACGTAATGCATCTTGAGAAGAATGTGTTCGACAGCACCATTGGCACTTTACTAGACAACCTGAGTAAGACGAAACATAGGCTGAACTCACGTACCGACCTGGTAAATCTAGACATAAGGCATGATCTTCACCCAAAAGAGCTGGCAAATGGGAAGATCGATATTCGTCCGGCATGCTACTCGATCACTGACACCAGAAGAGAAAAAGACTTTCTGTAGATGCTTGCATAGTTTGAAAGTCCTGACTGGTTTCTCATCGAACATCAGAAAACTTGTATCCATGAAAGATTTGACCATCTCTGGATAAAATGCTCTATAAAATCAAAGTGTATTTGATTCTTATTCTGTGATGAACAATTGGCATATGAGATTATTGGTATCGATATTTGGAGATTATTGGCGAAGCGGTTTTGGAGATGATTGGATTTTCAGGTGATGAACAGGTGCTGCTGACAGGTGAGAACCGGTCAGACCGGGCAGTGGTTGCTGGTTAGACTGGAGGTATTTATGCGGTCAGAACGGCTGGCCCGCGGTCTGATCGGCCGACTATGTGTCGGTTTCGGTTTCGGGTTGTTTTGTTGGATATCCGTGGATGTTTCATGTTTATGTAATACTGTTGTTTGCTAACATTGAGTCAAGTTGGAGATAGCTTGGGCTCGGAATATGGTTTCTTTATTTGATTCATGTGTAGGTGTCTTGATGCTTCAGGTGAGTATTACCGGTGATGGATCAGGAGTCAACTTGGAGATAAGGTGACGTCCGGACGGTCAAATATAATGCGGGATACTTAGGCTAAAGATCAATGCACGTGGTTGGTGAAGATTTCATATGGCATACGATGGAGATATTGTGTTCGTATGGGATGCAGAGTGGAATTTGGAAGGAGTCTAAATTTGGCATGATTGGAGTTTTTGTAATGTTGGTTTCTTGTACGGTAAGGTTTCCTAGGTGGATTAGAACTTCTTGTATGAGTTTGCGATAGCAGCTAATCTTCGAGGCGGTTAGACCGGACGATCTACTCCGGTCAGACCGAAGATATTTAGGCAGTTAGACCGGCACATCTACTTCAGTCAGACCGCGTTCCACCGATTCGAGGGTAACTTTTAATCCCGCTAAAAGTTTTTGTTTTTGGATACACCAACCATTCACCCCCTCTGGTTGGCTTAGTTATTGCTGTTCGGTCCTACATGCTTATGACTATCACATGTTAACTGTCATCCTATCTATTGCTATAAGTCTATTAAAGCCTCTATCAGATTTTAGGTAACTTTAGAAATCTATCTATCTATCTATCTATCTATCTATCTATTATATTATTAAAACAGCTTTGAAAGAAAGCACCACGTTCGCTGTGAGGGCTAGAAATTCCCACATTAATCAGAGAAAAAGAGAACTTTACACCGTTAGATCGTAGTTGTCTAAATTTTAAAGGCTGAGATTTGATAGAAATATATGTAGAAGTTTTAATATGGTTTTTAGAATCAGATACAGATACATATAGAAATTGGCCAGCATACTACTAGACTTTTCTTACCAAACTAGCACTAGGAAACAAAATTGCAATAGGAATCTAGGGGAAAAAACTCTGTCCGTGTATGATTTTGTGTCCGATTGCTATGGTTGCTAGCTACAAAAAAAAGAAATACTACAAAGCAATCACAGCACGTACAGTTTCCCATCTGCCGTCTCCAACAAAATAACGGAAAAAATAGGAACTAGAGAAATCTATCTATCTATCTATCTATCTATCTATCTATTATATTGTTAAAACAACTTTGAAAGAAGGCACCACGTTTGCTGTGAGGGCTAAAAATTCCCACATTAATCGGAGAAAATGAGAAAACTTTACACTGTTAGATCGTAGTTGTCTAAATTTTAAAGGCTGAGATTTGATAGAAATATATGTAGAAGTTTTAATAAGGTTTTTAGAATCAGATACAGATACATATAGAAATTGGCCAGCATACTACTATACTTTTCTTACCAAACTAGCACTAGGAAACTTCTTACCAAACTAGCACTAGGAAACAAAATTGTAATAGGAATCTAGGGGAAAAAACTCTGTCCGTGTATGATTTTGTGTCCGATTGCTATGGTGGCTAAAAAAAAAAAGAAATACTATAAAGCAATCACAGCACGTACAGTTTCCCATCTGCCGTCTCCAACAAAATAACGGAAAAAATAGGTACTAGAGAACTAGATATATTTGATGGCTGATCCATTTGTTCAATTACCTCGGCTAACTCTTTATACTCTACTACTGTCTCCTGGTATGAGGGATAGAAATTCCCACATTAACCAAAAAATAATTGTTCAAGTAAAAATACAATTTAAAAGTAAATAAAATTCGGAATTAAAAATAAGCAATATTGAAAGGTGAGTCTATATAAGAATCTAATACGAGATTAATTAAATTTGAAATAAAAATAAAATAAAATCCGAAATTTTAAAAAATAAATGAAGAGTTCAAGTAGTAAAAATAACTAAAATTCATAATTAAAAATAAGCAATAGTGAAAGAAGAGTCCAAATAAGAACCCAACACGAGAGTAATTGAAATTCAAAATAAAAAAACACGAAAAATAAAAAAAATAAAAATGAGAGTGGAATACATTATATAAATAACTAAAAATTGTAATAAAAAAAATAAAAACTATTGAAAGAAGAGTCCATCCAGAGCGATTAATTAAAATTCGGAATAACAAATAAAGAAATTTTGAAAATAGAAAAATAATTATAAGAGTTCAAATAGGAATACAATTTATAAATAAAAAAAATACCGGAATGGAAAATATGGAATTTTCAAAAAAAAGTCCATTAGAATTTAGAACACTACAATGACAAAGAGGGGAGAAACAATGGGCCCGTAAAGGAATAGAGTGGTGGTGGTTGACGGGACATCTAAAAACTATAAACAAAATCCGAAATAGAATCACAATGACGATTAAGAGGAGGGACAGCGGGCATGCCATTAAGCAAAATGGTTACGCCGTTACGACAATTGACGAGACTTATAGAAAGTAAAATATAAACCCCAATGATAATCATGTTCGATTTTAAAAATGTCTGTGGGCGAAGCCGCTAACGTTTTGGTGGGACTTCTAGAAAGTAAAAAAAGAACACAAATAATAATTATGTTAAAATTTTTAAATCCCAATGATTTCAAAGATAGGATGCAGCGGATGGGCCATAGTGGAGCACATTGGCGACGTTTGACGGGACTTCTAAAAACTATAAAAACGAAACCCAACGAGACAATGAAATCTGAAAACTACGAGGTCTAATTTTTAAAGTTCTAAATAGGGTGAATAGAAGTAGTGATAGATCGAGCAATCAAATAAAGTGGTGACAGAGGAGTAAGGGTAGCGATTGACGTGACTTTTAAAAACTTTAAAATTAGAAACACATGAATGATAAATTTAAAATAAAATCATATGTAAAAAACAAATAATTTTATACGGGTGCTAGCCACGCAGTTGCGCGGGCCACCCAACTAGAAAAATAATTATGAGAGTTAAAGTAGGAGTACATTTTATAAATAAAAAAATATCGGAATGAAAAATATAGAATTTTCAAACAAAAAATTTTCATCTAGAAAACAGATGACAAATGACAACGGTTGATGGGACATCTCAAAACTATTAAGAAAGCCCCAAATAAAATCCCAATGATGATTGAAAGTAGGAACAACGTACAGGTCGTTAAGCAACACGGTCACGACGGTTGGTGAGACTTCTAAAATGTAAAAAAGAAAGAGAGGAGGCAGTGGTGAGCCGTAGAGGAGTACAGTGGCAAAGCCAATGATGATTTGGCGAGACTTTTACAAAGTAAAAAAATGAACACAAGCGATAATTATGTTCAATTTAAATCTAAATGACAATAAAGAGATAAGGCAGCGGACGGGTCATAAAGGAGTATAGTGACAGTGTTTGATGGGACTTATAAAAATTATAGAATTGAAACCCAATGAAGACAATAAACTCTAAAAACTACAAGGCCCAATTTTTAAAGGTTCCAAAGAGAATGAATAGAAGCGGTGGTAACGGTTGATAAGACATCTAAAAACTATAAACAAAACCCCAAATATAATCCAAGGACGACTGATAGTCCGTTAAGTAACACCGTCACGACAAAATAAAAAGTAAACCCCAATGATAATCAGGTTTGATTTTGAAATCCCAAGGACAATAAAGAGGGCAGGTAGCGGGCGAGCCATAGAGTAGTACAGTGGCAAAGCCAGTGATGGTTTGGCGAGACTTCTAGAAAGTAAAAAATAAATCTAAACAATAATTATAAACAATAATTATGTTCGATTTTTAAAATCCCAATGTAATTACGAGATGAGGCAGCGGATGGGTCCTAGAGAAGTACAGTGACAACGTTTGACGGAACTTCAAAACATTATAAAAATGAAACCCAATGACGATAATAAACTCTAAACAATGTCTAATTTTTAAATGTTCCAAAGAGAAAGAATAGAAGTAGTGTAGAACGAGCAAGCAAATATAAGGAAGGGGGTGACGAATAAGTAAGGAGTAATAACTGGTATGACTTTGAACTTTAAAATTAGAAACACGGGGATGATAAGGTTTGGCCTTTTAAAGTTTTAAAACAACGAGATAGCTATTTAATAAATTTTAAGTAAAATCATTTTAGAAAATAGATAATTTTGAATGGGTGCTAGCCGCACAATTGCGTGCGGGCCACCCTGCTAGTTATTGGTAAAAGGAAAAACATCAAACGCTTAATCCTCAATTAACTTTTGTCCTCTACAGTTGAAATTTAAATATATTCTTTAGATAAAACCATTGATCTCAAACATACATGTTCACAATAAACAAGTGTACAAGTTCCAACAAAAAGAATGCAGAAAAACATACAACCATCCATGGCTAGACAATGCCATGTGGGATTTTATTCTTGTTCTAGACGTAGAGTGGTACGTAGAGTCATTTCGATAGGACAACCAACAACAAGCTGAACAAGAGGCGAAGGAAATTAGGGGAGTTGCACAAATGGAGTAGCACACACATAAAGGTCCTCCTTCCTCCTAGCAGTGAGGCCCATAGTTTCCGTCATGTCCAAATCACCGGGGAGAACGTCTTCCGGAAGACTCCAGTCAAAATAAAACAGAAGACTTGCGAGAGCAAGCTCCATATTAGCGAGTGCAAAATTCATTCCAGGGCAAATTCTTCGCCCAGCACCAAACGGTATGAACTCAAATTGGTTGCCTTTGTGTTCTATTGCACTACCCTCAAACCTATCTGGCATGAACTTCTCTGGTTCATCCCAAATCTCAGCGTCCCTGCAAATAGCCCATATATTCACGACTACAGTAGCTCTCTTGGGTACATCATAGCCGAGTATTTGGCATTGCTCTTGGCACTCCCTTGGTAGAGCAAATGGCCCAGGAGTGTGGAGCCGCAGGGTCTCCTTGATGATACAATGTAGATAGGGTAGGTTAGTTAGGCCCTCCTCAGTTACCTTCATTTTCTCTTTGTAGGCTTCCCTGACCTCGGCCTGTGCCCTCGACATCACATCTGGGTTCCTCATCAGCTCTGCCATGGCCCATTGCAGCATCGTTATTGGCGCCTCGGTCCCGCCTGCCAAAAGTTCCTGTATATATTGTTTCTCTCTGCTAGTCAAACAATCAATCCGTAGAAGAGAAAAAAAATTAATGCAATTCATGACATGAAGATGTTCCTTACAAAAATGATTGCTTTGATTATGCTGGTGGTAAGCTCGAACTCCAGGTTTCCTTCTGCTTGTAGCCGGAGGAGGACATCGATGAGGTCCTCCTCGCGGTCTCCTCCCTGGCACGACCTCTTCTCAAGGTGCTCGCTGATGACGCGATCCATGAACTCCATGACGGACTCGATGAACACCTCTGCCCTGTGCAGAGTTGTGCTGCACATCACGCGCAGCAGCCTCCATGAGGGGAACAGGTCGGCCATGGTCAGGCTGCTCGCCAGCCGCACGGACTCGTCGATGTAGCGGACCAAGGTGTCGCGGTCCCTGAAACACTGGCCCATGATGATGTGCACCGTCGTGTCCGTCATGTAGTTGGTGAGGAGCTTGTTCAGATTCACAGGCGGCGTCGGCGTCGATGATGAGGCGATGGCCAGGACGAGCCGCGCCACCTCCTCCTCCCGGATGCTGCGGAACTTGAGGATACGCCTGGGGCTCAGCAGCTCAAGGCTGCAGATCTTGCGCACCTGCCGCCAGTGCTCGCCGTAGGGCACGAACGTCAACCCCGCGCCATACCTGGTGAAGACCTTCAGCACGGTGCTCAGTGGCCGCGTGGAGAAGTTGTCGTCGTGCGTCCTCATGATCTCTCTAGCCGCGATGGCCGTGGACGCGATAACCACCGGAGCCGCCTGGCCAAAGCTGAGGAGCATGAGGGGGCCATGGAGGCGAGCCAGGTCGCGCAGCGCGCGGTGCGGGAGCGTGCGGCCGAGCAGGTGGTGGAGGCTGCCGATGAGCGGGAGCCGCCATGGCCCAGGAGGTAGCTGAAGGTCGCTCTCGCGTGAGCCATGGAAGAGCGTGATGAGGCAGTATACAAGAGGAAGAAGAGCTAGCAAACAGCACAGCTCAGCCGTCTCCATGAGTGAGCGATATGATATGAGCCAGCGGCGGATCCAGAAATTTTTATGAGCCTGGACAAATCTAACAACGTCAACGGATATATAACAAATCCATATAACTCCATTGACTAAGTATCATAGAGCATTTTTTATCGTATTCTAATTTAGAGAAAAACGATGGTTGTGTTTTTCTTTTCTTTTTCTTTTTTGAAGTCGTTGTGTTTTTCAATACTATGGGACTTAGTAATTTATTATCTTGAAAAGAAAAACATTATTAATGGATGCTAGAAAATTTACTTTGCTTTTAGTTTACAGACTTTTAATAGCTTGTACTTAAATAATGGGTACAACCATATCAAGTCACAATAAAATAAATTATAATTACATAAAATTTTTGAATAAGACAAAAGGTGAAACGCTTGTTAAAAAGTCAACGGCGTCATACATTAAAATACGGAGGGAGTACTTGGTTTGCTAACTTGTATGATCTAACTTCTGTTAAGAGATTAAGTGTCCGAACCAAGTACTATATATTCTTATACTGCTGCATGCATGCCGTGCCTAATCAGTAAGCACCATGGTTTAGCACTACTTTAACGATGGATGCGGCGCCGGAGTCCGGGCAACTGCCCAGGGTCGCCGGGCCTGGCTCCGCCGCTGATATGAGCTGTGATTAGGATGACTCCCTGCTGGTCATTTTATTTTGTTAGTCGAAGTTGACTTAGGTGGTGTTTGGATCGAGGGACTATATTTTAGTCATTATCACATCGAATATTTGGACACTAATTAGAAATATTAAACGTCGACTAATAATAAAACTAATTGCATTAATGAGAGCTAATTCGCAAGACAAATTTTTTAAGCCTAATTAATCCATAATTAGCATATGTTTACTGTAGCATCACATAGGCTAATCATGGATTAATTAGGCTCAATAGATTCGTCTCGCGAATTAGTCCAGGGTTATAGAATGGGTTTTGTCATTAGTCTATGTTTAATATTTCTAATTAGTGTAAAAAGTCCGATGTGATAGCGACTAAAATTTAGTCCCTGGATCCAAACAGGGCCTAGAGCATAACGTTATGATTGATGGGAACAGTTCTCCAAATGCGCTATTAGGCCAAGACTATGCCTGTAGATAGCACATGTAGATGTACAGTAAACATTAGTAAACATTAATTGGTGACATGAAGTTCGGTCCTTAATCGACACGGGATCCAAACAGGGCCTAGAGCATAACGTTATGATTGATGGGAACAGTTCTCCAAATGCGCTATTAGGCCAAGGCTATGCCTGTAGATAGCACATGTGGATGTACAGTAAACATTAATTGGTGACATGAAGTTCGGTCCTTAATCGACACGGGCGAACACTCCCACTATCGGTGTGCAACTACCACCATATGCACACCACTTGCCGTCCAAGTCTTAAATCATTTCATCCTCATTTTAGTTGACAAAAACTTAGCATTTTCATTTTTGTCTAGAAATAAATAAATGCCCCAAATTCCATTTATAAAATGATAAGATTAAGTATTTGCATATTTCTACGTATGGCTAAGCAACTAGTAGCATATAAAGCATGTATAGGCCCAATCAAGCACACGTGAAGTACTCAAAACCATTCTTAGGGATACAAACAGAGGGCACCACAATTATTCAAGGAGAGTATGCAGCAATAAGGTTTTAGCTACCATTAACCATATTTCAAATATCCATTTTATCAAATACTCATGCAATTTTGCAAACAACACATTTCATCTCCCAAAACATGGGTTTCAAGGTGATCAAAGGAAGGGGGAGGAAAAACTTGCCTTGACTTGAATAAATTGAACAACACCTAACTCTCTTCTTCTCCGTTAGCACAGTGATCTATATAAAATTCACGGTATGCAAAAAAATACCAAATTATGCGAAAACTACAGAATGCTCTAAAATGAATTATTTATGCACAGCGATCATGTACTGGTTTAAGATGATTTTTGGTGAAATATTTACTATTTTACCTCTTTTTATTTGTGATTTATGAATTTTACAAGTTGTGTGCTAGACTATAACATTTAGTTGCTAGGAAAATATTTATAACAGATTTAAGAGGTATTTTTGTCAAATTTTACTTTACAGTGACGAAGTGTGTAGTTTTCTAAGACCAACCCAATTGGTTTAACAATTTTTGGAGTTCGAAAGATTTTACTATGCATTTTAGAATGGTCTGTGTTAACAATTTTCTATATAAGATTTTAGAGACTGATTTTGTACAAGTGCAGTACCTACTGTTTTTTCCAATTAAATTGAATTGTCTTATTAGCCTAACAAGATTGAGTTCATAATATTTGAAGCTAATATGAATTTTCTATGAATTTTAGAAGTTGGACTGCAAGTGTGTTGATTATTTTGCTATACATAAATTTATTGATGTTTCCGGTACAGAAGTTTTCAAGTTTTATCTTACTAAATTAAAGTTTACATTTTTATGAATATACAGAAATTTTGCTTCGCCCCAATTGGAGTTAAAATGAATTTTCTATGTATGTTACAAGTTAAAGCATGCTTTATGTCTATATTTTCCTAAATGAAATTGTAGAGACTATTATTATACTGTAAGTGCAACTTTTTATTTCCCAGTATTAAATACCATCATGTTTTTTCTAATTCTAAAGAAATTGGATTCATCTAAAAAATGATTTATATTTAATTTTATATAGATGTCACAAGTTAGGATATGTTTTATGTTAATAATTGGCAATACTAGTTTAAGAGGTATTAAATGTACCAAGTGTTCCATGTTTTGGTTAATACGAGTACATGTCATAATTAGTTGAATCTAACCAAATTTTAATCATCTTAATTGGAGCTAAATTGTATTTTATATGAAATCCATGTTTGTAGTTTAGTACTTATTCACTACTTAAAATTTTAGACATATTCTTTACATTAAAAGTAATATATTTTATTTTTCAGTGCAGAAGAGTACATTTTTTATGAGTTCCTAGAAATTTGAATCATTGGAAAAGGAGCTAGGATGAAGTAGTTATGCATTTTTGAAATTTATAGGAGTCTTCAACAATTCAGCACGAGTTGAATGGCTACTTTCATCAAGAGGCCTCATCTTTCTCTACTATTCGCGTATAGGTCCTGTGACAGTGTTGTGTGTCTTGCGCTTTTGTATTACGCACTCTAGATTAAACCAAATTCTCGCGAGGAGGTCCCTGGTTGGAGCTGAAACAGAGCTAGCCATGGCCAGCGGCGAACGGTGGCTTGGATGGTGTCGGGGTAAAAATAGAAAATGTGTCCCACGACTATACGGATCCAGAGGAGGTAGAGATGATGTAAATGATTAAATATAGCGCTCGTGCGATGATGAACATTGGAGAGGTTTTCCGGATGCCTTGCATGTTGCGGTGGAGCTCTAAGGTGCTCACCGGCCAGAAGCATGGTGTTTGCGAGGCTTGGCAGCTCGCGGAACGGCTTGGAGTCGATGGAGAGCTTCGGCGTCACGGCCGAGTATGTAGAGATCTGGCCATCGACATGGAGAAACGAGGTAGGTAGGCATGAAGTAGAACATCGCATGAGGAGTAATCTGCGAAAAGGGGAGGGCTCGACACTCACCGAGTCGACGGGGTTCGGCCGAGGCCGGGAAAGACGATGGACGTTCTCCTTCTACAAAGCTCGCATTGGGGTGATTCTTGGGGTGTTTAGCTGAGGTCGAGGAGGCGAAGCTTTTGGCGCAGCACAGGGAAGCGGCAACGACGAAGCCCTAGCAACGGTGCGGTGGCGCGGCCGTGCTCCGGGGCTCCATGGCGCGGCGGCGTTCCCGGGGATCCACTGCATCAAATTAACGGAGCGAGCTCAGGGATAACTAAATCAACGGCACGCATAGGGGAGCTAAGAACGGGAAAGAGAGGGTACGTCGACGTTGACCCGATGGACGGAGGCGGCGTCGCCTTCTTTCCAGCCGGCGACGGTGGTGATCGAGGAAACCTCCCTCCCTCCCTCTCGGTTTCTAGGCCTGCATAGAGAGGCGGCTGGGGGCTGTGGCGGGGTCCATGTTGAGAAGAGAGGAGAGGATGCGGTGACACGGCAATAGATACGTGTCTTCTCCTCCCTTTGCATGTCTCTGGTGGCACCCAGGGCCTGTATGGGTAGGAACATGGGGTGAAGGTCGTTTTCCGACGATTTTGAGATCATGTCAGTACCACTCCGTATATCGCACTTCTATAATCCCTCACTGACTTTGTCAAATTTTATAATATATCATCGTGTTACTCTGAAAAAAATAATATACTATTGTGTTATTTTAACCTATGCTCTCAGTACTCTCTGCCATCGCCGCACTTCTACAATCTCCCACTGACTTTGTCAAGTTCCATAATATACCATCGTGTTTTCTTCAACCTCTACTTTCTGCCATCGCCGTCACGAGCCGTCAGTTAGAATCTGTTTTGCAGTGTTAGGCCTGGTTTGGTTCCCAATTTTCCCCCTCTAAAAATGTCACATCGAATCTTTGGACACATACAATGAGCATTAAATATAGATAAAAAGAAAAACTAATTGCAGAGTTTACATGGAAATCGCGAGACGAATCTTTTAAGCCTAATTAGTCAATGATTAGTCATAAGTGCTATAGTAATTCGCATGTGCTAATGACGGATTAATTAGACTAAAAAGATTCGCCTCGCGGTTTCCAGGCAAGTTATGAAATTAGTTTTTTCATTCGTATCCGAAAACCTCTTCCGACATCCGGTCAAACATCCAATGTGACATTCAAAATTTCTCTTTTCGCGAACTAAACAAGGCATTAATTTTCTCGTAATGTCTGAAGTAAGCCCTTGCAACCCTACACCACCGCCCACATCGATCCCTTTTCCCCAGTCCTATATGCATTGTTTAGTTCGCGAAAAGAGAAATTTTGGATGTCACACATATATATATATATATAGAGAGAGAGTAGTCACACCTCATATAATTGTTTGCCCTTCAACTTTCTGTACTTACAGGCAAAGAATTCCGTGCCCTTGATTGAACATATGAACTTTGAACAATAACACAAACTATAGCTGAGATCTTTTGATGATACTCCTCCGTTCCATTTTAAATGTAGTTGCGGGTTTCCGTGTCCAACATTTGACCGCCAATCTTAAAAAAATTAAAAAAATTAATTCACACATCAAGTACTAATTATGTTTTATGATCTAATAACAATAAAAAATACTAATCATGCAAAAATTTCAAATAAGATGAGTAGTCAAATGTTGAACACGGAAACCCACAACCGCACTTAAAGAGACGAAGGTAGTGCTGAGGCTGTGTTTAGATCCAAAGTTTGGATCCAAACTTCAGTCCTTTTCCATCACATCAACCTGTCATATACACACAACTTTTCAGTCACATCATCTCCAATTTCAACCAAAATCCAAACTTTGCGCTGAACTAAACACATCCTGAACTAATTATTCTACGAATTTTGATATCTCTATTTTCCTTGATGACTTATCAGCATTTTATCATGATGTGATACCAGATTGGTCATCCGCAATCTCTTCTATTTATAAAGCTAATGCCCACTAAATGCCTAAAGCTCACATGCAAGCATAATATTTATTAGCACTCCTAAAATCTACATGCAAACATGCTATGTCAACCCATTAAGCACACAAAGCTCAACATGCAAGCACATAGTAATTATGTCTACAATTTATTTCATTCCAAAACTAAATATACACATGCTAAATCATCATTTTCAAATCATTTTCATAATATTTCAATCTAAATCATTTCATAATTTCTTCAATATCTAACATATATTCTGCAGCAAAGCGTGGGGCATCATCTAGTTTTTATTGTAATTATGGTCAATTTAACTAAACGTGGTGATATTGATTAATATGAAATTTAGAGGTTCCTTTGATACCTATCCATTCTTCATGTGACCTCTAATCCGTGATTCCCTAGTCTGTTTGCAGCAGACATAACCATGCAGTTGAGGACCATATATACTAGAAGTTGTTGTAAACTTGTAATTGGTGGTTTAGTACCACTTGAGAAGTTTAGGAGGATGAAGATCAGCTTATAAATCAGTCTTTGCGCTTTAAATGTAATAACTATGTGGAGGGGACTACCGATCGGGCGCCCGATCCATACGTGCAAAAATCAGTAGAATGACATCAGCGCCACGCATGCGTGCAAAACCACTTTAAACTAATTTCTCTCTTAAATTATTTATCCAAATCATGATCCGATTGCACCATTAAATTCGTTGCAATTAAATATTGAAAACAAGACCACATATAGATATATTCCGATGAATTTTTTTTAGCTTATTATTGAATTATTTTTAAATGTTGCACGATGTTCCACCAAGTATGTCGGAATTGTTTCACTAAGTAGATCAAAAATGTTTCAAACGTTTAAATCGGGCATTATTTCACCTTATATAAAAACAATGTTTCAGCAAATAGCGAAAGAATGTTTCAGTTCACTACAACATTAGATCTATACATAGTGAAACATTTTGAGTACACTAGGTGAAACATTTTTGGTGGAACAAAAAATAAAACGAATTCCCTTACTATAGGGTTTCCAAAATATGTGGGTGATTTGTTGCAAAAGAATGTTCCATTCACTGCAACATTAGATCTATCATAGTGAAACATTGTAAGTACACTAGGTGAAACATTTTTGGTGGAACAAAAAATGAAACGAATTCCGTTAATAGAGGGTTTCCAAAATATGTGGGTGATTTGTTGCAAAGAATGTTTCAATTCACTGCAACATTAGATCTATACATACTGAAATATTGTGAGTACACTAGGTGAAACATGTTTGGTGGGAATGGAAAGGTAAAAGGGGTACTATGCATATCAATCAATCCACGTAAATGAAATATGGAGCAGGTCAGCGCTTCCGATTTTCTATCATCGATTGGATGTCTGCATGCCTAGACATCCCCAAGAAAGTCAAGAGTTCAGAAATATCCATCATAACCGCTCGGTTATTAGAATAACAGGTTATATTGAGGGGCACTATATGTAGAAGCCACTAGATACATATTAAAATTTTATATTTGGATAAAATTTGTTCGAAATTCAGGGATCTTGTATATGGTCGATGAAATGACAGATGTTGTTACGTGTGAAATCCTTCTATTAGTTATTGGCTCATTTACACCCAACCCTCCATTGGTATTTGTTACGGTCACATATAACTCCACAAGTACACGGATACCAATATACCACTTCACCTTAGAGTATTCCAAGGGTATCGGATCACTAAGGGACGTGTGTATAATATAAGAAAATGATTCATCTAAGGAGAACAATTCAATGGTAGATTTAGGATAGAGACGATTCCTATGGGTTAATAATCCTTATTAAGTTGAGGTAAAACTCTATCAGTTGCTTCACCCTGGTCGATCTATCAAGGGACTCTAGCCTATAGCTCTATGACGTACTCGAATGTGGAGGAATACGAAGGACAGACAGAATTGTCACCACCTGCCGCCTACCTCACTTACAGTGGAGCACGCAACAAACAAAGATAACCTCTAACCTAGACACCATGTCTACGTTATCGATTACTACTCTAACATCGGCCAATAACTTCTTCTTTATCCAGAGCCTTAGTACTAGAGCTATTTTCACAAGTATTAGTGAATATATTGTTTGTAGGTGATTATGTATGAAAACCATCCGCCATGCAAATAGACACGCTTTTAACCAATCAGATGCGAGTATATGAAATCACCTCAAAATGGACCAACCACATTGCACCATTGTAAGGGCTCACTGAACATTGACTCAGCCGAAGGAGAGGATGAATGGCGGTGCTAGGGGGTTGGGCGAACCATGTTTTGACCGAACCACCCTTATGCCCATTCATCCCCACCTTCCACATCAAGGATGGTGATTGGTTCCTTATGACGGTTGTGGGTGAACCAACCTCATAACCGCCATATTAACCGTCATTAGAGCCTACAAAAGGAGCTCTCACTTCACTCTCAAGCATAACACAATTCAAGTGGAATATAACACACTTTCATATTTCTGCTACTCTATAGTAGAGTTATAATATAGGAAGAGAGGGACAGGAAGTTTTGAAAGGAGTGCCCCAGATATCGAAGTTCTCTCCGTGGGAGTTCCGAAGATGTCAGCATTCTCTCCATGGGGAGTCCCGGAGGAGTGTCGGCGTTGTCGGCACTCTCCCCTATCTTGTACCTCGACAAATGCTTATTTTATATAAGTAGGTATTCGTTATTTTCTTTAGTATCTACTTTTCTTATTTAAGTAAGTTATATTCTCATCTTTGTAGGTTTATTGTTGAGTATTTATAATGGCCAACGTGGCTGTAGCCACTTGATCCGGGTCAACTAGTGCTCCTGTTGGAGGTATGTTTGGTCATTGTCCGCGTATATATTCCTTACTTTTGATTTCTCCATGTCATATATCGATCGGACATTGTTTGAAAACAATTATTCTTGCCAAATCTATTGCGACCGGCAAATGTAATTGCCCTTTAAGGCCCTAGTTTGTATTAGCCTTCAGTTCTAGCCCATATAAGGTGGATGGTCTGGCCCAAGCTAGAGGACCATTTAAGCAAGGCCCAAGCACCATTTTACGTAAGAATTACTAGGGCCCAAACAAAAGTTTCAGGGATATCAATGGGGAAATAAGTTCATATATGGTCCCTTAACTTGTCAACGAATCCGTTTTTCGTCTTTCAATCGAAAAACAAGATACAATGGGTCCCTGAACTGTTAAAATCGGTGCAAAATAAATCCTAAGGCTGTTTGAAGGCTGGTTTCAGCTGACGTGACGCCTACGTGGCTAATTTAACCTGGTCTTTATCTGATGTGGCACATAAAACAAAATTTAACAATTTTAAATTTTAAATTCTGATAAACGAATATCACCCGTGTGACCACGCAACAGTTTTATACGTAGTTTTTGTGTAACGTAATGAAAAACTAATTAAATGTTAAGAATAGATTTACTTAGAAATTTTACGTGTTCTAGACATGTTAGGACAAGAGAGCTGACCAAAGAAAATGACAAAATAACTCCTAAAACTGGTCCTAAAATTATATTTCAAATTTTAAAATCAGCTTTATATTTGCGCCTTAGCCGAAGCTCTACCAACAACCTATAACATCTCCATGGAACAGAGCCTTCAATTAACTTTCATTGGGCGAACGGTTTGTTTGTTTGTGCACCTACGGCAGATTGCACGATCGATATCTGCATTCTGCAGTGTGCCAATGGTAGTGTTAGCTTATTTCTCTGGTAACCCTGCTGCAATAATGCAACAGCTAGCAGAGTTAGCAGATAGCAACAGAACGAAAACTTTTTTCCAGTGAATCATCAATCATGCATGGTTGCAGTGACTCGATCGGTGAGTCTCCTGGAGAGAGGATATATCTGTGGATAAATGTGCCAGGCCAGCAGCAATGCTTAATGGAATGAATTCACTACGCTGATAAAGTCTATTGTGTTCAGGAGTGTGTGTACTGAAACTGTTCCCAGGTAAGCTGGCATTTAGAGAGTGACTTACCAAAAAAGGATAGAGATTAAGTGTACACTAATACTGTACTACCACTACTGTACTAACTTTAAAGCTGGAGGGAATCAGGGAAACAGTCAAACTTAACAGAGACAGTCTCCACGGTGAGAGATGGACATAAAATATTTCCGGTAGGATATGTGTGGTGATGTAATTCAGCAACAATTAATATCTGTTTGGCAACTCGATGGCGAAACTCCTATTGGGCGATTGATCGCCAGGGGCCACCAGGGGCAATCGGATCAGGTCTCCCCCTCCCTCCACCTGATTTTCTTTTTTGGCACCGCATTACTTTCCTATTTTAGTAAATTTATAAACCTAAAGTTTATACACCTCAAGTTTACACATCTAAAGTTTAGAGACCCAAAGTTTATAAGTCAAAAGTTTATATATCCGATTCAAATTTAAATTTGAAGTCAATTTTTTTTTGTATACATAGTATTTCTATACATCTAAAGTTTATACACCTAAAGTTTATAGACCCAAAGTTTATAAGTCAAAAGTTTATATATCCGATTCAAATTTAAATTTGAAGTCAATTTTTTTTTGTATACATAGTATTTCTATACATCTAAAGTTTATACACCTAAAGTTTATAGACCCAAAGTTTATAAGTCAAAAGTTTATATATCCGATTCAAATTTAAATTTGAAGTCAATTTTTTTTTGTATACATAGTATTTCTATACATCTAAAGTTTATACACCTAAAGTTTATAGACCCAAAGTTTATAAGTCAAAAGTTTATATATCCGATTCAAATTTAAATTTGAAGTCAATTTTTTTTTGTATACATAGTATTTCTATACATCTAAAGTTTATACACCTAAAGTTTATAGACCCAAAGTTTATAAGTCAAAAGTTTACATACGCGTTTTAGTTTTGAATTTAAATTATATCTGATTCAAATTTGAATTTGAATTCAAATATTTTCTATATATAGTATTTTTATGCATCTAAAGTTTATACACCTAAAGTTTATAGACCAAGGAGAGCTGTGTACAGGGGGCGTGGGGATCCATCACTCGATGGTAGGTTCAGGTTGGGCGATTGCCCTGGACTCTTGAGTGGATAGGGTCCGGGAGGGAAGAATGTGATATGGGCTATTATTGGGCTTGTCCACACGTCAAAGTGGGTTGTGGCCCTGTGGATAGCGCCCAGCATCTCTCCATTTAGGCGACGCATAGAACCATCGAAATCTGATCAGACGGCTAACAATCAACTTGATCTAGGTGACACGGAGGACCGTTGAGATATGATCGTATGGGTGCGGATTAACTGGATGACGTGGATCAACCACAATGCATGAAATTCATAGTAACTACACTAAGTGGGGATCAATTGTATAGGTTTATAGGATTATTATGGAATTGAAGTTTTCAGAGCTATATGTTACTCCCTCCATATCTAAATGTTTGACGCCGTTGACTTTTCAAAACATGTTTGACCGTTCATCTTATTCAAAAACTTTTGTGAAATATGTAAAACTATATGTATACATAAAAGTATATTTAACAATGAATCAAATGATAGGAAAAGAATTAATAATTATTTTTTTTTTTAATAAGACGAACAGTCAAACATGTTTAGAAAAGTCAACGGCGTCAAATACTTAGAGAAGGAGGGAGTAATAAATAGCAGAATAATGTGATCAGAGATGTTTGGAATTAAGGAGCTTGGTGCCTACTTTTCGAAGGAACTTAGGAGAGACAGAATGGGGAGCTACAATTCTCTGATGGTTTTGTTGTCAGGGATACAATTGTAATGGGGGAGAGAGAGATGAATCAAAATGGGCTTTTTTTTTTTTTGAAACAGTAGACGGTAGGAGATCTACCGGATATATTAGAAGAAGAGAGTTGACCCTGTTTATAAGGGAAACCGGGCCCGAAAACCATACAACTGCACGGTTTGCTAAGGGAAAACCGGCAAAACCTTACACAGAAGACACAAAAAAAACCTGTGACAAAACTATGAACCACAGAAGTAACCGAGAGAGGAGCAAGACCTTCAAGACGAAGCCTCCAAGGAGGTGAACAACGACAGAAGCCGTTGCCGACGCCCGCCCATAACTGGACTGGGTTTTCACCCAAAGGGGGAGAGAGTCCACCAGACAACACCTCCAAGGAGGAAACGGCACCCGCAGGCGTCGATGTCGCCGATCCTGGAAGACCAGACAGGGCTTTCGCCCAGGACTCCCTCAAAAGGTGTAGGACCTCCAAGAAGCCAGAGCAAAAGTGTTGAGAGTTATCGTTGCCTAGCTCATCGGCTGACCCGATGCAGCAGCTCCGACTCCGCCTTAACACAAAAGCTCAGCACCGAAGAGGAAAAACACACCACTCCAAACTCGGCACTAAGATAGGTCCACATAGTCACAGGGCACATGAAGCACTGGCGAGGCATAAGAGCCCTGACTTCAGACGGACTGGACCACCTTCAAGGTATATATATATATATAGTGCTCTACCTGAAAATTCCTTTATGCTTTTATCCCCGAAAAACCATCCATTCGCAAAATAGAGTTTTATTTCGATGAACTTTACTTACCCACCAATTTATGTACTGCTGCTGCAGATCAGTTTTTGAGACTCGCCGGCATGGGAATGGGACGCGCACTCTCCTGTTCCCATACCTATCACCATCACCAGCATATACAAACATCGCCTCGTGTCGTAGGTGCCGTGAGGATGAGCTCCTCCTACTACTCTCGCCTGGGCGCACTAGGAGGATGAGCTCCTTCCTGCTGCTCCAGGCGCTGGGAAGGATGAGGTCTTCCTACTGCTCTTGCTTAGGTCGCGTCAAGGGAAGCGCGCTGTAGCCGAGGGAGGACAGGGAGCGTTCATCATCGTGTACCATCGTGGCCAATGAAGGAAGGGGGAGCGCCGGTGCCATCGCTATCAAGGAAAACCAGCACCAACACCATTGTCGCCAAGGGCCAAGAGAGGATAGGGGAGGAAACATCCTTTCCATTGCTTGTTCACAACAGATTTGAAACCCTGAGATCTCTGGCCAGCATATTTGGCATTGCCTGAGCTCGTTGTCGTCATGTTAACCATCTTCATCCCTTGTTCTCTCACCGTCTTAGCTCTGATTTGATAATCAATAGGTATCGGTTGATACAGATGGGTACCAGGCTTGGTATCGATAGGTATAAGCTAGGTATCCATCAGTATCAGCCTAGTACCAATAGGTAGCTGCCGTTACCGATAAGGTATCAATTGGTACATAATGGGTATCTATAGACGGTCTATACCGATAATGGTATTTTAGGAGTATAGGGGACGTTGGTACTAGGGTATATTCGAGAATGCTATAAAAGAAACGGGAGATAGGGATTTTTATACTGGTTAAGGTCCCCAATATGGGTAATAATTAATCCTAATACAATTTATATGAATATTTTTGGAATGTATCACACTTATGACAAAGGTGGAATTAGCTAGCTAATCTAGCATACCAACTAGTATTCATCAAGAACTAATCCAGCGACTTGAAGTTGGTGGTTAGCTATTGATTTTCTCCTAGCTAGTCTTCCATATGGTTCGTGGCTCTGGCTTATGATTCTCTATATGCCCTTACTTCCTGGAGGACTATATATTTATATGGTAGGCAACTTCCTATCCAAGTAGAACTTGGAGAGTTCATGTGAGATACCGGCAAATAAGACCTTGCCTTCCTCCTGAGGAGTTTGATACCTTCTATTTTCAAGGAAGGAGTTTACCTTCTTATCTGCTATATTCCCCATATATCATTCCTTATAATATTAGATACGTGAAGTATATGAGATATGTCTTATCTGTAACACCGATAGCAATGGTCAGTACCTACGAGGTGTTAGTTGATACTTGATGGGTATCAATTAGTACCTACGGGTACCAGATTTGATACCAACAGGTATCAGAATCTGATACCTGCATGGTATCATCATATCGGGACGGGATCATGTGGTATAGCAACCCCCTATATTAATATATATTTATTTAGAAGAATTTCAAAGTGGTCTCTACATTTCTCTGAACAAGCTCTCCTTTGGAAGAACTTCAAAGAACCCCTTTTAAGGAACTGAACTAAATACTATGAAAATCATGTAAATTTGTCATATTTCAAGGGATGCGTTGCTACATCTGAGGTTGATCTAATGTCTATTATTTAAGAAAGATCCGGTCAAGTGTTGATGCTATATATTTGATAGGAAAAATCAGACTACATCAAAAATGAAAAGAAAACAGACAAAAAAAAAAGCACATTGAGCTAATTATGTCAAAATGCATCCCTAATAATTCCGCAATGGACAATGACATGGACTTATGGAAACAGTTTCACCATTTGTCTTGCTCCTATAGCCGAACCTTGCAAGTGGCGAATCCCCAAATTAAAGGGACACATTATTTATATGGTATCATTTTTTATAAAAAAATATTAACTTTTTATTGTAAATTGCACATATCTACATTATAAATTCCAAAACTTATATTATTATTTTTTTACATGAACTACATAAGAGAATTAGGATAAAACAATTGATTACCTACTTGAAAGAGAACATGTGAGAAATTGTTTAATCAGTGGTGGGCGACATGTCCATCGATAATAAGATGTCCATAGTAATGACTTTGTCAATCTCAAGATATACTGGTCTAGTTCTTCGGATGTGTTCATATGGGTAGGGTGTACATGTGTATGTTTATAGGGATGAGTGTGTACATGTTGTAAGCGGTTGCGTTTATAATGTGCTTCTCAAAATAAGAAACATATTTTTAAGAGAGAGGTAGTAATTACATAGAAAAAAAGTGGCTGAAATCAAGAAAAAAAATCGTGACACATTGATACTATATTTTTTGTAAAATGGTTCACAAAATTTGTCTATCGGCAGGTGTTCTGATTTGCCAATTAAAATAGACGACAACATATTATATTAGGCCAATTCAGCCAACTAATATTGCAGCATTCAATTAACCCGAGCTCAGTCTAGAGTCTAGACCTACCACTCTCTTCCTATCTCAATCCGTCCTTGTATCACTATCACAATAAATTTCGGATCACACTTACAATTATGCACACAATAAATCATTCGATGCATATCTGAAACCAAATAACATAAATATTGTACCAACACCAGATCTCTGCTGCAACAGATGTGTTCTCTTCACTGTTAACTACCAGTAGCCAGCTATTTGCTATTTTCTCCGTCCTAGCTAAAATATAAGTATTTTTAAAGTTAGATACAACAATTAAAAAAATAGGTGAAAATGATTATGAAAATAGTATGATCCGTTGAGAGGAGAAAATAGTTAGCACAAAAATTAAGTAGTGAATAGTGATAAACGGTTAAGATGGGATAATAGGTTATATGACAATTAAGAAAATATGTGAAAGTGATTATGAAAAATATTGGGATCGATTGAGAGGAGAAAATAGTTATAAAAAAAAAAAAGCGGCGAATAGTGATAATCGATTAAGGTGGGATATATAATGGGAGAATTTACTATTTGCCACTCTCTCAAAATGCCAGTGCTCAAATGCCACTCTCCCAAATTTTCATTCCCAAATGCCACCCGGGCCCACATGTCAGCCTCACTTTCCATTCAAACAAAAGTGATGCGGGACCCGATGCTGAGTGAGGCTGACATGTGGGCCCGGGTGACATTTGGGAATGAAAATTTGGGGAGAGTGGCATTTGAGCACTGGCATTTTGAGAGAGTGGCAAATAGTAAATTCCCTGATATATAATAGGTGACGAAATAGTTTACTTTTGAATAAAATTTAAATGATAGAAATAGCTTTACTTTAAAACGGTGAGAGTACAACATGCCTTTCATGCGGTGAGAAGTGGACGAACAGTGGCCCAAGAGCAGCAGAAGTCATAAAGTTTCCCTCTTTCATACCACCGTTTTCTTCGGATGCTGATGAGAGGTCACAAAACATGAGTAGATGACAAGACATTATTAGCTGCAACCAACAAGATACTCCTCCACCTAAAATAAGCGTAGCAATTAGTTTCCTTATCTAATTTTGATCACTGTTTTATTTAAAGTTTTTCTATGATTAGTGCTTTTATTGTTATTAGATTATAAAACATTAATAATATTTTATATGTGACTTAAAATTTTTTTAGTTTTTTCATTCGTGTCCAAAAACCCCTTCCGACATTCGGTCAAACATCTGATGTGACACCCAGAAATTTTCTTTTCCCCAACTAAACACAGCCTTTGCTCGTTACCAGGTTCAATGTATCCTGTGCAGTCGTGTCAGTGTCGTCCACAATACAAAAAGACCTTCACGTACGTAAGCTGCTGCACCTCCACGTGGTGAAAGAAAAATAAAACACAAACCTAAAATAACCTGATCAATTTGTTGATGCGGTTAATCCCAACAAGTCAATGAGCACTGATCCAAACCCAAACCCCCTTTCGATTTATTAATTAATTAACCCCCTTGTGGAAGGATACGTCGTAATTACATTTTCCTCGTGGATCTCTTCACTAACTCTCCTCCTACTACCAGATAAATGCCTACAGTGGTGGTTGAGACTTGAGAGAGCTTCAGAAAAGCCATCGACAACAACATTCAGAGGTGTAAAAAGAAAAGACTTATACCTAATTGCTAAGCACTTAGCTACCACCACTATATGTACAAAAAAAAAAAAAAAAGAAGCTAGCCCCAGACAATCAATCGATCGGCGGCGACGAGGAGGACGATCGACGACCTCATCGTGGCTCGATGACGGTGATGGAGACGTCGTTGACGGACAGCGGCGAGGCGGTGGAGTCGGTCTTGGTGGTCATGAGCGGCGGGGCGAGGAGGAGCGCCCTCCGGAGCCTGGTGAACATGGGCGGCCTGGACGGCTCGGGGAGGTTCATGTGGTCGCTGATGAGGGCGAGGAGGACGTTGGACATGGTGGGCCGCGCGTCCGCGTCCTCCTGCACGCACAGGAGCCCCACGTGGTAGCACCGCCACGCCTCCTCCGCCGCGTACCCGCGCCCCAGGGCCGGGTCCATGAACTCCGCCGCCTGCCCCTCCGTCCACAGCTTCCACGCCTGAAAAGTTTATGACTGAGTTTCAGAGCTTGCTTTGCTTTGCTTTGAGACCGATCCAGATCAATCCATGCATGGTGCCTGATATATATGGGAGGCAATGTATGCTACTATCTCCATTTCGATTTTTTATATTTAATTATTATTTATTTTATAATGATTTAAATTTATCATAAAAGATTTTTAAGCATAATTTATATGTTTTTATGTTTGTATAAAATTTTTAAATAAAATACATTAAGCGTTAACAACATCATCTATTTAAAAAAAACGAAGAGATTACTATACATACGTCTTGGATGAGGGATTGCTGGTGCTCCTCGAGGTAGAGCGCGCCGTTGCGCTGGCCGCTGAGGATCTCCAGCAGCAGCACGCCAAAGCTGAACACGTCAGACTTCACCGAGTAGACGCCCTCCAACGCGAACTCCGGCGCCATGTACCCACTGCAGGATCAAATTTGCGACATTTTAAAACTTGAGTATAAATCGGTAGGAAAAAAAGGAAAAGTTCTTTTTGATGAACTGAATTTTGGGTGGGGGAAGGCATAAGGTGAATGAGCGCGTACTAGGTGCCGACCACGCGGCCGGTGTTGACCTCGTTACACTCGTCCTCGAAGATCTTGGCCATGCCGAAGTCGGAGATCTTGGGGCTCATCTTGTCGTCGAGGAGGACGTTGCTGGCCTTGAGGTCTCGGTGCACCACCTTCAGCAACGAGTCCTCGTGTAGGTACAACAATCCCCTCGCGATCCCCACGATGATGTTGTGCCTCGTCGCCCACCCTAGTTGCGCACTCTTCCCCTCATCTGCAACAAAATTCATCCATGTATCACATTATCACTGATCGTTAATCCCTTTCGTATCAAAATATAATTTTTTTTAACTATGAATTTAAATAATTGTATATCTAAATTCGTAGCTAAATTTATTATATTTTGAATAGAGGTAGTATAGTTGTTAATGCACGGTCAAAAAAAAATTGCAAGCTTTAGTTAACAGTTATATCAGATCTTGATTAATTAGCACGATCTGGTTAGCTAGCTAGCGTAATTGTCAGTATTCTAGGACGGCCATGTGAGTATGTGAGAACAGTGTTAGTGGTGGTGGGTTACTGTTGATCCGTGGATGTGGATCGATGGGCGGATTAATTGCTTGGTCGCTGGAGATCAATGGCGGATTAATTGCTCGTACGGTGGGATATTGATGGCGCGAGCTCAGAGCCGCTGGATTTTCCAACTACCGTGACCGAGAGAGAGAGAGGAGACAGCGAGGCTACCAGCCGTGAGCCCGTGACCGTGGCAGCAGCAATGGCGGCGCGGCGAGAAGGAGGAGGAGAAGAAGAAGAAGAGGGCGAGGCGTACTGAAGAGGAAGGCGTCGAGGCTGCCGTTGGGGAGGAACTCGTAGACGAGGAGCTTCTCGTCGCGCTCGGCGCACCAGCCGAGGAGGCGGACCAGGTTGCGGTGCTGCAGCTTGGCGATGAGCTCCACCTCGTTCCTGAACTCCGCCGCGCCCTGCCTCGACCTCGCCGACAGCCGCTTCACCGCGATCTCCGCGCCGCCGCCGGGGAGCACGCCCTGTTCGACCGGTGGTCAGCTCATCGATCAATGGAGAGGAGAGAGGAGGAGGATGGCGTTTCGTTACCCTGTAGACGGGGCCGAAGCCGCCCTCGCCGAGCTTGTTGGCCTTGGAGAAGCTGTCGGTGGCGGCGTGGATGGAGGCGAGGTCCATGAGCGGCAGGTCGGAGCTCGACATCGGCCGAAGCCTCTCCATCTGCGCCCTCCTCACAGCTGAATCATCCAACCAAATTCAATTCGATCCATCAGGAGGGGATCGAGAGAAGCGGAGGAGGAGGACGAGAGAAGAAGCTGACCGTTGCGCTTGCGCCATCGCCAGCAGTAGACGCAGTAGAGCAGCGTGCAGAAGATGACGACCACCAGCACGGACACCATGATCTTCATCCCGTCCTTGCTCGACCCGCTTTTCCCTGCACCCCACCACCAACCAAATTAGACCTCATCACGATCCCATCAGCCATACCATCAAACCAAGAACCAACCACCACCTGCGTCGTCCTCCCCCGCCGGCGCCGGAGCCGACGACGACGACGCGCCCATCAGCCGGCGGTGGTGCCCGCCGCCGCCGCCGCTCCACCGCTCCCCGGCCACGTCGTACATCCTAGCTAGTATCTCTCGCAGTCTCGCTTGCCAACTCACTCAGCTGATCGATGCTTCTTGGCTAGGGAACAGATCGATCAAGGGGGAAACTGAACTGGAGAGGAGGTGGGAATGGGAGGGATGAGTGGGGAGATGAAGAAGATCAGAAGAGGCGGCGATGGCGACGACGACGACGGCGACGGCGGCAGCTGACAAGTAGTTGCCAAGTGAGCCCAGCCTCCTCACCTCTCCACTCCACCTGCCGTGCCGTGGCGCCACCATGTGGATGTGGCGCGCCTGCCTCCCTTTTTTGTTCTGTCCTGCGCTTACCGGCAGTCGCGGACGCTTTTTTGACCGCACTGGATGAAATGCCCAACACGACTTGCTCCAATGATACTACTCGCATCTAGAATTAGGTCATCTTTAGTTCCTTTAATGTATCTTAAAATAAAATTATTCTAATAATTATTTGAAAACTAAAAGAATAATATACTATGCTGTGTTGAGAGAAGTCGAGAAGAGATTAAGAAGATACGCAAAACGAGATGGACTATTAACGCATGATTAATTCAGTATTAACTATTTTAAATTCGGAATAGCTACCATCTCCTGACAGATTTTTATGGCTTATTCTTGTTTTTTTTTCTGTCGGATATATTTTTAAATTCACGCCACACTGAGATTCGTGCTGGCATGAGAAAAAAAAAAACTCTTACACGTACCATGACTCGAATCCGTGATTTTTAACTCATCCCTTTCACTGAGCTAACTTATTTCTATGAGTACAGTGCACGGCGGTACTTAAACTTGTAGCGGTGTGTCATTTAGATCCTAAACTCTCAAAATACATATCCATCAGGCCCATAACTTTCATAGTGTATCATCTAGATCCCAAATCGCCATATCCCCTTCAGGATTCTATGTGGCGTTGATGTGGCATGTCACACGGACACGACGTGGCATAATTTTGACTGAAAATGGGACCCATTTAGAAATTTTCTTTTTTTCTTCTATTGTATTTTCCTTCCTTCTCCTTTCTCTGTGACCCAAGCGGAAGAAAGGAAAAAAAGAAGAATGAGAAGAAAATGGAAAAGAAAAAGAAAGAAGAAAAAAAAAGGACACGTGACGTAGATGTGGCAGGTTACATCAACGCCACGTAGGATCCAACATGGGATGTGTCGATTTGGGACTCAGATGATACACTTTGACAAGTTCTAGGATCGATATGCACTTTGAGAGTTAGGGACCTAGATGAAACACCACTACAAGTTTAAGAACCGTCCGTGTACTTTACTCTATTGTATAGTTACATATAGTTTACACCTAAATTACATTTGTAATTATATTACATGCTAGTTATAATTACACTATGATATGAAAGATTTTTTGTAGTATTTTCAGTCGCATGTTGGTTAGGCAGTTCCTATATTTTATTTAGGCGGAGTAAGGGCGTACATAAAAAAAAATCCGGCAGACCAAAAAAATGTAGTACAAAAATATTATGTTTGCCAACGTACGTTGGACTCGGAATGATTGAAGTCTAACACTGAATCCAGTGGAATATCACTGTTAAGAGGAGAAATATATGCTTCCAGAAGGCTGGGTACAATTCCATGGCCATTTGTTATTTTTCGTGGGCTTCTCGAATTTGGACAGCACGTGCGAAAGCAAGTAAGCAACCCACTCCACGACTGTAGAAATTCAGAAGGGAACATCATCCCAATCTTGCCAATAACCAAGCTGTCTCATATACTATTATTATTAAACGGTGACTACTGGCCAGTAGCGGCTAGAAGATGGATATTTCTAACCTTTACTTAAAATATATACTTCCTCCATTTCTCAATGTAAGTCATTGTAACATTTCCCACACATCAATATGAATGTGGGAAATGCTAGAATGACTTACATCGTGAAACGGAGCAAGTAAGTATTTCGCTTAAAAAATCTAGTCAGTACTTTTAGCGTTTAAATTTTATCCTAAAATATAAACACTTTAAAATACCCACCCATCAGAACACTATGCATTAGCTCAAAGTACAATCTTACCAACAGATCGCTTGATGGCCGCTAAATTAAGAACCGAACAACCTGATGCTAAGAGGTAGATCATGGCCATTCTTCGACCGGAGCTGATGGCAAAGAACACCCACCAGTACAGATCCTTTATCTGTGACGGGCTCTAACTCGCCTGGAAATAGCGGGCCGTCAAAGAAAGTCATCTCAATCGGGCTAAAAAAGTGCCGATTGAGATATGGTTGCACGGACATATTAGATGGACATAAAACTTAAGCCTGTCACGGATGACACCTATCAGTGACGAGCCGTAGTTTAGCCCCGATTGAGATAACATTCCATCTCTCAAACGGGCTTGAAGTTGGGGCCCGTCACAAATGACCATCATCCGTGACGGACACAACTTTAGGCCCGATTGAGATAACATCCCATATCTCAAACGGCCTTAAGTTGGGGCCCTGTCACCGACTTAAGGCCCGTCACAGATGACTCATCAGTGACGGCTATATACTATCCCCGGTTGACATGACTTAATCACTAAATCTCTATCGGGCATTAATTAAAGCCCGTCACCGATTAGTATTTTTCCATTTTTCATATGAAATGTTTATATTTGTAAGTTGAACTATAGCAAAATAATTAACTTGCAGAAATAATTCATTTTACGAGTCAAAATAATTTTACGGGTAGTAAATAAAATCAAATGGAAAAGTCATCAACAACAAAGTTGTATAACTCATCAAGATCTATAACTTTTTATTTGGTCATTTTTCTATATAACATTTTTTGAACAGTTTGAATTTGAATTTGAAAATATGACAACTTCAAACAACATTTTCAAATACTAAATGATTTTTACTGAAAAAGTTATCAACAACAAGTTGAATAACTCATCAAGATCTATAACTTTTTTTGATCATTTTTCTATATAACATTTTTTTGAACCGTTTGAATTTGAATTTAAAAATATGATAACTTCAAACAACATTTTCAAATACAAAATGATTTCAACTGAAAAAGTTATCAACAACAAAGTTGAATAACTCATCAAGATCTAAAACTTTTATTTTGGTCATTTCTTCATCTGATAAAATGTTAGTAACATTGTTCATAAATTTTACAAATATGTGTATAGTTTATAAAACCAGATAAGAGATATGTCAATTTTGTGAACAATGTTACTATCATTTTATCAGATGAATAAATGACCAAAATAAAAGTTATAGATTTGATGAGTTATTCAACTTTGTTGTTGATAACTTTTTCAGTTGAAATCATTTAGTATTTGAAAATGTTGTTTGAAGTTGTCATATTTTCAAATTCAAATTCAAACGGTTAAAAATGTTATATAGAAAAATGACCAAAATAAAAGCTATAGATCTTGATGAGTTATTCAACTTTGTTGTTGATGACTTTTTCAGTTGAAGTAGTTCACTAACAAAAAATTCTATTTGAATTTCTCAAACATTGAATTTCAAATTTCAAATTGTTTAAATAGAGTCTGATGGAGAAATGACCAAAATAAAAATTTTGCACCTCGATGAGCTCTACAACTTTGGTTTCGGTGACTTTTCCATTTGAAATCATTTATTAACCCTAATTTTTCTTCGAAGTTGTCAAATTTTGAAAATTTAAAATTTGAATTGTTCAAATAAACTTATTTGTACAAAGGACCGATATAATAGTTGTAGATCTCGATGAGTTATACAATTTTTTGTTTATGATTTTTGATGGTTGTGTATGTGAATGAATGTCTATAAATGGGGGATGTTGGGGTGTGACATATCCCGCCCTAGGGCTTAATAGGATTAATAGAATACTCGTACCAACAAGCTACAACTACTCTTCCGGAAGCCGATCTCCAAAGAACTTTGATATTAAGCGTGATTAGCCTGAGAGGGGCGGGATGGCATGGCAAGGCTAGCCAAAAATAAAATTATTTTTTTTAGGATTATACTCATCAGTGACGGGCATTAACTTAGGCCCGATTGAGATGACTCATCTGTGAGGGCTATAGTTAATGCCCGTCACAAATAAGGGTCATCTGTGACGGGCTATAGTTTAGGCCCGATTGAGATAGGTCATCCGTGACGGGCTATAGTTTGACATGTCGTTTGGGTCAAAGCTATCAGTGACAGGATTTAATTAGGGCCCGATTAAGATAGGTTCATCCGTGACGGCCGTTTGCCCGATTGAGATAACTTTTCACATCAGTGACTTCTAGCCGTGACCAGGACGTTCGTGCCGATTGAGATAGGGGTTGCCGCCCGATTGAGATGATGGTATCCGTTCTAGTGACCAAACCGTCAAAACTATTGGAGATGGCGAAAACTGTCAGAATTGGCGGAGACCGTTAGAAATAGCTAAGCCCAACTGAATTAGGTGGGGAAGCATGCCAAAAGCGACAAAGACCGCCTATAGTGGAGAAGACCACTAAAGGTGATGAAAACCAACCGATAGTTAACTCGGATTGTAATAGCTCCCTCTTATTTGGCCTATTCAATGGATTAAGCAGCCTGACTACCATAACTAAATAAGGGGTTGCTATACCATAGGATCTCATCCGAACAAGATGATACCACTCAGGTATCAAATTCTGATACTTGTTGGTATCAAGTGCATCTATGAGGTATTAGGTGATACCTATAAAACATCATGTGATCTTCATGGTATCCGATGAAACCACACAGGTATCGGTCAATATCCGTTGGTATCAAGCCTAATATCAACTAGTATCAGTCATTATTAGGTTGATTCTTAGATATCATGCAGTATCATGCCTCTACTTCTCTCATTCTTCCCTTCAATTCATTAATTCATCCTCTTTTCATCACCACCAAATAATTTCACCTCAAATTATCCTCTTCCTCCTCCTCCTTCAAGAAAATCTATAACATGTGAATGGAAGACAACATCTCCATGCCTTCACCAACCTCCCAGGCCCGGCTTCGACATTATCGCCATCACAAATGGTGCCGACCAGCGGTACTGCCTCCTCTCTCTCCTCGATCATCGGTGTTTGCGGCGGTGCCGAACGAGGTTGTGGACGAAGGGGAAGGGGCGAGGTTGTGGAGGAAGGGGAAGGGGAAAGGGAAGGGGAGGGAGAGCGTACGGTGGCAACGGCGTGCGGCCACATGGAGATGAGGTAAAGGTATCACTCGCTCTTCATCTCGCCTCCTTCCTCGAACCACTTTTTTTTTTACGAATGAATGGTGCCGTGCGGGATGTGGGTTGACGATTGTGAAGAGAACGAGGGGATCCCATCCCGCATAGTGGGGACGGGATCGGGACGGGCCAGGGATCCTGTCAATTAGCATTTCCAAAAAATAATTATATAAAAGCAGTTATAAAGAGAACCTTAGGATATAAATGGACCACAAGGTAACGTAATAAGCAAGTTTTGGTAATATAATACACACTACTTATTGCCTTAGACCTACTCACAAAGAACTGTTTTTCTTCAACACTACTCCCTCCATCCTACTCCCTATGTTCCATTTTAAGTGTAACCATGAGTTTTTTACCGAACTTTGATTGTCTGTCTTATTTGAAATTTTTTTATAATTAGTATTTTTACTGTTATGAGATGATAAAGTATGAATAATACTTTATGCATGACTTATGCTTTTATTTTTTTCAAATAAGACAGACGATCAAAGTTTAGCACGGAAAATCATGGCTGCACTTAAAATGGAATATCTCCAATACAAAATTAGTTTCATTAAAACTTACAATTAATATATTTTGATAATATGTTTGTTTTGTATAAAAATAATATTGCTAGATTTTTCTATAAACTTGATCAAAATTAAAAAAGTTTAACTAGAATAAAAGCCAAAATGACTTGTAATATGAAACGGAGGGAGTATATAAATAGACGCTTCAAATATTGTTTATAAATAGACCCGAAACTCGACACTAAGATTATATGTGTAGTTGTATTGAAATTTGTTATGTATTAATATTTTATTGATGATTAAGGCTTTACGATGTATTTCTCGGAATCCCTTGCAACATGTGGCTATTTCTCTTTTTTTTTTCTCTAGTCTTTAACAAAACGAAAAAGGGCACAGGCAGCCACGTGCAAGTTAAACTGCAGATACTTGTTGTATGTGTTTTTAAAAATCTCTATTATGATTGAAGCGTGCGACTTTTACGATTAAACAACTAGCTATATATGCTAATAAATTGCTGTTCCTGGTTTATTTTCTGTGGAAGTAACTGTAATGATAATGGTTCATAGTTGCTCCAGGCATGATAGGCTCGAGTGTCTCATGTGTGAATTCATTGGGCAAAAAGGAAGACTCCTTGACTCACGAGGCATTTTATCGGCAAAAACTACTGCAAGTGGGCTAATCCATGATTATGACCGGAACACCTGACTAAAGCAAGCAACTAGTGATGGTGAAATATCACTGTGTCTTCTGCAGTAACCATTCATCCGGCCGCACACAGCCACAACTGCAGAAAGCGCGCAATGCACGTCACCACAACAGCAATGCATTGTGACTTGTGAGACATATCTATATATTAGAATCGACTATTAACATGTAAGCATATAATATAATCACCCATCAATAATTATTAATTACAAACCACTATACCTGCAAAACTTAACATATTAAATATAACACATCATCGTGCACTAGCAATTATTATGTGTTAAGTGCACTAGCAATTATTATGTGTTAATTAAAACTCATGTAAGCATGACATGTCATCTACAATTTATTATATTATAGAGCTCAACAAGCAAACATATTTTAAAATTATAATCTCCCATATCATTTTCACAATATTTAACAATATATCTATCCATCGTTCCTATAATATTTAACATATATTTATTCATATATAACTAGATTGATAGCCCGCGCATTTGTGCGGGCATCTTATTTGAACTATCATTTTTTGTTGTTGTTAGGATTGTAAAATGTTATAACTCAGTGAAAGAATTTAAAGGTCCCTTTGTAACACAGGATTGAAAAAAAAAGAACAGAAAAGGTATATACATATGATAGGAATACATGTGTAAAATAGAGTATTGAAAAGAATGGATGTTTCAATGGAGTGTAGAAAAACACGGGAATTAAAAATTTATTAATTCACCTAGATCAAATTATCATCTATTTGTGCATAAATAATAACCAAAACAATCTTTACATTAGCAGCTTGATTGCCTTAATGCTATGTGAAGGACTAAAACATGCATGGACATTATATTTTTATTTTATTGATTTTATTACCGTAGATATACTGTGACTTTTACTTAAGATGTTATTTGATAATAGTTTAAATACTTGCCAGATTGTATATATTTATAAATCACTAAGATTAATATTTGTAGCTCACTCTACGAGCACCTTGTTAGTATCGTATAAAATTATATTTTTCTTTTGAATATGGGTGTTGATATTTTCACAATTAAATATTGAGCGTTAATTATCCTAACACTCGTTGACATATTTAGGCAGTAAAAGATTTAAATCATAATTATATTCTATACGACAACTGGGTCCGGCATCATAATGCATGCATTATAACTCGTCACATGTTCTGATTGTTTTCTTATTTAAAAATATTAAATATATATATTTCAAACTGATTATTTGAATAAATGAGTGTGCACGAAATCACATTTGAGCAACACAACCTTTTATATGAAAAGATTGGAACTACACCTCCATAAGAAAGGCAGTGATTAATGTAAACTCATTCCTTGAAAATCTACTTGCTACGAAAGAATTCATGCGTCATTTTTCTACTTCTAGTCTAATTGAATTATTTAAAATTCTGTTGTATGTAAGTTATATGCTATATATACGTATGGATCGATATTGGGGAGGAATGAGTGATTATGTACGTGAGGGAGGTGGAGCTAGAAGGGATATGTGTTTTGAAGGACTGATCTAACGGTTGGAAATAATGGGTCCACCGTTTTAAGTTAGAATGGATAGCTGAGTATTTTTCTTTTTTCTTATAATTTTTATATGTTTTTTTCTAATTATATTAGAGTTTCATTTAGTGGCTTAGGAGTGTTCTACGATGTGATATGAAAATTTAGGAGTGTTTTGCATGATTTTAATGGACTTAAATTTTTGTGTGTTTCTTGCAGGGTATCGGAAGAAAATGATTTTTTCCTTCATAGTAATTGCTATCACATATTTATGAAACGAAAGGATAATATAGTGATGAATCAATAGGAATCCTAATCGCGATCGACGATAATTTTGTTTAATCACTAATCCATAAGCACTTGGATTTTTATAATTTAAATCCTAATATAAAGTATAATTAAACTTTTTTAAACGGTAGCATTAATTTTTATATTTCAGAAAGAAAAAAAAAGAATAAGAGGGATAGTGGGGCCACGTGGCATACATACTTATAAAGCTGTGCTTGTGCACATAGTATTTTAAAGATTAGAGATAATTAATTGTAAGTTTGTCATGATAGATTTAATGAGTGTTTAACGGTGTATATTAATTTTACATTCGGAAGTAAAAAGAGAAGAAAAAGGGAATGTGGGCAGGCTGCTTACGTACAATACAGTAAGCTATGGTGCTTAATAGTGCAGCGCGTACTTGGGATTGTGAAAGATAAAATTAATTGATAATTTATTAAGTATAGGATTAATGGTTAGAAAAATATGGTCTAACCAGAATTAAATAAAATACGGTTGAATGTTATGCCTTTAGAAATTTAAAAATAATTACTAAAAGCGCGACGTAGCGGTCCCTAAGAACAGCTTTAGAAAGCAAGGCCACACTACAAATGATTTTTGCTGTAACGAGCACTTACCTTTTTGCAAACGGGCTCAATAACGAGTGCGCTCTGCAAAAAAACGGATGGATCATAATTATTAGGCAATGCGAGCCCCTTGTGATCGTATGGACAAAAGAGTATGATTTTCCATAATGGGCACTTAAGAGGCCGCATCTCATAACGATAAGCGCCCGCATGAGAATCATTTTTATCCATACGAGAAACGACAACTTAATGGAGAGCTATGTAAAATAAAATAGTTATTTTGAAAAATATACGTGTATCATACTCATAATGAACTAACAAATAAGAATGAACTTTCTAAATGTTCTAAAACATTCTACTACATTTGTTGGTAGTCTACTGCTATTATTGTATAAGCCATTTATTCTTGTGAATTTGTTTATCAATAAAGATTGAATTTCAAAAACCTTTCAAATAATATTTGAAGTTAGTAATTGAATTCCAGCTGAGAAAGTCATGACAACAATAAAAGTTGTATAACTCATAAGGATATATATAACGTTATTTTAGTCATTTCCTATCATACCACACAAAAATAACGAAAAAAAAAAAAAAAAAATAAAAAAAAAAAAAAAACCGGGAAAAAACAAAATAAAAAGAAAAAATAAAAAGAAAGAAAAAAAAAAAAGAAAAAAAATAAAAAAAAGACGAAAAAAAATAAAAAATAAAATAAATAAAGACAAAAAAAAAAAAGAAAAGAAAAAAAAAAAAAAAAAAAAAAGAAACGGAGAAAAACATAAAAAAAATAAAACGAAATAAAAAAACAAAAAAAAAAAAAAAATAAAAAAGTTATTTAAAAGATTGTTACAAAAATGTACATACTCTCTTATGTTTAAAACTCAATAAGACGGAATAATGTAAACATTCTGATGAACAATTTTTAACAATCACTTTGGTGCGATGAAGGAAGGGCCGCAAAATAAAAGTTATAGACTCCTTGAGATTTATCAATTTGTATTGGGAGGACATTTTCAGTTTGAAAATCATATCTAGTATTTGGAAATTGTTTTTATGAAGTTGTTCATAGAATTTTGAAATTCAACTATCAAACATCACAACAAAGTCAAATAGAGAAATGATAAAAAACAAAGTGTCGATCTGATGAGATTATACAATTTGTTATATGATGACTTTTTCATTTAGAAAATCATTTACTAACCAAAACAAAAAATATATTGAAATTTTTTATAATTTAAATACAAATTTTGTATATCCAAATCAAATTCGGAATGCAAAAATAGACCGAAATAAATGGGTTTTAAAAGAAAAAAAAATTAATTTCTGCATGGGGAAGATTCTACACTTTGTATTCTGATAACTTTTGACATGAGTACGATTAATGTCATAAATAATTAAAGTTGAAAAACACACAACATTTTACATGCGGACCAGAGCTATAAGTGAGCTCCGCACGTAAAAATAAGAGTTCCATTTTTAACAGCGGGCCTCCTATCTTCCAATCATCAACACATATCAAAAAAATTTTCAACCTCACCACCAGCCAGCAAACCTAGTCATATTCTTCCTCTCTTCCTATCTCATCTCTACAGTTCATCCTCCTCTCATCATCCATCCTCTCCAAACGGTCCCTCTCATCTAGCCGTGAGAAGGCCAGCGAGCGCGGGAGCTCGAAGAGGCCAGGCGAGCGCGGGGGCTATGAGAGCGGGGCGAGTGCAGCTCGAAGAGGCGGCACGCAGGGCACGGCCCGCGAGCTCGAGAGGCGAGACGCACACGAGAGCGCGGCTGTGGCACCTCACCCTAGAGTAGACAGCTCGGAGGCGGCGGAAGTCTGGGTCGGCCGCCCTCGCTCAACCCATTTGGATCTGGCGCCGAGCGGACCCTCCACCGCAGAGCGACGCGGCTACATCCGTCGCAAGAGCGACGGCTCTAGTGAGGGGGAGCGGATCCAGGTGGTCGTCTCGCTCCCACGCGGATCCAGGCACGCCGCCCTCCCCGCGGCCGTGACGATATGAGCTCGGGCGGCGGCGGAATCCGGGCTCGGGTTGGCGGACGACGATGTTCCGCCGCGGCGGGGCGGGCGCGCGAGCTCTGGGGCCGCGGCAGATCACCTCAGGTGCGGACGAACGACGGCATAGGTCGCGAGGCGGCGAGACTGGCGCCGGGGGCCTAGGGTTTTTTTTTGGGGGATTTTTATTTTTTCAATGATTTTTAAGACCAGCCGCATGCCGAAAATCCGATTTCGCAGCCAATTGCGCGCGCCGCATGCGAAGATGTGATCTTTGCCAGACCTTCTCGTGATGCGGTCCGGCAACCGCATGCGAAAAATATGCAATAGCCTGTTTGCAAAAACAGTGCTGCTTCAGAGTGATGCTACGTGGCAGAGACTGAGTAACTGTTTGTAGGAAGTTTATTGGACTCATAGCATGATAAATTGAATGACTGCAATGGGGGATCACGATAGTGTAGCTGAATCGACAGCAACCTTTGCTGGATCGACGAAACGAAATTGCATCTGTGTGTGCTCTAATGTGTTAATTATTATTGCATCCTTACTATAAGCTAGGGATACGCGCATGTATTAGCTATTCACATTTGTAGCAGTTAGATTTGTAATTGAAGTAACTAGCCGTATACCGTGTTGCACGGGTTCTTAACCATTTAATGTATAATGCACATGCTTTTCACGGTTATTAAGTATTAGTTACATAACAAATGCTATTGAAATTCGAGTGGAAATGGTGAAGTACGGTTGTGTTATATTCGAATTATAGTTGATTATCAATCTTTTTTTTTAAATAAGAAACTACATGTACTTATTGCTAATTATGAAGAACTTACACAATTTAAGGTTAGTTCTTTTAATATTAAATATCATTTTAACAAATGAAGTAGATCCAAACAACAGTCAACTTCAGTTACTACTCATTAGTGTTTTAAAATTTACAATAAATGAAATAGTGATCCTAGGATCATCCGTTTTTTACTTGAAATTGGAGAATCATTATAGTCTTTTGGACTGAAATTCAGACATCCAATCCTATTTTTTTCTAGTATTCGTAGTTTCCCTGTTTATTTTATTATTTCCCCAAAATTTGGAATTGAAGTATATATCTATATTCTGTGTTGTGTGGTGGAGATTCAATTTAGTATGTTTCTAATGTAATATCCGAAAATCCAGAATTTTATTTAGTGATATACTATGATAGCATAAATTAAATAACCTTAAGTATGTTGTTAAATATTGTTGAATATACCTAGACCTTGGTGTTAAATATCTAATGATAAACAATTATATTATTCTATTTGGTTCAGAAAGCTAAT
>CM020189.1:4264775-4279365 GCA_009805545.1 Oryza longistaminata
TGACCATTAAATGTTTTTAAAATTGAGTATATTACGCCTCTCTTATACTTATGTGCTAATTTAATGATAAAAACACAATTCTTATATGAAAAAAAGATCTATTTGTAAATAAACAAAGGTGATATAATTATTTGACAACAAATTTTAAAAACAAATAAATAAATTTTAAATTAACTTTTATGATATTCGTATATTGTTTCATCAAAATTTGAACCCAACAAATAAATAATTTTGGTTCACAATTTCTAGCTAAAACTCTTATATGGATTTTGTCAAAAAAATAAATTTGTTCAACAGTTTAAATTTTCTTTTCAATAAATAATTATGTCCCATTTGATTTTTATCATGAGTTACAATTTTTCACATTGTGAATTATGAAGTAGAGTAGATAGCATGTAACTGTAAGAATGGGAAATGGGCGATATGGTCATATTTTAGAAAAAAATCATGGTCAACTAACGGAATAGGGATAGAGGAGATCAAAATGAAAACTCAAGGGCATGTAGGGGATGAGGCAAAATTCAGAGGTATAGAAGAGATTGCGAAACTTTTTAGGGTATGTAGGGAATTTTCTCAAAAAAGATCCTTCTTAAGTATGATCAATGATCAACGGATTAGGAGGGTCCTAATACATTTTCTTTTTTAGCCAATGTTTTTAATATCAGTCCCTATAATGATGTTATTTTATTATCAAATCAATTAAAATACCCTTAACCTCCTGAAAGACTCATCTGTCAGCCACCGTCTCCTTTTCTCCCTCTCCTTCCCCTCTCTTTCCCTAAAACTCTCATTTTCTTCTCGCCTATGCCTCTCCTTGCACTATCGTCACCTCCTCTTCTCCTTCTCCAGCTGCAAGCTCCCCACAGGGCACAGGTGACGCCTTCTCCACCCTTCTCCGGTTGTCGGAGACCACAAGCTCCACGTCATTGAGCTGCTTGTGCTGCATCAATGGAGTTAGCCGCCTTTCCCTTCAATCTCTTCACCCGCGGTCCCTCCCCATGCCATGGCCATCACCATCAAGCTCACTGGATCAAGCCATGGGAGTGATGTGTCCGGCCTCAGAGGCGACAAATCTAGCCTCCAGCAAACGGAGTAGCAAGGGTTGGAGGCCCCATTGGTGATGATTACGTGGGGATCGTCTCGAGGTGGCAATAGCCACGGCGAGAAGATGAGGCCTAATCGGCGATGACCATGCATGTTGGGAAGAGCCGCTTGGGGGCGTGGCAGAGTAGCCTGTGGTGGTAGTGTAGATCGGGTGACCAGGAGGAGCTTGGCGGTGCATCTTGGGTAGTGACGAGGACCTCCTAGTATGCCCCTCTCAATCGCCTACCCCACTCTGGTTGCCACCTCTATCCTCTTAGACCAAATCACCAAACAAATCACATGAGGAGAATATAACTAATAAATCATTCGAGGGGAATACCACCTATAAATCGTGGAAAGAGAATGTCACCAACAAATCATGCAAAGGGAGGAGGAGCATAGCCTCTCCCACAGCACGGTTGCGACTGTGCCTTCAACGCCAAGTGGCCTCAGCCCCGCCGAGACACCCGCGCCCTTTGTTGGGCACGGGGATCTTGGCTAGGGCACTCAGAGGACCGACATGGCGCAGAATCACCAACATGGAGAGTCAAGGGCACTCCGCACGTCTCCACGTTGTTTATAGTCAAATTTGCTATTTTTTTTACTTGTATAAGTTGAATTTGAATTTACATGTTTGTGAAGTGACATATCACATATTGATCTGTCCTAATAATTTTTTTCAATTTTATAATGACTTTTTAAGTGACATGCAAAATGAGGGGATATCCCCTTAATGGATGATTTGAGTTTTCCATGAAGTAGGAACAAACTTATCACCACCTATATAGTGGATATGAACCTACTCCATCTAAGCAACCCACTGCTTCATTCCCTCAAGCGTGCGCACGTCCTTGAACTGGCACCGATGGCAGAAGAGGAAGCTCGCAATGCGCAACTCCAATGTCGCGTCCGTCATTGCAGAGGATCCGAGGAAGGTCTGGAGGTCGCTGGGACATAGGGGAGGAACCGAGGCCACCTTAGGGCAAGTACTATAATGTCCCATATGCTGCCCCTAATAGTGTCACATTGGATTGAGTGATGAGGTGGAGGAGAGAAATGAGGAGAGAGATGACGAGCCACCCCTAAATCAAGAGGCAATCTCTACACAAATTTCAAGAAGGGTGTTAGAGTATTACATATATTGGTATTTGTGTACTAGAGGTGATACATTGTATGGGTAGTCACATCTACCATAGCACTTGCCCTTAGCCATCTTTGGGGTAGGATCCACTCGAGCAGGCTTCAGTTTTCCCAGCAGCTTCTCTCGCCTACATCGGGCAACAGATCTGGCACAAACATGAGTCCCAGCATCGGGACTAAGAAGGCGAGACGGCGGCGGCTGCATCAGCAACGGCTCCGTTGGTTGCGTCAGCAGTGGCGACGCGTCCTCAAGGTAGCACGGCCGTGGCTGCCGCCGTCCTGAAGCTCGATGGAGATGCCCACAACGATTGAGGGTGTGGCGCGGGAGGCGGGTGTATGGAGGGACCACCACGCTGCTTGGATCCGCTCGCCGCCCACTTCCTTCTTGGTCACCGTCTTGGCTGCTTCCATGATTGTCGAGAGAGGAAGAGCGCTCGTCATCACTGAGGGAGATACAGGGAGCAGAGAGAAGTGGTTGAGACTGGAGAGAGAAAGAGGAGGGAGGAGAGAAAAAGGAAAGAGAGAAGGAAACTGACAAGTGGGCCTTACATAATGACTTAGCAGGTTAGACCAAATCAATGTGCTATGTCAGCGAACAAGCCCACAAAATCACCGACGGAGTTATTTTGCAGGGTCAAAATATCTGTATTGCGGTTGAGGGATAAAAGTTAGATTGGACATCTATTGAAGGAGCCAAGGTGAACTTATTCCAATCTGCCCATGAAAAAAATCTGTGGGCTTTGTAGAAAGCGGAAGACACAGCCCAAAAAATTAAAAACACGGCACCCACTCTCAGAGAGAACCAGGCCCAGCCCAAACAAGAGAGAACGCTCAGGAAGATGGCGTCTATCACTTTCTTCCTCCTGAACACGCCATTGATAGCAATAGAGCTTCAGATCCATAAAAACACAAACCTGCAGCGAAAATTTCACAGATCAAAAACGAAGAACGGATGAGAAAGGGGAACCCTAAACCCTACGTACCCTCTCTCTTGTCCATATAGATCAGCACTAGGATCAGAAAAGAACACAGGGTATAAGAACCAGTTGGACAAGCCCACTGATTTTATTTGGATTGTTTTTATTAGACTAATGTAGCAACGATTGAAGGTTTCCAGCAAGATTTTAATGTACGGGTCTATTCTGTGCCATATACATTCATTTTTGTATAGTTACGAATCTAAACATACACTTGTTTAGATTCATAGTTAAAAATTGTTATATATATATATTCTCGGACAGAGAGTGTATTCGATACCCACAATAAGTTGTGTATCTTTTCTGACGTACTGCTTCAACGCAGCTTTGGGAAAAGATTCTTTTAGTGATGTTACCTCTGATTTGTGATTTGTTGGTGTAGTCTCCAGTTATTTCTAAAGTTGCTAATTAAGCACCCATTCCAACTACGAGTCTTGTACCAAATTCATGTTAACTTTGATAGTGCGAGTTGAAATTTCATCCAAACAGATCTTTTTGTATCAGATACCCAGAAAAGAAAAGAACAGTAGCTAACCACAGAAAAATATGCAAAGAAAGAACTAGATATCTGAACATGGTTTTACCTCATGTTGCAGAATTGAACCTCTCTAAACTTGATAACTCAGAAGTTCATCTGTCCTTCCAATTATATAGACGCACTGGACCTCTTCATGTAGTTTCTCCCCAAATGTGCTTAATTTAATTGTATCACTGGATGAACAACGAAAGAAGAAGAATCGATAAGAACTCATGATACATCTTCACGTAGCCAAATCAAACCAATCACACCTATTCACATCAACTCCACCCTACACGTATCCTACGTTTTGTCATAGTTTTACACTACACCAGAATCGCCCACTTGTGACGGCTCACCAGTGATGGACCAAAGTGCTCGTCAACGGATTTCCTCACCTTTGATGGGTTTATCGAGAGGCCATGACAGGTGAGGCCTCTGGCCACGGCCCGTCGTAGGTATTAGGTCACATGTGATCGATGGGTCGGAACTGGCACCCGATAATTGTGTTTTTTTATCACTTTCATCAAAGAATCACAGTTCTGATATATACAGATTTCTTGTGGAATCTATATACTTCCATTGCAATTGTGATTGAGAGAAAAATTGATAGGGTGTATTATATGGGTTTATTGCCTTCGCTCATGGTATTATACTTGTGGCTACTGCATGAGCAAAAACATATAATAAGATAAATTGCGAAGCAATGTATTTTTTATGAACCGTGAGGTAGAATATTAATGGTTGGATATGCTTACTGTCTTTTGATACACAACTTATTTCATGTTAGCTAAGTACCAATACCTATATTAATTGGACATTATGTTGACGTTCTTATTATTACTCAAAAAGGTATGGCTGCTAAAATCGTATTACGATGATCGTAAATTGTATTGCAAGTTTGTGTTAAATAAAACATGCAAACGAAAATAGCATGGACTCTTTAATTTTGATTTTCCAAAAATTAATAATTGTAGAATTCAAAATTAATACTACGATGCTGTAACTATCATCGATTTTTAATTTAGTGTTGTATTAATTTAATTTTGAAAGTAGAATTTTGCAAGTTATGATTGATTTCGACTCTACTCTCAATTAGTCTGAGCTGGTATAATTCAACTTTTTTACGTACTCAAAATTACAATAATAATATCCCGTGCAATAGATAGGTTGGGACTAGTTCCTCTAATAGGAGATCATCAAATCTTTAAGCGTCATGAGACACTCCATGTTATCTTGCAAGGTGACCTAGGTCAAGTGAGGTGAATGAAAAACTCATCGGAAAGTTTAGGAGCAGGTCCCCAGTTGGATCCTTTAGAAATAGTAACAAACAACATAAAGAGTCTCATGAAAGAATCACATATTCATTAACCAATAAGGAGTTATCTATTTTAAGGAACAATGTCGGACAAATATGTAAACATAGTATATGCTACAATCATCTCTATGATTGTCTCTAGGGCATATCACTAACAGATATTTCATTGAGAAAATCAAGACGATAATTGTCTCCATGTAATATTGAGATTCGAGAGAATCATGGGTATTGTGGTTAATTATGTCACACGTGAAGGGTTCAACTATGAACGTCTAGCTTTGAGTTACTGAACTCTATTTTCTGAAAGAAAAGACAAATACGTTGTCGATGCTATCCTCAGCGCTTTCGCAATACTCTATTATTGAGTGCTATATGCCTTCAAGAAGTTATTAAGAACAAGATAGGAGTGATCCATTCAATTGGAGGACGTATATACGAGCTCTCTTGCGTGCTTTGTTCACTGACCTGCTTAGCATGATGGAATCACAACAGTGTTGCATAATCAAGCACGTCCTTGTAGTGTAATAATAATACCAATTGCTTAATTTCGTGACTAATTGGATGTTGCTGTCACTACACTCTCCCCAGGAAAATAAAAAAGAAGAATTTCCAAGCTAAGATTCTCCCCAGGAGTAAATGCACACCCACCTGGTCCCACAGGTCAGCCACACAAAGAAGTGGATAGTATTTTCATCTCATCTCCATGGATGGATGGTGTTTGCTTGTGAGATTCCTCCAACTTGATTACAGTGACCATTGTGACAGTGAACGGAGACTGTGACAGCAACTGAGAACGAAGGGTTGGATTGGAAGAGAGACAACGAGATAGGCAGGCAAAGTGAGGAGGAGGAAGAAGAAGCCGACCTTGGAAAAGTTGGGAAGTGGACGAGCTGTCATGCATGGGGCCCATGGCTGATTGCAAATTGCCCTTGTTACCTGCTTTCGGCCTCTTTTGTTATTGGTTTGTTAATGCTAATCTTTTCTCCCTGTTTTGCCGTGCATACCTTCTAGTACAGTTCTACTACTATGTGTTGGTATTTTCTTTTGGTGATTTGTACTACTTTGATAAAGATGTTTTTGCCTTAATAGTTTATCTTATCTCGTGATCAGGAAGACAGGAGGTCACCACTGACCAATTGAAAAATGGATGGATTCTTTCATTTCTTTTCTTTTGATTGCTTCAAAGCTGAGAAATTCACTAATGGGGGAGCAGATGGAACAATCTTCTCAAATAAAGAAAAATACCAAAAAAGTATCTGCAGTATGGCTAGCCCTTTTATTTGGGAGTATGACTTTTGTCAAAACTATAATCACAAAAATGTTCCTGATTCCTGAATTTTGATCCTGTGCGTAGGGGCATAGTACAACTTAGGTTTATTTTTCCACATCCGTACAAAGTCCAAACAGCATGTAGTAATAGATTGTTTAGGGAAAAAAAAAACTACTACTAGAGGACAAGATAATGCCTGCAGCATTAGAAACCCAACATGATTATTGGAAGCTATTCTTGCCTGCTGACACAGAAATGATGGCCCACTCAAATAAATATGCCGACAATTTTCTACACAGAGAATTCGTCCTGATGAAACGAACTTATCTGTTGATGGCTGGGTGCAAAGAACTGGAAGGAAGCTGAGTAGAACAACTTGGAACAGCCACTGATTACCAGATGATCATAGCACAGAGAATCAGATAGAGGACAAATACACAGCACAAAATTTTATAGGCTACCTAGGTACTCCGTAGGCAACAAGATTGTACTAACAAGCTAAAATACTACTAATGTATATATGCAGGAATCTAATGTACATGTATAGAAATATATGTGGACTCAAATTGATAGGATAAATTTTATCAAAAGATCTTGTAGCTGGCAGTTAGTGTGAGGACAATCATAGAGTAGCCTCTGTCGTTCAGCTTAGCAGCATGAAAAGAATATCTCACAATGAAAGGGACGTATGAATTAGCAGATACTCTGGTCCAGTATTTCATCTGACAAAAAAATATCAGCTATTATTTTACATCGCTGCCTGCCAATTCTTGCCTTAGACGCATCTACGAAAATGATGTCTTAATGTATGAATTGGCCAAAACTGAGTTTTGTCAAGCAAAAGAACAAATTGACATCCAAGTTTACCTCGACAATGATACCCAATGATCCACACCCATGAAGTAATTTTAGTTTAAAACTCCCCATAATACATTTTACAGTACTATTAGAAGTTATAAGGTCACACACAATAAAAGGATCATTTCACATGGCAATCCCCTACAATAGCAGTGCTTTTAACTAGAAGGTGTTCCAAAATTTAATTTGCAGAGCTAATCTAATTGCAACTAGAATCCTCTGGTTCTAAATAGGTTCAGTATCACATGCATTGCTGGACTCCAGATGAAGCTTAGGGTTCTTTCAGCAAAGCAAGGAGAAAACAGCATGTTATGAACATAATTTTCTAAAGAAAAGGATATCAGCTTATTGATCAGTTGACTCATTCCTGATCATAAAATGAAAATAGGAAAAAAATAGCAGTAACTGGACTTATTCTGCTCCAAACTGAAGATTTCTCACCGTACACCCTTTCCATACCTTAGTCTGCCTGTATGGATTGTTGAACCTTCAAAGCAACACCTTGTATTCTAAGTAAAACCGCTAGCTAGACAATGGCCACACTCATTATCTAATTGTTGGGTGTAGCATCCCATGACATGCTATTATAGATGAGTTAGTTTTTAATTAAGGCAATGCCAAAAGGACGTGTAATAATGTAATATGTTTACTGTTAATCATATATGTTGGTTTTACAATAGAATGTGATTCTCCCTGACCCTTTATGGATTTTATGTGGCATGCATTACATATTGTTAAAAAATGCTTCAACACTTGAAGTGTATACTTTTCATAGCAGGTTTTACAAACATTTGAAAACATTTTTATTAAATAGTAGAAGGTTTGCATGGGCCATATACCAAAACAGTATTTGTGAACCCATGGTCCTTGTTCTGAACCAAGACTTGGTTTCATGATGACGCCAAACCGAAGAAAACAAACTGCGACCATATTTGTCCAAACTGAAGTTCTACCTCTGACTCTGAGTTCCATTGAATATTTACCAATCCATCTTATGTTCAGCGCCTTAGCAAATTGTTCCTTTCATGTTTCAAGGCACGTAAAAACAAGTATGTACAACCAACAAAATTTGAAATCTGCTCAGGTTTCCAGATCTATGTTCTAGTTCCTTCAAGAAGGTTCATAGTGTTAACTGCACAAAACACCAAACTCAATATACACTTTCTCTGATGTTGCTGTAAAGAAATGCAATGGGAACTTACTTGTATGCCTGTTTGCAGTCCTGAGCAAGACTTGCCTGCCAGTTACTAGTCCCATCTGCAGCTCTTGTGGAATCTCACCCTGAATAGCCTGACTAAAATGGACAAGCTCAAGCTCAGGCATTACAACATAATATGGGTGCTTTACACCACATGCATACGAAATACCAGATTCTGTAATTCTGATGAATCTTGATTGGATCCTGGGACACATGAGGATGAGGGTGAATAACTTGTTACCTGATGATCTAACCGATCCCTACGAACATGTTAACACCGATCATCAACAATGGTTTACTAAAGAATATTCTTGGATGAATCTGAACAATTTACATATATTGAATTCTACCTTATCAACTATTTTGGTGCCTTTGACTTGTGATCCTTGATGCTCCCTGCTGCTTGGAAAGGATTTCAGCTATAAGCTGCTTTTGGCCAAAGAGTTGGGCATTTCTCAAAAGCAAGTTCCTTGATGATGAGTCCACAGAATAGCCTTGACCAGTCATCCAGTCCAACAGGCAAAGCAGTAGCTGCTTCTTATCAGGTTTCTGAATGTATCGCTGAATTGCTTTCCCAAAGATATCCTGTGTGTGTAATGGTTGTGTCCACCATTTGAAGGGGTAAGTACGTAAGTTAGCACACCATCCAGCAACAAATGGAAAAGGACAAAGAACAAAGAAAGGAAAATATCATGAACTAAAAATATGTGGTGTGCCTTTTCAAATCTACAAAAATGAACTCTTTTAGCTAGCTTATGGCAATCACTTTTTTTTTTTGCATCCGTCTGTCCTAGTCAGCTCTAAAAACAAAATTACCAGTTTGAACATCCAGAAATCTGGGGTTTCAACTTCAACTCCAAACTATAACAAAGTAAGTGCAAGCAAAGAATAGTCACCTGGCTAATACGCCATCCTGAACGGTGTAGTGCTTTCATAACATCGTTAATCAAATTTATGTTGCCTGATGCCATGAAAGATCTAGCAAAATTCCCCAGCGAGCGTCGAGATATGAACTCGGCATTGTCCTGTTCAAATAGCATTCATAGTGAACAAGGTAACAACAGAGATGTCAACACTGAATTGCACAAGTATAGTACCTTAACAACTACGTATGCATCCTTGAGAAGTCCAGCTGGAACTAAGATACATAAAACCTTCTCATGAAGAGATTTACACACTGTTCTCTTTCCATATCTCAACATATTATACACAGAAAATGCTTCAGAAGGAAAACCCGCTTCTCCTAGCTGCATCATTATCTCAGAACAAAGCTCCTGGAGAAGATGTATAGCAATTTTGGTTACTGATATAAACTGTCTATTACTGAAAGTTGATGCAAAGCATGTTGCAAGGAAATGTGCAATTCTCACCCACTCTATTCTGCACATATGTAATAATAGGTAGTCCAAATTCCAATCAGCGGAAATTACCAAGGATGTAAAATGTAGTAACCGTGGTTTAATCTAGAATAGAGTTAAGCAGCGATATATTAAATCGGTCAAATACACAACAAGCAACATACCTCATTCAATTGATGGCCCTTTGTATGCATATCTTGAATTGTCTTGTATGCTAGGTGATAGACCTTTGCCATGCAGAAGTACCTTATTAAGATATTAAATGTGATAGCATCAGGCGATATGTTCGATTCATCCATTTTCCTAAGCATGATCATTACACTTTCCATATCATTGGTGCTGCAGTAAGCACGAAGTGATGTATTAAGCATAACCAGATCATATGTTGCATTCTTGGCCTCAAATTCTTTTGCAAGTTGTTTTGACTCTTCACGATAGCCACCTCGATGTAATGCTGATATCATGATACTGAATGCATAGCCATCTGCAGAAATAAGAAGATAAGCTCCTCAGGCAAGGACAACAAGACACAAATTCTGGGTAATAGCAGGCAGCAGCACTAGAAAATACTCCAGGGAAAAAAATCAACATACTACTCCCACCAGTTTCATAAGCAGGTTGTTTTATCATGCGTGCAGTCAACACAAGTTAATTTTGAGCATAAAAATCATTTAAAAATAAATGTTAGGTATATGAAAATAGCATAATCAAGTTTTTCAAAACTAGAGCTTTCATTATATTTCACTTATGTAACTTCTTTTTTTAATTTATGCTAAAGAGCTAGGTGCTCAAAGTTGTGTAATGTTGACTTTGAAAAGCCTAACACAAATCATTTTTTAGACTGGAATGAGCATGCTACAAAAGATTCTTTGTTTACTAAAAGGCTACATAACAAAATTAGAAATAAATGTAACCATAAAATAAATCTTCTGTTACAAAGCACACAATAGATTTTGCACACTAATTTGCATACAGTAAACAGATAATGTGTTGTTAGGAACCAGATATTGAACATCATTATATGCCATCAATAGGAAGCCAATTCCATGATTTTCCATCGACAAAACACATTTCTATTCCAATCATTGACAAGCCAACTTCATTCCTTCCACACCATTGCCTCCGAGTTCCTCCCATTAGAGTGACATTGGTGGGAGAAAAGATCAACTTACCCTGCTCAACATTGTAAAATCATGCTAGTAGCAGCAGAAACACTAATATTCCCTTTCAGAATTCAAATTTTATTGCAATCCAATCTTTTTAAAATAGAACTCAAATTTTAAATCCTACGATCCAAATTTTAAAATCAGGTTGAACCTGAACAAATATTAAAAATTTTGAAAATAAACTTTTATATTTGTGTATTCTAACATTTTAAATTTTGAATTATAAGATTTGGTAATTTTAATTTTCAAGTTTTCAGGTATTCATTTTAATTACAGTAATTTATATTCCAAATATCGGAATGGTGAGCAAGGTAAAATTGGTCATTTTGCAACCTAATGGCAATGGCATGGATGGAATGAAGCTGGTTTGTCAGTAGCATCAACGGAAGATGTGCTATGTCAATGGAAAATCGTGGAATTAGCTCCATGAACTTTCCCAATTACAACAAAAAATCAGAATAGTATCAATAGAGGCACATCAATTTGTTACATTGTTAGATACCTTACCAGATTTGACACCTTTTTCTTTCATATCATTAAATAGAATCATGGCTTCCCATATCTTCCGTTCTTTGACAAGGCCATCAATCAATATGCAGTAAGGCATCTGGGCATAGTATTAAAGGACTAAGGGATTATGACAAGACAGAATAAAGTTCAATTAAAGGAGCCATTCATACATGCATATGAAGCAGCTGTTTTGTGTGAGACCAAATATTTTACCTCATCCTGTGCAAAGCCTGAAGCTTCCAGTTCAGTTAGCAGTTCCCTTGCCTTCTCAAAGAGACCACCTTTAGAATACACCTTTAACAAAGTGGTGAGTATAACCTGCAAATTAAATTTAATTTACAAATTAGAATGGCAACAGTAGCAGAACATTTTCCGTGAACAACCAAAGAGCAATATATGCAAGTTCAGTAAAGAAACAACCAATCAAGATAACATGTAGTTATAGTTGATATGTGGAGACTCAAGAGGCTTTTTTTTAAAAAAAATTATCCTGGAGCACTACATTCCACCTTAACCCAGGCTATCGAAAGCTCCATTCAATACATCACGTGCCAAGCGGCAAGTAAACATGATACCACAACTTTGATGGAATTTGATGTGCACGATTTCTCTACTTAGTGTGAGAATGTTCTTTCCAACCATGGCATTTGTTTAGTGCTTATTGATGGCTATCATAGGGCAGTATTTGTTTTTCATATACATCGACAGGCATCATTCACAGACATTACGTGGTGAAGTTAGAAGGCACTACCGCACTAGTACCAAATAAATTATGCAGCTGGAGAAACCAACTTTTGCACCAAAACACCAACACCATATACTATGCAAGCTACAACCTGTATGTGCCATCTAGCATTTCAAGTCATCCATAGCAACAAACTATCCAACCTGTGGTGTAGGTATGCATTATATCTAATGAGAAATCAATTCTACTGCCATAACCAAAAAGTGAAATAGCAAGACTGGGGTCTCCTGCAAATCATAAAACTCAGCAACAGAGTTAATTAATACTCCCTCCGTTCTACATTATAAGACGTTTTGGCCTCTCCATTCCTCGTCTAGATTCACTAACATCCATATGCATTTAGACACATATGAAGTACATATATGAATCCATGCATAAATCTATTAGAAAACAAAATGTCTTATAATGTGAAACAGAGGAAGTAAATAACAAGAATAAGAAGCAAACCTTGTTCGGTGTTAACCCTGAAGACCTCAAATCTTTCATCAACAGATCAGCCTTTTCATAATTAGCATTTTCTGAATATGCATTCAACAGAGAGCTATAATGGAATAGATTAGGCTTGTGTCCTTCGTCCTTCATTTTCTGAAAATATTCCTCAGCCTTCTCGCAGCAGTTATGTGATGCGCATATAGCCAGGAGAGTGCCATATATTACACTATCCATCTGAAAACCATGGGAATTCAGCTCATTAACTAATTCCATGGCCTTAGTGTAACCCTGCTTCAACTTCATGCAACCTGACAGAAGCTGGAAGTGACAAGAGAAACAATTTAAATGCTACACCAACCAAACTAAATGCTAATCAGAGAAAAAGAAAAGGTCATAGTCCCATACGGTACTGTAGGTGAACAGATCAGGTGATAGACCTTCTCGTATCATCTCATCGTAAAGCTTGAAGCTGCTATCCAACCTCCCATTCTTCACCAAGCACCCGAGGACCGAGTTACAAACGGAGACATGGATTCTTGTCGAGTTTTCTCGGATGGCACCATACACTTGCAGCGCTCGGGCAGGGTTGCGGCTCAACCCAAGGTACTTGAAGTAACTGCTGTAAGACGCAATGTTGAGCATGTCGTGCTCCTGCATCCACCCGAAGACCTGAAACAAAGTTCAGACTACTCATGCCTCACTAGTCCCACCAATGTCCACTCGCCTGATTGAACTTGGCAACCATCGAAGACTACCTTAGATAGCTCATTCCAGCGCCTGGTTTCACCGTAGTGGCGCAGGATTATGTTGCAGTCCTGCGTCTGCAGCACATCCTCGAACCTGTACAGCATCCAAGGTCAGAATTCGCAGAACTAATAACTCCAAATCGAGCAGCAGTAACCCTACCCCCAACACCCCAATTTCTCTTGTTCCTCCCTCTGAATCCACGTTTCGATATATCCAATTCGCGCGAATTACTACTACGAAGACGAAAATGTAGAATGCTCCGATAGAGCTACGGAGAAGCATATAGTGGGCGGCGCACCTGGTGAGTGCGGCGACGGGGTCGGGGGCGGCCTTGACCTCCGCGACGGCGCTGCGCCGAGGCGACGGCCGCGGTGGCGGCCTCGAGGCCTCCAAGTACTTAATAAAATCATATATTTGTTAACACTTTTATACATATTATAATGGACAATAATGGTTAAAGTTGTTTTTTTAAGACCGTGCTATTATCTAAAATAATAAGTATTATCAACCGGGAGGGAGTAGCAGTGAATATGGCTTAACATGTGTCTTTTAGAGTCTGGACCCTCTGCTTCGTTGTGCAAAACATGGACTTATTTCTCCACATGTACTATATATGATTAGAGAAATGGAAGTTTTTATTTCTGATATATACAAAAATGGAACGAGGAACATGTTTCAAAGTTACAAACCACCCCCAACACACACATGAAGACCAATTCGATTCAATCAGCAGCAGTTCGACCATCATCACACATAACCGAGATTTTAATTTAAAGAGATTTTACGGCCTAGAAGCTCTGGCTCAGGAAAGCCGAGTGGATGACAATAGCTTAAATGCTAGTTTAGATGATAGTGCAATAACATGTATAGCCGAACCAAGCGATGGTTCGGATTGTGTTAATAATTTGTGCAATGATGCCATGACAAGTATAGCCGAATCAAATGTTGGTCCGGATTGTCTTACTAGCTTGGATGATAATGCAACAACCATTATAGCCGAACCAAGTGTTGGTTCGGATTGTGTTACTAGTTTAGACAACGATGGAATAGCCGAACCAAGTAATGATTCGGATTGTGTTGCTAGCCTAGAGAATAGCATCATTGAAAATATAGCCGAACTAAGTGATGGTTCGGATTATATCACAAGCGAAAGTGAGATAGCATTGTCACCTAAGACCGAATCACAAATCGGTCATGTGGATGTTGGAAAAGATGATGACAATGTCTTGCGGGATAGTAGTGAAATAGAATCCAAAGTAGCCATGCATACA
>CM020189.1:4279435-4310213 GCA_009805545.1 Oryza longistaminata
CGAAATTCACAGGTGAGAATGCTATGACTACAATGGAGCATATCGGCCGCTTTATTGATCAATGTGGTAAGGCCGGTAGCGATGATTTGCTTAAGTTGAAGTTGTTTCCCCTTTCGTTGTCAAACTTTGCATCTACATGATATAGTTTGCTTGCTCTTAGTTCAATTTCTACATGGTCACAAATGGAGCATGAGTTTCATGATTATTTCAAAGATGCAAGCTTGATGGAGCAAAGACCGATTGATACTTCATCGGTCACTTGTGAAACTAATTCGGTTACATCTATGCCTAAGACTGGAATTGTTAGTGATCCTCTCCCTATTAGTTCTGTTGATGTTGACAAAAAGAAAGGGAAAAGTGTTATTATTGGGGATTCTCGGCCCAAAAATAGGATAAAAAATGCGAAGGCCGAAGATCATAGAGTTGCAAAGGATGAGTCATCTAGTATCCAAAGGACCAAAAGACCGAAGTTCACTTTTGAGATGCTTATGGCTAAATACAAGAAAGGATTAGCCGGTCAACGATTTGATAACCAAACTAGTGATTCGAAAAGACCAAGATCATCTCTTAGGAAGAGATTTGGTCAAACATCAAAGCAATCGGAGCTATCAACCATACCAACTCCATATAAACCTCCGGTTGTGATGCCATGGTATCCATATCCAATGTCACTATATGGTTATCCTTTTTTGTATTATATGCCATGGATGCCTCAATTCTCTACGCCGTTTCATCAAGGATGGGAGGAATCACCTAGGACAGTGCCAAATCATTCATCTAATTCAAGACAAGACCGTTTCCCACAAAAGAATCGGTCCGGTGGATCAAAGGTGAAAAAGTTAAGAAGGTGTGGTGAGGAAGAAGCCAAAGCTCCGGATGTCGTTGCTACCAAGAGGGGTCTCAAGATTTTCATGTACCTACTGGAGATGCGATGGAAACCAAGCAGGCAAAGGAAGATCGAAGTCGACGCCGTGACTGCTAACATTGGGGTCTAACCGAGACAGCTGGCCGGTCTAACCGCCAGTCTACGGCCGGTCTGACCGACCTTACTGGCCGGTCTGACCGACGGCTTGTGGCCGGTCTGACCGGGCCGAGGCCGTCTGACCGGAGGTATTGCAGAAGAGTGGAAAAAAGAGAGCAACATAGGACTTCCACTTCGACTAAAAATATGAAGAATCATTGTTTAGCTCCTGGAAAACAACCACAGCCGAAGTAGATACCTTCCGGCTTATTCGCTCTCAAAAGAGGAGGCTACAACGTCTTCGGGCTATAGGTCAAAAGGAAAAGGAGCCGAAGATGTGGAGAATAAAACATGTAATAATTTAGACGCTCGAAAAGCACCTAGGCAAGTGTGGAGATCCAAAGAGGTAAAAGATAAGAGACCGGTGATTTCCCATAGTAGAGATAAATCCAATTTGATGAGAGAAGAATCATCGCGTCATTAGAGATAAGTCTCCTTCACATGATGCTATAGTGTTGTGCGGGTTCGTTCTTGCCTTCGAATCGTGCAGTCGAGAAAGCCGATTTTGCTTGGGGGGTAAGACATTAATATGCTCATGAGGGAACCAAGAGAAGATGAACGGCGATGGATCAACATCACATCTTGAGCCGCTGGTTGGATTGCTAAGGCAAGGTATGCGTTTATTGAGTTTACCATTATATTATATGCCTATGCCATGTTATTAGAACATTATCTGCTATCTGCGACATGTGTGTTTTGCTTATCAAATTGATATTATACATACATGTGTGAAAATGCCAGTTCTAGGTAGTAGAATTGGTAGGTTGGCATATAATTTGTTTGAAGTATGATTTGGCTCATGACTCTTTTATATTTGTTTAAAGCCAAATCGTATGTGTTTTTATAGATCACCATATAAGATATAGATTTCATATTTATTGCACCATGAAAGTTTTGCTTATTAGTAATTCGGCTAATATCAATTGTCAATGTGATGATTTGTTCTAGAGTTATTTATTTAGGAACATTGGCATTGTTAAATATTTTGTATACATGCTCAAGCCGATTACTTACATTTGTAGTTTATTGAAATCTATACATGTGACACATATGACTTTGGTGATTCATTATTGATCATACTTCAATTGGCTAAGTGTTTTGATGCCATGATGATTATTGTTTCAAAGCCATTTGAATTAGTATTCATCTAGACATGTTAGTTGGATATTATAATTTTTCATATGTCTAAAGAGGAGGGATTTTGGTCCAATAGTTTGATACACAAGCATCTGGTTATAATATGAAGAAATGAGTATTTTGATACTAGAAAAGCCGGTGCTTGATTTTTAAGTCTTTGGATGAAATTGGCAAAATCATAGGCCAGGGGCTGTCTGACCGGCATTGCATGGCCGGTCTGACCGGTGGTGACCTGCGGTCTGACCGGCTCTGCATGGCCGGTCTGACCGAGTAGACAGGGCGGTCTGACCGGCATTGCACGGCCAGTCTGACCGATCTCAGGTAGAGAGCTGGGGGCACGTTACAATTGTTAAAAGGCCGAATTAATTGTGAATTCGGACATTTGTGCCCATGAGTTAGAAATAGCTTAGAGAATTCCTTTGATTAGATGTTTGAAAGATCCTACACTTAAGGTTGATTGGAAGATTCGGCGGCAAGCGTTTAAAATAATAATCGCCGAAAAATAGATAGAGTTTTGTTGAAGTACTTAGATAATGATCAATCTAAAGTTGCTAGGAGAGTAGTATATGAAGGGATTTGTGGAATTCATCAATCAGCCCATAAGATAAATTGGTTGCTTAGGAGAATGGGTTTGATTGGCCAAAAATAATTGATGATTGTTTCAAATTCTATAGAGGGAGTGAAGCTTGTCAACGGATCGGCAAGTTCAATTGGCGCATGCCGCATATTGAATCCTATCATCAAACCATGGCCATTCCAAGGTTGGGCTTTGGATTTCATTGGTCAAATTTATCCTTCGTCATCAAAATGGCATTGGTTCGTGCTAGTTGCAATGGATTACTTCACTAAGTGAGCCGAAGCCGTGCCGCTCGAGATATTACTTGTACGGAGTAATTGACTTTATTTTGAAGCATATTGTTCATGATTCGGTATTCCTCAAATGTTAAAGGAGTTCTTTTATGTCCAAAGAAGTGAGAAGTTTGCCGAATTTTATGATATTAAGTTGTTGAGTCTTCTCTTTACTACGCTTAGGCTAATGGATAAGCCGAGTCGTAATAAAACATTGTTGAAATTGCCGTTTTGCCAGTTGAGATAAATCTTGGTTCTCTTGGGTATTTCAAGCAAGACGACTTGTCGGTTGAAGATTATAAGACCTTAATGGGAAGCAATTTGAAGACGTCATCGACAAGCGTTTGAGGACTTTGAAGGAGATGAAGACACTTCAAGACGGTATTTTCAGAGAGCAATTAATGAGAATACTTGAAGAAATACTTACCGAGCATTGGCAAGATGCTTAGGAAGTCCTATGGCCGGTAATTGGATTATCGCCCTGAGATAATATGTTCTATGCTTTTAGGTTCACGGATGTTCACAAAAAGGCAGGGGCATGTGTTTACACTCAAATTTGGCACATATGGACGAAATAGGGGAAAAATTGCCAAAGTTTGAAAAGTCTCGGTTTCCTTGCTCGAGAGGGCAGGTTTCATGTTCCTTTGGTTTCTATCCCGAGTTGGACATGGAGAAGGCCTATAGAGGGCAAGACCAACCCCTATTTAAGGGATAAGGCCCGTTCATTTAAAAACCCCCGAATACAATCTATTTGAATCGTTCTTTTACTATGTTCTATTTTACCTAGTTTTAGTCCATCTTTGTCGGTTTCGCCGTAAACCGTCTGCCGCCGCTGTGAGAGTGCGACTCCTGAAAACCTTCCGTTTTGCCCACGAGACAGGTAGTTATCCTCATATCGATCTAAATCGGCCTAGAGGCTGATTTTGATCTCTAAATCGGCTCCGCTAGCCGGTTTAGCTTTTCTTTGCAAAACCCATCTTGATTTGGCCCTTTGGCTAGATCGAGGTGGTTGGCGACTCCATATCACCGCAAGGCGTTTAGGTGTTGCGATCAGTGCTGATCGACTTGTCAAAAAAGTTGTCAACAGCTACTTCAACCAAAATATTTCCATTCAAAGATGAAAGCTGTGAATCTCCGTCGTTTAGCAGTAAATTAGAAGTAGATGAACTCTAGGCTACACAGGGAGTTCGAGAAAAGTGTAAACCTATTACACGTATAGATACAACTAGCCATATTCTCCACACTACAAGGCCTTGTAGTTATACATGTAGCTCCTCAAGGTGTTGATATCTTGCATTGACTCCAGCATAGAGTGGTCCACATAGAGGCTCAATGCAGAAGCACTGCCCAACAATATAGATAAAACGAACAATGTTATTAACAAGCAATGATCCTCTTGATCTGTGAAAAATAGATAGAAGGAAGCAAGAAAGCATACATCAAAGGGCCACATGGGAGCCATGCTACATCCCATCGAATTCTCGGTAACCTATAGCACAAGAGTAAAACCAATCAACCAATCAAATTACAATTTCTAGCCGTTGATCGTTGGTTAGTACTGTTTCTGTGGTCATGCATAAAAGACCATTATCATAAAATGGTAACAACAATGCACAAAGCAAATAGTTACTAGTAACATAGATAATGTGATACCTCAAGAGGTAGTATGTCCAGAAGAGGGCTACCAGTATGCTGACATAGAATGAATACCACATCCACTTCTTCCAGGAGTGAAGTAATCCTTTAATTGAGAATAAACATGCTAGGGCAGCTATCCAATCTGCGATATTCAAGGTAAGGTATTAATCATATCACAAGGGAAGTGAGAATAATTTTGATTTAGCAGGACAAATTTTATGCCTGTAAGTTCCACATTCTTTTATTTGTTTTGGTATAAAGTAAAACAAGAATTACAGAGGGAATGAGTTTAGATGATGATTAACCAACAGGATCAATAAATGCATCTTGTGTAATACTATCATGCTATAAGTGACATGTTCCCTAAAACTCCGAGTAGAAAATGTTTGCAGACTGCTAAGTATAGCATTGGAAAAGAAAGTAGTATGATAAAACAAACAAGAGCAAATTGTAGTTTGCGCATTGCCTTTGTTGCAATTTGGACCACCCCAAACTTATCTTTTCAGCACATCAACGACCTTGAGCGTTTTGGCTCCAACGTGCCAATGAACTCTCACCCATGCGCAAGGCATATTTTTGCCAGAGGAGTGGTTAGACATGAGAAGAGAAGAGAGTTGGGGTGGTCCAAAGTACAAAAAAATATAGCAAAGGCAAAATTACCTAGTCCAAAGTGAAAATATTTATTGAAGGGTGGTCTAAAGTGAAACTTTGGCAATAAAAAGTTGGCCCAAACTGCAATTCACTCAATAAACAAAAACCTGCATTTGAAGTTGCTAGCTTGAGCAAATAAGAAAGACACAGCTGGCTCAGTGCCATCAGCTATTTCAATCCAAGTAACATGTAGACATTTTGTTATCTGTACTTGTATCTAAAACTTCCACCCTCTCTTTTTTTTTTTTTTTTTACTTTTGTAACAGAGAGAACCTCTGGTTCATTTATTGTGTCCAATGCAAATATGATGTAAGCATAATTACCTGCAACTATGACCATCGGTGATGACAAATCTTCCATGAAGTAAGCATGATACCGCTGTACATCATAGAAGCATGTGTCAAACAACATGACAGCAGCACAGTGCAATGCAATCGCTAGACAGTCATTACAAAGAAAATCATTAATACATGGTATAGCAGATAGCACCAGTTGGGAAGGTGTAATAGTTAGAGTTGCAGTGCTGAATGTCGCAGAATTCAGGCATCGCTGAAATACACTATCCAGCAATGTATGACACATGGATATAAATAAATGCATTCACATGCATATGAATGGCACCCCCTTATTTTTCAACTTTCAATGTGCAAACTTCAATTCACCAACCGACAAATATATTTCACACATTAATTGAGCTCTCAACTTGCCATAAACTTTGAGAATAGTTTATACTAGCAAATCAGGAGAATAAACACATGCACATAAGACACGATGATTTACGTGGAAAAACCTCCTCGGTGTGAGTAAAAAATCACGGGACCAACAGTCTGCTCCAATCAATAATGCGTACAAATGGAGTCTTCTCTAAAACATCTTGAGGCATATCACAATAGCAGCTATATCATTAAGTTACATATTTCATATCATCAATATCAACAATCACAATTAACAAGAGGTATAACAACAATAACCAGAGAAATAGTAACTTTTTTCCCTTCAGTTTTTAGCTGAGATCTCCCAAACCACAGAAGCAAAATTGCACGAAACATGGCAAAAATGATGGTCTATGAGTCCCATCCAAGATATCCAAAAAAACAGCCCAATCGGACACCGTTTGACCCGTCAAACTGACATTCTACCAAATGCCGCACAAGCTGAAACTACAGTTGCTCGAGCTGACAAACCACCACTCAAATTCGGTGCTCTACTCAACCAATCCTCACACAAACTAACTGATTGAATTGCTCCAAGTGAGAAATGAACTCACCAAGTTTGGTGCCAATCCATCATGTTTGAGCCTCCAATCGCTGACTTGATGAAGATCAAGTAAGGGCCACCGAGCTGAACAAACTACAACTCTTCTTCTACACTCTCCTCTCCCTCTTATGTGCTTTGTTGGTTGCTTTTCTTCTCTCCAATGGCTACTGCCCTGCTGCTCACTCTCTCAATGGAGACTAGAGTTTTCCTTCCTATCACAGAGGGATGAGGCAATCTCCACCCTTGATCAATATATGAATTAATGGCTCATATTTGTTGGACTTTTATGCTGTAATGTGCTGAGAGCAAAGGCTCCACGTGGAGAGAATTTAGCCCAACACAGTGGACCGACTCAACCACTAGCAGAAGTTGCCGTTGAGCGGACAAGCTGCTGGAAGAGGGTGGAAATTTGAGGAAGAAGGAGGGTGTTCCTGTTTTTTTCGCACCCACCTTAGAGTGTACTTGTCAACTAATGGATTTTGCAAAACGTAATGGATTTTGCATTTTCTGAACTAAATAGAATATCATCTATCTTGTGCTATGGAACAAAGTTGTGTTTTTTTTTTTTGGGTATTTTGTGATATTGGCTGTCCAGCTGTGGCATTAACCAAATGATCTTGACATTATCCAGTCGTACTAGGTTATCCACTAAAGGTTTTGTTCAATCCTCTTTCTTGAACGTTAATGTATTTAATAGTACGAATTTGATTAAATAGATGCTATTTTTTATATAAACTTGATGAGTCAAACTTGTCTAACTTAGAAGTGTTAAAATATTCTATAATATTCAACAGAGAGAATAATACCAAATAAATTAGCCAAAGTTACAAAAAAGAAACATGTTTCACAGTATCAAACAAAACTCAACCATTGATAAACCTAACATATATGACCGAAGTCACCAAACACCACGCATGATCTGACATCATCTACCATTCAGGATACATAACCTTAACCTAACATATGACCAACTTTTGTATGAATAGTTTAATTCGCATGAATGCACACACGTCAAGGGGTGATGGCGATTTGCTTTCCCCCATCGTCAATATATATGAACAGACTGTGTCTTTCCTGATGATGTGCCGCCAAATAAAAGCTTGATTTAATTTTCTTTTGCAGATTACCGCTAGCAATCTCCCTATCAGTTCGACACCCAGCGGGCTAGCGTGGCCCCGCGTGGTGGAGCGAAGGAGCCGCATGGGCAGGCGCTGGTCGTTCCTATTAGAAGAAACCAGATCTGGTCCATAGTAAGGCTAATCTAGACTTCCGTGCTTCCGTGCTTGCTCCTTCTGCTACTATCTTATTAAGCAGCTAAGAGAGTACACATAGCTGATGAAGCAACAACAATGGCTTAGCATTGAGCAGCTGGTGGCTCTGCTGCAGTCACCTCAGAGTAATCTGTTTATCCATCGTTTGTTGAATCACTATGTTTTCCATTATTCAATTTATGAATTGCAGTTCTTTTTACAATAACAAAAGTTGTGAGTTAAGCAATGTGGTCTTCAGAGTTGAGTTTTATCTGTTGGTACTTCGAAATGTATGTGCCAAAGCAACTTTTAGGCTAGATCAATCGATCACCACTGCATTCTCTTTATACTTCCTAGGCTACTGTTTGTAGCTTCTCTGTTGCAGATTATTTCTAATTTCAATTTACCCATTGAAGTAAAATAAAGGATGGAAATATTGAATCATTTGTTTGCATTACTGCTTTTTGTTTAATCAATCCATGCAGCCTAAATTGCAACATTCATTTAATCATTATCTTCTGAGAATTACTAACAGAAGATGGTCATTATCTTCTGAGAATTACTAACAGAAGATGGTTGAGACTTGATCAATCTGATGTTTCATGTCCAAGTGGCATATAATAACCTAGCAAGTTAATCTGGACAATGCAGGTTAGATCTGAAATCATTTGCTCTACAGTTTCATAATGCATATAGTTCCTTATGGTATAATATCAGCTACCAACCTGCCAATATGTTCTACAATCTCATAATGCATACAATGTCTCACAATATCAGCTGATGGATGGCACAGCCTAACAATATGATGGAAATTGTGTGGTCAGAAGCACAACACAGAAGCTGGAGCAATTTTCCTTCCACTTCTACCTTGACAGAGAAGTTCTGAAGACTGATTTTCATTCTCTGATTCCACCAGCCACTATGACAGAGCATACCTTGCTTCCACTTTTTTCCTTGATGAGGTTGTAGTGTTCCCTTCCCCATATTTTTTTGTTGTTCAACTTAAGATTCTCGCCGTTAAAAAATTGCAAACAAGAAATTTGGTTCCATTTGATACTGTGCATGTAATACAGGAGGTTTCATTTGGTCTATTCCTCTACCATAGATAGAACAAAGTTGATGCAACGGTTTATGAAAGATGATTTCCTTTTATGTTCGCTATTTCACTATCTGTTCTTTCTAGGGAAGGTAATAGATATGCTTCACTTCTAATTTTAGTTAGTCATGGTAAGCTGGGACTCTGATGCACAACATAGAATATGTCAATCTGAGATATTGTGCTCTATTTCTCATGTGATGCTTTTTACCTTCACTGCAGACAATTAGATACTCCCTCTGTTTTTTAATAGATAACGCCGTTAACTTTTTCTCACATGTTTAACCATTCATCTTATTCAAAAAATTTACGTAATTATAATTTATTTTGTTATGAGTTGTTTTATCGCTCATAGTACTTTAAGTGTGATTTATATCTTATACATTTGCATAAATTTTTTGAATAAGACGAATGGTCAAACATGTGTGAAAAAGTCAACGGCGTCATCTATTAAAAAACGGAGGTAGTATATGGCAGAGCGAGTTCTAGGAAATGATTCATTCGGGATTGTCTTCCACGTAATGTGCTTGGTCTTAAGGAAATGCATGCTTAGTGTGTATTATACTCCCCCCGTTTTGAAATGTTTGACACCGTTGACTTTTTAGCACATGTTTGACCGTTCGTCTATTCAAAAAGAATTGTGAAATATGTAAAACTATATTCAAAAAGAATTGTGAAATATGTAAAACTATATGTGTACATGAAAGTATATTTAATAATAAATCAAATGATATGAAAAGAATAAATAATTACTTAAATTTTTTGAATAAGACGAATGGTCAAACACGTACTAAAAAGTCAACGGTATCAAATATTTTGAAACGGAACATTTTGAAACGGAGGGAGTACATTTCTTTGATATGTTCTGAATCGAAATGATGTGGTTTTGACATTTACGCTAAGTGCTTGGAGACAGGAAAAGAGTTGCCATCAAGAAGCTGTTGCAGGATCAACGTTACAAAAACCATGAGCTGCAGCTTATGCGCACTCCCCAACGGCATCTCTCTGAAGCACTGCTTCAACTGTACTCCCTCCTTATTTTAACTTATAACGCCGTTGACTCTTTAACCAACGTTTGACCATTCGTCTTATTCAATTTTTTTTATGTAAATATAAAAATACTTATGTCATGTTTAAAAAATATTTGATGATAAATGAAGTCACAATAAAATAAATGATAATTACATAATTTTTTTGAATAAGACGAAAGGCCAAACGTTTATCAAAAGGTCAACGGCGTCATACATTAAAATACGGATGGGGTATATATTATCTAATTTTAGATGCATAGCACTTAAACTTACTATAGCAGTTAAACATACTAAGGTTCTGAGGTACTTCAAGACTGAAAGCTAATGTTGTTCCGTTACTTTTGCTTAGATGAAACTCCGGTGTTGCATGTATTCTACAGTTTAGCGAGCCAATGTGGTTGGCAAATTTTATTGATTGTATTGCATATAAAAACTGATTATAATCAAGCCTTAAGAATGGCCTTTCAGACAACCAACTATGTGTTGTTCTAAATATTAGCCCTTTGGCTCCTTGATTATACTGTCTGTCCATTGATAGGATGCGCAACACATTGGCTGATATTTCCGTGGCACAATTTGTTATGCACTGCAAACTATGTAACAGTGGAAAGAATGTTTTTTCTGGCACATTTTTTACGTACTATCTGTCCAAAAAATGGTTATGTTGTTCCATATGGTTATGGTTTTATCTGATATTGACAAGTAAAAACATAAATTCCGTCTACAGCAATATATTTTATTATACTTTCATGGACTCCCCAATAGAACTATGCTTTGGATTATTTGGTTTGCTCGAGTGCTCTCATTGTTGTGCTACCTGCCCTCACTGATAGGGCGCACAACGTGCGCCCAAATGTCTAGTCCTATTAAAAGCACATCTGCATGTGTATAATATTGTCCCTAATATTTATGAGCACTCTGATTTAACCAGAATCCTACTGGAAGCCCATCTACGTAATATTCATGGACCCTCCTTGATCTCACAAATTTATTGAAAGCGTCAAAACCCAAATAAGGGTATGTTCGGATAATCCCCTTCACAAGGTGTAAAATTATTTCCAATTCAATCCCCTCCAATTCCACGCTCTTTGGATTATCCAGACAAGACAAGCCTTTAAGGGGGCAGAAATTGAGAAATGCAAACGCATAGACAACCCAACATACCGCCGTAATTTCCATTAACATTGAGTTTGTTTCAGCTCACTGCTCTCAACAAAAAAACTCATCCGCTGCCTTACTGCCCAATCAGGCACATACAAAGGCAAAATTGGAAAAAGAATTGCCTCACTGTAATGTCGATTAATACACATGCCCTTTTTTCCCATTCGGTGATGTTTGCTTCAAGAATTAACGCTCAAGAGGGGTTGAAAGGGCAAGACTTTCGAAATACTTCATGGCGCATCCCCTTCGTGTATCTCTCCCTCTTCAAATAGATCATCATAAGCAACAGGAACACGAATCCTGTCTGCTAATGGTTTGCGTTCAGCTTTGTTATTATCAGGTACAGGTGGTGACTTCTCCGCGTCAATTAACCGCTCAGGATCATCTGATACTTCCTTTTCACCATGTGGTTCAATATCCTCGTCAATTAGCGCACTTCCCTGTGAGCTTGCATCTTCATTTCTGCTCGTTTGCGGCCTGCCTTGTTTGTACCTAAATTGCTTCTGAAAGGAGAAAGCAGGTACAATTAATTAGTAATTAAACAGTGGTAGTGGTACAAAGACGTAAACTTGTGATGAATTATTAACAGCTCACAATACAAAAAATACCATCAATAACAATTTACGTAAAGGAGGTTTAGAAATGACTCATTATCAACATAGTTGACTTGGATAATATAAGTTTAATGGTTATATCTATTTTACGTAAAGGATAGTAATGAAAGCACTAAAAGCATCCATATGGAAGGAATGTTACGAAAAACAAGCATGTTCATGACAGTGTCATACCTCAAGCTCCCTTCCCTTCGCCATAATTTCCTTATATGCCTTTGGCTCCCGTGACTTCAAGATGTTCCACAGGATTCCACCACCGGTGCGGAAGCGACTTCCATCAGCAACAATCTGGCCTCCACACTTCTGGATGGCCTCAACCTGGAACCCAATGGCTTTAATAATAATAGATAACAACTTCAGAAAAGTAAAACTAAGAATATTACATACTATTCACCACAACTGTGATTTAACATCACCTACACCAATTTATCCATTACTAGAATGATTTTTGGGCGATCTAGACATTTCATGGTTTTCTTACATACAATCAGAATTATATAACATATACATAACTATGAACAGAAACTTAACTGCAATTGGATTTGCCACCAATCAAGTACGCAGATTGCAAATATTATTCAGACTCTTCTGAGAAACGCCAAACTTCTCAAGTACACTTAACAAACTAATCCATGTAACTGCAAAGAATCAGGGCAGTGATATTTGTAAGAGTAGTGGCCAAACAGATGTCCTATGTAAGGCCATTTGGCCAATACCTACCAATCTAGGAGTATCATGGAGGCATGATGGGACATTTGAGAGGTTTAGACAGTAGCTTACACCAAAATAATGTTGCACCAAGTTTTAACTAGTCTCAACATTGATCAGTATACTTATTTAACTATTCTGCGTAAAAATTGCATACCTCTCTAACAAGATCACTAACAGCAGAAACCCCAAGGCAGCCAACAGCATTCCAAACAAGATAGGACTTCTTCTCCTTCAAGCGCTTGCAAGTTTCATTAACAAATCTGCCAGAAGCATGCAGGATAAGCAGTTAGGACAAGAAACAGAAACTGTGACAGTAAGAAGCAAAAGCAATTCCCTCAGCAAGAAATAATTATAAGAGAAGCCAAAACTCATGTATCATAAGTCAAACAATTTAGGTACCTACCATAGGATCTACTTTGGCTGGTCAGGCAAACAAAATAAGCGGCAGTCCTATTCTTAACCTGGACAATTGGGTTGCAAGATCATTTGGCAACTAAACTCCATACAAGCCTCCAGAATTTTATAAAAACCACATTAGCAAGCATAGCCCTCTTAAAACTCCAGTTTTTTTTATAGCCCTCTTACAATTTTTAAAACAAGGATAGATGTTTTCGATGAATAATAACCATACCAAAATGCAAGTAACAGTCTGAATCTATTTTATATCAATTAAATTAAAACAGAAAACTGCAGTAGTAGGGGGGCATAATTGAGTTAACGTCAGTAGGAAGTCTCTTTCTCACACAAAAAAATCACATTAACTATCATATCATAGATATAATTCTGGCACTAGTCGATTTGGGTTTACTGCTCCCGACGATTGTGGACAAGCCAAAGTTAAAAGAGCTCATATGCATCAACCCAAACTAAACCCCAGGTTAGCAGAAAAACGAGGGTTTATACCTGTTAATGTCGGCGATCTTGGGCGGCCCGTCGGGCTTCCCCTTGTTCTTCGTCCTCACGGATTTCTTCTTCCTCTTCTTCCTGTTCTTCCCCGCCGGCCCGCGCACATCCGCCTGCCCCACGCCGCCATCGCCTCCTCCTCCTCCGCCTCCTCCGGTGGCGGCGGCGGTGGGGGCGGTGATGGCTACAGGATCCTCCTGCGCCTGCGCCTGCGCCTCCTCTACGGCGTCGTCCGCGTCCGCCATCTCGACGTCATCGCCGTCGTAGTCTAGGGCCTCCTCGTCGAGCACCGCGTCCAGGACGCTGTCCGCTCCCTCCATGCCGGCGCGGGATCCTCCACCACCACCACGATGGGGCGCCCCGCTAGGGCACGAGGTGACCCGCACACGCTCTCGGTGACCGTCTCCTCCCGTCCTCTCCTCGCCGCCGGGCGTAGGGCGAACAACGATGGCGATGAAGGAGAAAGCAGCGGAAGCGGCGGCGATGGATGGAGGGGGAAGGAGGCGCAGCGCAGAGTATGGAGGCTTGCTCCACCTTTGGTTGGGCTTGTGGGCTTGCTCCTGGGCTGCTCGACCCTGATATGGACTATGGAGCAGGATACCAACTTCGAGATTTAGGCCCCGTTTAGCATAGCTTCAGCTCCCAACTCCAACTTACCTAAAGCCGGAGTTGTGTCAGACAGTCCAGATCTTTCTTTTTGGAGCGGAATTGGGACTACTGGGGTAGAGTTGGGTTTTTGTTGCAAGATTCATTTTACCTAGCGTACCAAAAAAAAAAGATTCATTTGATTCATTTGTCCTACAGTTGGAGCTCAACCAATCAAATTCTCAAAAACTAGAGCAGAATGGGAACGAATCAAATTCATCAAAAACTAGAGCAGAATGGGGTGGATCGCTCCAAAAATTTAAATTGTAATGCCGAGTTGGAGCGGCGAAAATGTGGCTCCACTCAAAAAAATAATTATAGCGCTTCCCATCTCTTTTCGTCGAAATTACATGAAAATCCTGGCATCGATTGACAGCACAGGCGCCTCTCCGATGGAGGTGGTGACATAAGAAAAGAAATAACATCTTAGACCATGTTTAGTTCACACCAAACTTCTTTCAAACTCCCAATTTTCCATCACATCACATCACATCCAAAACTTTCCTACTCACATAAACTCTCAATTTTTTTTCCAAACTACCAACTTTCCCTAAATTTCTCCCCAATTTTAGAAACTAAACACTACCTTAGTGACAACGCTATTAAAAAGTTAAAGGGCGGAGGGGGTAAAGAGTGTCACAGGTGACAGCAAAAAAATAAATGAAGCAATACTTTTTGTCAATATAAATAACTAAGGTTAAGAAATAGGTACGCTGCAAAAGATCGCTAAAATCAATTACGAAATTAAGTTTCAAAATTTAAATTTTAGTTGTAGCTAATAAGCCAAATGCAGAATGAGACTTTATCAGCCACAAAAACCGAGAATAAAGACAAGTAGAGCTTTACTGTATGCAACAAATTAGTATAGCCACTAAAGGCCATGAAAATGAATACATCCTTTACGGCAAATTAAGCGCACATATCCAAGATAGCCAGACAAGATACGGAATATCACTGTGCAAGTACATGGTCAGACATTGTGCTAATCAATGCACTTAAATGAGAGCCAAAACTGTAACATCATGATCATTGATACAAGTTCCGAACAACACGCCATTTTTGGAAGTATGAATAATATCCAGTAGTGTCTGAAAGCAAGAAAATCTCTGTTGATTCCTCATCTAGCTCAGATAGCATCTCCCTGTCAAGAGAATACCCAAATAAAAATAAAATCAGATTAGAGAAAGGGGATTGCTAGAGCCTAGAGGTAGAGACGGACCTTTGACTTTGGATTATTTGATTTGGAGTCGAGCAACTTGTTTGCTATCCAACTTGAAAGGAAGGAAATCGATTCCACCCATGTAAGGCTGCAATGCTTTTGGAACTTCCACACCATTCTCCTTCTGGAAGTTCTCCAAAATACAGCAAAGGGTCCTCTCAGTTGCAGTCAACGTTGAGTTCAACATATGAACAAATTGCTTGGATTGCTCATCATTCTGCAATTTGAACATTAAATCAGTGGCAAGAACAGACGACTTTTAAGATAATTTGATCTACCAGCATCCAAGTGAAATGATACCTTTTTCTGGCCATAACCTATACCAAGTCTCCTTGCTTGAAAATCTGTGCAATTTGAGCAGGACACTAATTCCCTGTATGTTTTTGATGCAGGGAACCATGCTTCTAAATCATACTTCTTAGCTGCAGCATCATTAAGAGCACCAGACACAATGGAAACAAGTTGGTACGGTAGGCCAATCTGTATAATAGACAATGAAGAAATGATTAGACATAAAAAGACAGTTCCGCATGTAACAAGGTGCTTAAGATGTGTGAAGCTTCCAATGTCTACCTCCTTGTAGAAATCTTCTGAATTTTTAATCATTTCTTCATGCATCTCCCAGGATTCATTGTCATTTGGACTTGTAACACAGAATTGCTCAATTTTTTCGAATTGGTGGACTCTGAAGATACCAGCCGTGTCCCTCCCATGTGAACCAGCTTCTTTCCGGAAACAGGTGGAATATCCAGCATATCTAAATTGGCAAAAATTTGCTCCGCGGCCGCTGACATCGATTGACAGCACAAGCACCTCTCCGATGGAGGTGACGACATAGGATATAGTGCTACCCGCGACGGGATCCTCTGACGTACTGCCCTCTAACGAGAGAATGACATGTGGGCCCCACAGCTAGCGGACCCACATGTCGGCCACCCACGTCAGAGGGCAGTACGTTAGAGGAGCAGCTTCCAGCACTACCCCATCTCTTTTCGTCAAAATTACATGAAAATCCCTTTTCCCACCATGAATTTGCTCCGTAGCCACTGACATCGATTGACAGCACATGCGCCTCTCCGATGGAGGTGATGGCATAGGATATGTTTATTTCACGTCAAAATTAAAAGTTTGGTTGAAATTGGAACGATGTGATGGAAAAGTTGAAAGTTTGTGTGTATAGAAAAGTCTTGATGTGATGAAATTGATGTGATGAAAAAGTTGGAAGTTTGAAGAAAAAATTTGGAACTATACTCGGCCATAAGAAAAGAAACCACAGCTTAGTGACGACGCTATTAAAAAGTTAAGGGCGGAGGGGGTAAAAAGTGTCAACAGGTGACGGTAGAAAAATAAATGAAGCAATTTTTTTTGTCAATATAAATAACTAAGGTTGAGCAATAGGCTACGCTGAAAAGATCGCTAAAATTAATTACAAAATTAAGTTTCAAATTTTGAATTTTAGCTGTAGCTAATAAGCCAAATGCAGAATGAAACTTTATCGGCCATAAAAGCCGACAAGAACAAATATTAAGACAAGTAGAGCTTTACTGTATGCAACAAATTAGTATATAGGGGCTAAAGGCCATGAAAATGAATACATCTTTTACGGCAAATTAAGCGCACATATCCAAGATAGCCAGACATTCTACGGAATCACTGTGCAAGTACATGGTCAGACATTGTGCTAATCAATACACTTAAATGAGAGCCAAAACTGTAACATCATGATCATTGGTACCAGTTCCGAACAACACGCATTTTTTGGAAGTATGAATAACATCCAGTAGTGTCTGAAAGCAAGAAAATCTTTGTTGATTCCTCATCTAGCTCAGATAGCATCTCCCTGTCAAGAGAATACCCAAATAAAAATAAAATCAGATTATAGTTTTGCACGTGTTAGAGAAAGGGGATTGCCAGAGCCTAGAGGTAGAGACGGACCTTTGAATTTGGATTATTTGATTTGGAGTCGAGCAACTTGTTTGCTATCCAGCTTGAAAGGAAGGAAATCGATTCCACCCATGTAAGGCTGCAATGCTTTTGGAACTTCCACACCATTCTCCTTCTGGAAGTTCTCCAAAATACAGCAAAGGGTCCTCTCAGTGGCAGTCAACGTCGAGTTCAACATATGAACAAATTGCTTGGATTGCTCGTCATTCTGCAATTTGAACATTAAATCAGTGGCAAGAACAGATGACTTTTAAGATAATTTGATCTACCAGCATCCAAGTGAAATGATACCTTTTTCTGGCCATAACCTATACCAAGTCTCCTTGCTTGAAAATCTGTGCAATTTGAGCAGGACACTAATTCCCTATAGGTTTTTGATGCAGGGAACCATGCTTCTAAATCATACTTCTTAGCTGCAGCATCATTAAGAGCACCAGACACAATGGAGACAAGTTGGTACGGTAGGCCAATCTGTATAATAGACAATGAAGAAATGATTAGACATAAAAAGACAGTTCCGCATGTAACAAGGTGCTTAAGATGTGTGAAGCTTCCAATGTCTACCTCCTTGTAGAAATCTTCTGAATTTTTAATCATTTCTTCATGCATCTCCCAGGATTCATTGTCATTTGGACTTGTAACACAGAATTGCTCAATCTTTTCGAATTGGTGGACTCTGAAGATACCAGCCGTGTCCCTTCCATGTGAACCAGCTTCTTTCCGAAAGCAGGTGGAATATCCAGCATATCTAAATTGGCAAAACTATCATCAAACTGCTAGCGCATATCAACCAAACCAAACCACCTAAATTTAGACATTACCCACCTAATTGGCAATTCAGCAGGATAAATTCGATCACCTAGATGATACGCACACAGCGGTTGCTCGGATGTAGCTATGAGATACTTTTCCTCTCCATCGCCTGTTAGCTGTCAAATGCAACTATTTGTTATGAACTTGTTACATTAAAGAAAAAAAACTGACCTCATACCACTGAAATTACACTTGATCAGACTGAATGTATCATTTCTGCACTGCTTAACTAATTACTGCAAATTCGTGAACATAGAACAGCAAAAGAATATATTGAAGATTACCAAACATAATTTAATTCATGAAAACATTAGAAACCACAACCACGATTCTCAATACCAATGATGTATAAAACCAGAGTTTCATTTGTCTTGCCTTGTAAAGCTCTTCGTCGAATTGGGCCAACTGGGCACATTTTCCCATGGTTTCCTTTCTCATGAAAAAAGGAGTTTGCATTGGCTTGAAGCCTCGCTTTCTCAGAAAAGCGAGTCCAAAATTTATCAATGCCAAGTTCAGTAGGACACCTTCATCCTTTAAATAGTAACCCCTTCCACCTGCTACATCAGCACCTGCAAAAATTGGATAGGCAGTAAGTAACCTATAAATTTGAGAGACCAGGAAAAAATGGCAACAGTGGGATTCTGTGAATAGATCAAAGATCATTTTTAATATTAATCAAAGAGCAATTATCCATATTCCTAAATGTTGGTATTCTACTATTATCCCATCCTTGGAGAGGTATATACCTCCCTATTGTTCTAGTGATAAAAAAAAGCAAATTGATTAAACTGATTAGAAGATAAATTCATGATTGGTAATGACAAAGCTTTTCTGATTCTTGGGAAGAGTACATAGAGGTATATAGACCACATATTGTTAGTTACTCCCTCCATCCCAGTTTAGAGGGAACATATTACTTTTTTGTTAATGTCCCAAAACACAGGACATGCTGGGGCTTTCGGCCGAAAGTGCCCTGCTAATTTGCACGCATGCATGCGAGCAAGGAGGTGTTGGTCGAATTAGTTGCGCGTGCAATCTGACCCCAGTTAAATTGACCTATCGGTTTCATGCATGAGGAAAGGAAGCGCTTGAACTATCTAGATTTAATAGGGGTAGATCAGGAAGAAAATAAACTGCATGCAAGCTTCTTGGTCTTAGCAAAATATTGTGTGTGCCCTGTAAATTGGGACAGGGGGAGTACGAGGTATATACCTACACCTTGGAGATATATACCTCCCGACTAACACATGTACTTGTTACGAAATAAAAATTCAAGAATATTTACAAAGATGAGCTTTCAACCTTATTCCAACCTTTAGCATTAATTTTGGTAACCCCGTTGTATATCTCAAGTATGAGGTATATACCTCTCCAAGGATGGTAGATAGTCTCTCCTAAATAACAATTCATTCTAAGATTTTGGGCTTTTATACTCAAAACAGAAAATGGAAGTCTATCGCAAGGGAAATGCATGGACAAGCAATCGACTATATCTTCAGATACTCTATATTATGTTAACTGGAAATGATAACAAAAGAAGAACAAAACCACAAGCAACTATAATGGAACCTCAAGCAGAAACAAGCTATTCCGATAACTATCATCAAGGAAAGTATTATGGTTTGAACTTTGAAAAAACCAAAACCAAGCAACCATTTTAGAATGAAAGTAATTCAAATGAGAGAGAATTCTTTTAGCATATACCTTTCTCCAAAGCTACTATGTCAAGCATCTTGCAAAGATCCACGTGATTCTTCAAATTCCCCTCCAGCCTCCTCTCTCCCCATGTTCGTACAATTAAATTGTTAGCCTGCAAAGCAAGAATCAATCTATGTAATTTCAGAGGAATTCAGGGCGTCTGTTTCGAATTTCTACAATTGGATATAGAAAAACCATGATCGATGAACCTAGCATATCTCAATCAACGCAATGTTGTTCGTGTTACTAAGCCATGCTAAAATGGAATAGCAAAAACTTTTTAATCCACACAACTATAGGGTTTGCGCTGAACAGCTGTTCTACTGCCTCTGCATTATAAACAAGTGCCGGGAAACCTGCAAATCTAACAAACTTAACAAACCAAAAACTGTGCTAATTATCAATAGAGTCACGAAATCTAAGCATTCCACTTCTCAACGCACCTCGTCATCGCTGACAGGGACGGATTCATGCACAATGTTTCCGATCGTCACGAGCTTGGCATCGAGCGTGCCCTTGGCCTCCTGCACCTCCGTCTCCTTGGCAGCCAACCTCTTCTTAATCTCTTCCGTGCTCTGAATCAGAGCCGACGCGTCCTCCTTTTTCTGCACAGCAGCATGCTCACCGTCACACGCAAATAATAATAATAATAATAATCCCCGCAATGTGGCCACGAAAAAGGATCAGATCGAGAAGAACGTACAGCCTTGAGCTTGCCGATTTCCTTGCTGGTCTTGTTGAGCTCCTGCCGGATTTTGTCGAGCTCGAACTGCCCTGCGGCGAACAAGCATAACTAGGGGTCAGGGAAGGGACGGCGGATCCGCAAGGGGTTCGATCCCGTCCGGGTGAGGAGAAGCCCCCTCTCTCTTACTCTGGCGCCACTGGTCGTCGAGGGCGATGACCTCGTCGACGAGCTCGACGGAGGCGGAGCGGTTGCGCTGCGACCTGCGGATCAGCTCCGGGTCGCCGCCCTTCTCCGTGCGGAAGAGGTTGATGTCGAGCATCTTCGAAGGCGTGCGGCGGCGGCGGCGGCGGCGGCGAGCAGAGAGGAAAGGGTAGACGAGGAGGGTTTTTGCAGCTTGTGTGGCTTTCTAGGGCTGCACACGGTTTTGACTTTTGCGAGGCGGAGGCGCTCGGAGACGGCGAGGCGATGGCGACGGCGCGAGGGGGAGGAGGCGGGAGAGGGATAGGGAGCGGCGCGGGGCTAGGGTTTGGGTGGGGATTTTCTATTTTCTTTTTTAATACCGGATCAATGGTAAATGAAGAAAAGTAATTCCACGCCCATTTGTATAACACGTGTCATTTGGCATCGACCCTCCACGTATAGATTCTTCTCCACGTGTGTATATATCGTTCCTCACGATGCTCTTTGTCACCCTACGATGAACCGATGTTTTATCGGAAAGCATGTGAAAAGCATAAGAGAGAGCAAAAATAGGAGAGAGGAAGGTTGACGGTGATGACTTGGGAAGTGCCGTCGAGCTCCATGTCATCCCCGCCCTGCCCCCAACTAGATAGAGCTCGCAAAAGGTGAAGGAAAGGCATGGCAGCTAGAGTAGGGACAATATCGTCGGATTGTGGAGAAACAGGTCTCGTGGCTCTGGTTGGCGGCGACCTTCGCGAGGAAGACAAGGTCGCACAGCTTTGGTCAGCGGCGACCTCCGCGAGGAAGACGTGGAGGAGGCAAACCGGCGGTGCGGTGTGTGTGAGAACCAAGTCCGTCGCAGCCAAGCTCCATGTTGCCGCCACCGTCGAGCACCAAGTCCGTCGCAGCCAAGCTCCATGTCTGCCGCCACACCGAGCGCCAAGTCCATCGCCGCCAAGCTTCCATGTCCGTCTCTGCCGAGGCGGGTAGGAGGGGGGAGGCGCCGGTGGGAGTAGGAAGAGGTGAGGTGGCGCCAGCACCAATGGAGGGAGGATGGGAGAGGTGGTGCAGATGCCAATGCAGCTACCAGTGCAGGTCACGAGGAGGTGAGAGGAGAGGGGATCGGGTAGGGATGGTTGGGGAGGGGAATGGAGTTGGGAAAGGCAAAAACGAGAGAGAAGATGAAAAAGTGTCTGCTAGTGGGATGGTGGGACCTAGTTGTAACTTGCCCTGTGGGATAAGTTGCTTTATAAGAGTTTTGTCCAATGTGGCATCCCAAGTTTGATTTTGCACCATGGCACATTGTGAATGGCCTAATGAGTCCACGTATCTGACTTTTTTTTATATTCATTCAATTCCTAAGATTATTATTGAAGTAGCTTGGGATAAGGTTTATAAGTTACTTCCTTCGTCCCAAAATATAAGAACCATAGTACTGTATGGGACATTTCCTGGGCTGTCTATATTCGTAGTACTAGAAAATATTATATCTTGTACTAGGTTTTTATATTTTGGGATAAAGGTAGTAGTACTTCCTCCATCCCATAATATTAGACATGGTCAAACTTAGTATGGTCTTTAAAACTAATCCTTGACTCATAGTTTCTCATATATTATAAGGTTTGTGGCAATGAAATTATAACTATCTGAAAGTAAATTCAAATGTCAATGCAATATATCATTTTCAGAAAAAAAAATTGTATCATATTAATTATTGATTAATGTTTTGAAGTTGAATTTTAAAATATATGCATGCCTTATATTACGAGATAGAGGGTGTAGAAAAGATGGCAAACACCAATTAGATCAATAACGACGACGCGTGGATATTCGTTCTCCATTTTTGTTGCCCATGTCCATACATAAGAGTCTCGAGCAGATGTTTACATGCACTTGTAAAACACACATGTACACAACTGCGCCACTCGCCATCTGATCATCATGGCATCTTGTTTTCATGCTATAATAATCTTTATAATGTTGGTGTGCTCATCGATCAGAAGGAAATAATACCGCCACCGGCCTCCAGCAGTAGCACGAACCCACTGCCCTACCTGATCCTACTACCACATGCTCCACCATTATCTGCCGGAACTGCATAGTTGAAGCTATCCTAGACTCTAGGAGGTTTTAGTTAAACAGTTGTGACACCCTAATAAGTCAAGAAATACCTCCTTATATTTGGGTCATTTTGGATAGGATGAGTACTTCTAGAGTACCAAAGGGTATCTTTAGTGAAGGGTATCTCTAGTGATGAAATATCCAAAATAACCCTCATCGCCGTAACACTTATCTAGTGTACTCTAGTTTTTTTTTTTTACCTCACCCCTTAATCTCCATAAAAAACACCCGAAGTAGCTATATTTTGAGATGGACATAGTAGTTGGCAATTATTTTTCATTTGAGAGTTTATATGCCCAAATGTATGTTAGAAGTGCCTAGGTATGTTTGGATAAAATATATTTTTAAAATTTCCTAACAACTTTGGATGGAGATAAACTCTACATAAAAGGTTGTATGGCTCGATGAGAGCTACAACTACAAAGGTTGATATACGGCTCGATGAGAGCTACAACTACAAAGGTTGATACCATTTTCATCTGAAATCACTCATTAGAATGTCAAGTTTTCAAACTATTAACTATTAAGAGTCTAGTATTATACCAGCAAGAAGTGTCCTGCACAGTGAGATGATAAGGATATTACGGGCCTAGAGGTGGAGCTCAACCAAAACAGTTTCAACTCCACATAAAATGGGAGCGAAACTGGGTGAAGCTCTCTCATAAAATGAACTAGAAAGATGAAGCTACGCTTAGACAGCTCCACAACTCCAACTCTACTCCAGACCTCCTCCAGACACCAAACAGGCCCTACATATGGAGAGAGGCTATAGTGGATTTGAATCCTATGCACCATGCGTATTTCACAAGATTGCGTATTTCACCTAAACGACTACGAATTCAATCTTGCAAACACCAATTTCTCCGTGTTTATTCTTTCTTTACCTCGTGAAAACAGGCAATCACACGCCCTGCTTCTGTCTACAGCATGGTTACCCAGGTAGTCAGGTTACGACAGTATAGGGGTGAAAACGGAGCGGATTCGGACGGATAATAGCTATACCATATTCTAAACCATTTTTTTAAGCGGATGCAAAGCAGATGTGGATGACGTGAGGATGCGGAGCGGATTATTTCGGACATCCGATTCGGTGCGGAGCCGGTGCAGACTCGGTTCGGAAACGGACAAAAAGTTGTCAGATGTCAAGTTTGTATTCAATCCATACAACAAGAGGACGGCAATACAATTAGGCGCAATACGATGGCAAAACAACATATGAACATGATCTCAGCCCTCTAGGAAAAACCAACCAAAACACATCAATAATACAACTTTGCTTAATATAACACATCCATCAAAAACATAATATAAGTGTTCAGTTCAGCAGTTCACTGTGTTGCTTAAAATTTAAAAATATAGTGTTCAGTTCAGTAGTTCAGTTGTTCACTCATCAGTACGACAGGCATGAGGCAATGAGGCATACAACAATACAAACATACAGCACACAGCCACACAACACAGTAGCACACTGCATACAGCACACAACACATTGTTCCATACAACACACTGCATACAGCACACAACACACTGCCGACGGACTAAGGAGGAGCGACGGCGGCGCTAGCAGGCTATAGCGGCGGCGCGGCGCACCTACGGTGCCATGCGGTGACGCGTGTGGAAGCAGGGAGAAGGGATCGAGAGAAGAGTCACAAAGAGAGAGATTTGGGGAAGGATAGGATTAGGTTACACTAGATGGGCCGCCCGATATAAAATGGGCTAAATAGAGTTGTTGTGTGGCTGAAAGTTGCGGATTATCCGCCAAATAGCACATCAGATAATCCAATTAAATATCGGATAATCCACATCCATCGGATATCGTTGATACCACATCACATCCGCTGACAATCCGCATCCGCATCCAGCCGGATATCTAAAAACCCTTACCATATCCTCACATCGGACGGATTCGAGCGGCATCCCTTTTCACCCCTACGACGGTAGACACTCGCATTTCGTTACCGCCTTGCAAAGTGAATTCATGTTCAAACTGAACAAAATTAGCAAGTACTCATCACATTACCATTGAACTGAACGCAATATGGACAATAAGTACAGACAGTTAAAAACTACGATAAAATTGCACAAGCCATCAACTTATGACGATGTAGTCAGTATCGACAGGTACACGAGTTCTGCACTCAGAAGTCAAGCTACTACTGGTCTCCAAGAGCTGGATTGTTTTATTAGTAGAGCTGAAGGTCATCACAGCTGATAGCAGCATCCAACACCGATCTGCTTTCCATGCTCTGCACCGAAGAAAAATTTGCATGTAGAGTTATCACATTGCTATGGCCTTAAACGGAACAGTACAAGTTTGTGTGATTTGGGGCGTTGTCGACTAAGATTTATCTCACCTGACATGCCTACTCAACATGCGAGAAACCACCTCCAGTCTCAGATTTAGTTCTGCATCACAAAGAGGGAGATAGGGAGATATAAGAGCTGCCCGATATTGGAAGCAGTAGATGCTAAAGAATAATGACAATGAGTTCAACAAGACATTTGCATTGAAACACAGTGTTAGCACTCGGGAATTGGATGAATTACTTCAAGTTCTAAATAAAAATAACTCCCTATCATTTCGCAAGAAGTTTTTGAAGACAAAAACTCCTTGTCCTTTCCTAATCACCAAGTCATAAGTAGAGTCAAACTAGTAAAGTTGATCATACTGGTTATAATTTAGAATCAGAAAGGAGCTACAAGTATAAATGAAAACATTGGTCAAGTATGTAATGCTGTTCAATTAGCAATTCAAGCTTGCAAACTGGAACAATGCTAGGAACATAAAAAATCTTGATATACTTATCGGGAGGATGGGAACTACATTAGTTAAATCACAACCTTCAGACTCGTTAAAAAGAAAAGGAGACCAAAGCGATGATGTAACTATTAGAGTGATACACTGGCAAAAACGTTGCAGTGTGAAGCATATAACAATATGCAGCCCTTTCATAATTTCACTATTTCAGAAATGGTATAAATAACAAATAGTCTCTTTTTTTAAAAAATAAACGACACGAGTAGTTTCAAATCATAATAACTTACTTGTGATCAGATGGATTAGGCATTATTTCATACACAATTGTGGCCACAACATCCCTTTTGTTCTGCAATTGGCACAATTTTGAAATCAAAGCATCAGCATGATATCCAATTACCTTTTTAAACTAAATAAGCAAGGCTCTGGTACCTGAGTAGCTTCACCACGCAACCCAATGTAATATATCTTAGTTGTGTCACCTCCAAAGTTCTCAGGGAAATGTAGAGTTAGGTTAGCCACACCCTGGAACCTAGAATACCTGGAAAAAGCAGCAAAATCATATAAAAGATAGGGCAAAAGTTAAGCCAAGCTGCTACGCGTTGAGCATACATAAAGCTTAGCAGTTAAAAAAAAAAAGCAAGAAAGCAAAGCAATCTGGTGCATAACTCTACTACCTTATTTGCAAAGTGCAAAATTTCACTACCATTAGTGCAAAATAACTCTACTAGTATTGGTTCACATTACCAGCAGTGCAAGCATATAATGAATTTCAGAGTGCCTAGCACCAGAGTATTGCGTATACCCACTAAATTGTGCCCGTCTAATGGAACAATATTCAGAAACACACTTTTTTAGCTTGAAAATTACAATTTGACTGAACAATTCATGAATGTTAGCAAGACCAGCATACTGGACCAGAACAAACAGGACATGGAAAAACCTTGTTTGGTACTCAAGAACTCCCTGCAAATTCTCTGCCAGCTCCCATTCCTAGTCAAACAAATACCACCTCAAATTATAGCTGATATCTTCTTATCATGGCATGGATAAGACAAGAAGAAAATTAAAAACCACACCTGCACAGGTTGCATATTTTGAGCATCATTGAAGTCAATGCCTTCTCGATTGATAAACCTGTAACATATGTCAAGGTATTCTTAATAAATTTTTACCATTACATTCTGTTAAGAGGGACAAATAGATGAGTCAAGTAACAGAAAAGATAGAGCTCTGAGACTAACGCTCTCATTCTAGATGGGCTTGTTCCATCTGCACCACCAACGACAGAAATGCTCTTGATCTTGACATCTGATGTAAACCTACAACAAAGGGTACAAAGGATTACACAGATTTATAAATTCTGGATAGGCATTATAAACAGAATAGAAGGGGTAAAAACCAAGTCTTAGCTCATACGCAAGTCTACACAGCAAGCTATAGAGAGCAAAAATAAATGTATCAACAAAACTAAATGTATCTGGATATGAACTTTCTGCAAAAGTAGAGCACAAGAAGCACTGACAAGCATATTGTATGATTGTTATCTCTGCTTTTTCTAAGTCGGACCAAGCACTACTTGTTTTTTCCAGGATAATATCCTAATGGAAGGGGGAAAATGTTTTGGATGGGTCTATAGCATCCAGTTTACCTATTAAGGACTACCCTTTCACAGCGTATATACAATTTGTGGTGTGCAAAAGCTGGCTTGCAGTTGGTGCAAGCATGTTTAAAGAGCATCGTAGCTTTCGCACAAACTATTGATAGAAGGATGTGCAAAAATAATCCAAAGGAAGCGCAAACAGACTGATAAATGACTGCTGGGAATATCTATCAATTCAACATGCACAAGATCCTGGAGTGAGAGCTGAGTACAATAACACTAACCAACAGGATGGATGTCTATTTTCTTCACAGACATCTTTTTAATTTAATGGCTGCTGGGTATATCAATCAATTCAACATGCACAAGCACTAACCTTGGAGTGAGAGCTGAGAACAATAACACAAACGAACAATAACACAAACAAAGGATGAAAACTAAAAGTCCATATGCTACAAGTTCTTACTAATTGAACATCAAACAGTTTTGGTCTAAACACTACTGCAGTCCTGCAGTCAGAAGTTGATTGTACGAAAATAGTTCAGGATGTAGTTGTGTGTTCCTTCTGAGCTTGTACACAAAGCACCAATTGATTGGAGTAAGAAAAACAGTGGGGAAAACACAGATATATGATATATCTAATTAGCAAGTGGCATACTTACGGGATGAAAACAAGTAACTCAGGGTCTCCCTCATTACTCTCCAGAAAACCCTGGTGCAATAAGGTTTCTCGTAAGAATGCAGCTCAGAGATATGAAAGGAGTGTCAAGAAACAGGATCTATGCTGAAATCAATACCACGGGCCAAAATTTCCAGCTCGCTACTACACAGCTTGCAGAATTAAATAATTTTGAAAAAAAAAAGAATTAAATGATGAAATCTTATACAAGCAGAACACCGATATTGAAGGTCTCATGCAGAAGAAAAGGTTTTTTTTTCTCCATATCATACTATAATATACATATCAAAATATTTTTATACCCACCCTGCTGGCCTTCTAACACTACATTCCTGCTTGCTTAATCTTTTATGAACATATAGCCTTTTTTTCCTTCCCTAACTATCTTTGTTAGTATTAGTTGAGAGAAGATTTAATTTTCTGTAGAATAGTTTTATATCAATTTTATACTGTCTTTCTATGTGGAAAGAAGTGCAGAACTGACTAGTATCTAGTATTTAAGGAAGACAGCTAGTTTCCTTCATTGAATTTTAACACAAGACAAGAAGTATATCATTCGCACTGAGGCGCAGCAATCAACACTTAAAAGTAATGTGGTACCGCAGCTAAACTATAAACACCTTAAGCTCATGCCATCTTTGGGATATGACCCGAGAGGACAATATATGTTAGAACACACCAACATGTGTCAACGAAACAGAAGGGTTGCAACTAGACAACTCCTACTGGCAGCTGAGTGGCAGTAATCTAGAAAAAGAATACGCTGGGCACCAACGAGGAACTTGGTGCCAATCAATTAAGAAGAAATGTCAGCGTGCCCACGAACCGAACACGGGACTTCGGGGTTAAGTCACATCTGCCACTGCACTAGCAAGCGCTTCTCTCGGGTCATGTAGAAACATCTGCTAAATGTCCAGTCAGCGAGATCGCTGGCCTTTGCAACAACTACTTTTCAAGTAATGCAAATAACACTTCCAAAATGTACTACATTTGAGTTCATGAGGGTTATGTTCTAAAAATGGTTCTGGCGGCATGTTGTTACAGATTTAAAACCCTACAACAAGCAAGATTCATCATCTCCCGCATCTCTTAGTGAAACCCTACGCTTCGCCGATTACGGCTGACATGGGCAGGCAGAGACATTGCTACTGCTACATTTACTACATACCCCAGAGGTGTCGAGGCGCTGCTCCCAGGGCTTGAAGACCGACTTGACGCTCCCTGCTACAGATTCGTTCAGAGCCACCACCTGTATATATGTATATGATGATGAAGCAGTATAAGGGCAAACAGCATCAAACAAACACATAAAAAAAAATCAAACCCATTGCTCTAACATGCCATCTCTAGATTTCGTTTTTTTTTTAATCCGCACGATTAAGCGCGGAATATAAATGAAGTAATAGGAATTAGGAAATCAACAGCAATTACAAAGAGGAACATCAAACGAAGTGAGTAATACGGGGGACAGTCCATCTGATCAACCAGGCGAGCGAGGGGCAGAGAGAGAGAGGACATACCCCAGAGGTGTCGAGGCGCTGCTCCCAGGGCTTGAAGACCGACTTGACGCTCCCCGCCACAGATTCGTTCAGAGCCACCACCTGTATATATGTATATGACGATGCAGCAGTATAAGGGCAAACACCATCAAACAAACACAAAAAAAATCAAACCCATTGCCCTAACATGCCATCTCTAGATTTCGTTTTTTTTAATCCGCACGATTAAACGCGGAATATAAATGAAGTAATAGGAAATCAACAGCAATTACAAAGAGGAACATCAAACGAAGTGAGTAACCAATACGGGGGCCAATCCATCTGATCAACCAGGCGAGCGAGGGGCAGAGAGAGAGAGGGGGAGAGAGAGACCTTGGGGACGTCGATGTGGTTGAAGAGCGACCAGTCGGCGGCGCAGTTGTGATCCTCGCAGCTGTGGTCGTGAAGGCACGCCATCCTCTCCCCTCCTTCTCCCCCCACTTCCCCTTCCTTTCTATCTCCCTCCCTCCCTCCCTCTGAAATCTGAATGACGCCGGCGATGGTGGTGGTGTTTGATTCGCTCTTCACTCACTAGTCGCGGATTAGCAGGAGGCGGATATATAGCAGCGGCCTGTTGTTTCCTTTGCTTTGCCTCTGGTTTTTATCGCATCTCTCCTGTTTCTCTTGCGGCCCGTTTGGTTGAGGGGAGTTTTTAGAAGGGATTGGGAGTTTAGAGGGATGAGTCTATTAACTGTTTTGTTTGGTTGGGAGATATGAGAATTTTAGTGGGATGGGGATGGGGAATTGAGGAATGAATTCCCTCCTTTTCAATACCTGGTAGGAGGTGGTAATTGAGAGGGAATTCCTCCTTTACTTCTTCTAAACAAATCTCAGCCATCCATTTTTATTAATGACCTAATCTCCAACTAAACTCCCTATCAATTTCCACCACCTCTACCAAACAAGAGATTGGGATAAAAAATTAAATTCCCATTTTAATCTCACCATCAATTCCCTCGTGTAAACTCCCAATCCCCTTCCTTCGAGTTGCCAAAAAAGCCGTTGGTCTAATCTATCCGTGTAACGCCTTTTTGGGCATCGTGACGAGTGTTCTAGAGGGATTCTTCAATGTCTCGTCACATCTTCTCCTCTTCCCTTGAGAAATCTCTCGCCCATATATACTAGGAGTATCCAAAAAAAAAAGAAAAGAAAAAGAAAAAAAACTCGCAAGGGTGCCAAATCACACGTTTGGTCGGTGCTGCTCGTGGGACGGTGGGGTAAAAAGGCCCTGCGCCTGCTTCGATCGCCACGTCTCCCCTTTTCGATCCAAATCATGGAGTACTATTCATCAGGATAAGCCCATTATCATCCATCGTATCAACAACAGAAAGAAAAAAAATCAAGCAGAAATCCAACTTTGGACTCACAGAGCACATGGAACAGAACACGGAAAGAATAGGGTGCCGTACCGTACAACAAAGGGGTAAAGGTAACAAATACAGTGCATACAAATGTCTGCATCAATCAATTAAGAAGAAATGTCAGCGTGCCCACGAACCGAACACGGGACTTCGGGGTTAAGTCACATCTGCCACTGCACTAGCAAGCGCTTCTCACGGGTCATGTAGAAATCTCT
>CM020189.1:4310238-4350107 GCA_009805545.1 Oryza longistaminata
CGTCTTTCTGCAGATTTTGGCTGGCATGGCTGGCGCGATAGTGTTAGCGGTCAGTTTGTGGAGATACTCACGTAGCACATTGAGATCATAGCACGTCTATCACGCTCTCGACTGTTTTAGTAAGATCCAAAAATGGATCTGTCAAGACAATCATCTGCTTGACTCCAGGTACATGAGCTGACGACAAGATTTTGGTTTCCTCCTGGGATGCTGCTTCCTATCTGAGAGTGGATGTGGTGATTGTCCGTCACAGAAGAAAGTATACAGAAATTGGTAGCTAACAGATTCATTGCCGCATGCGTGCGCTAAGCCTGTAACACAACACATACGATTCTTTGTCGCAGCATACGTGCCCGTAACAGCCACTGATGTATATTGACACCTCCCATTTCATTTGATCCTCTAGACTGCAAGTAGGAAACGGCAGGTTGCATGCTATTATCTGAAGTAGTAGCGGTTTTGTTCTTGGTGAGCTTTGGATGTGTGTTTGTGGGAAAACCCAGAATGACAAAAGAATATAGGAGTAAGGATGCAGACATTTGTATGCACTGTATTTGTTACTTTTTACCCCTTTGTTGTACGGTACGGCACCCTATTCTTTCCGTGTTCTGTTCCTGTGCTCTTTGAGTCCAAAGTTAGATTTCTGTTTTATTTTTTTTCTTTCTGTTGTTGATACGATGGATGATAATGGATCTATCCTGATGAATAGTACTCCATGATTTGGATCGAAAAGGGGAGACGTGGCGATCGAAGCAGGCGCAGGCCTTTTTACCCCACCGTCCCACGAGCAGCACCGACCAAACGTGTGATTTGGCACCCTTGCGAGTTTTTTTTTTTTCTTTTTCTTTTCTTTTTGGATACTCCTACTCCCTCCGTCATTATAAAAAAAAAGACAACTCTGAGTTTTCGTGTCTAACTTTGACTATCTGTCTTATATAATTTTTTTTATAATTCGTATTTTCATTGTTGTTAGAGTGATAAATATGATTAATATTTTATGTGTGGCTTGTCTTTTTAATTTTTTTCATAATTTTTTTAAAAATAAGATGAACGGTCAAATGTTGGGCACGGAAACCAGGGTTTGTTTTGTTTGTTTGTTTTTTTTTTTTTTTTTTTTTTTTTTTTTTTAACGGAGGGAGCATATGATATGGCGAGAGATTTCTCAAAGGAGAGGAAAAGATGTGACGAGACATTGAAGAATCCCTCTAGAAACTCGTCACGATGCCGAAAAAGGCGTTACACGGATAGACTAGACCAAGAGAAACAGAGGAAGATGCGATAAAAACCAGAGGCAAAGCAAAGGAAACAACAGGCCGCTGCTATCCGCCTCCTGCTAATCCTCGACTAGGGGGTGAAGAGCGATCAAACACCACCATCGTGCGTCATTCAGATTTCAGAGGGAGGGAGAATAGAAAGGAAGGGGAAGTGGGGGAGAAGGAGGGGAGAGGATGGCGTGCCTGCACGACCACAGCTGCGAGGATCACAACTGCGCGCCGACTGGTCGCTCTTCAACCAATCGACGTCCCAAGGTCTCTCCCTCTCTCTCTCTCTGCCCCCTCGCTCGCCTGGTTGATCAGATGGATTGGCCCCCGTATTGGTTACTCACTTCGTTTGATGTTCCTCTTTGTAATTGCTGTTGATTTCCTATTACTTCATTTATATTCCGCGTTTAATCGTGCGGATTAAAAAAAACGAAATCTAGAGATGGCATGTTAGGGCAATGGTTTGATTTTTTTTTGTGTTTGTTTGATGGTGTTTGCCCTTATACTGCTGCATCGTCATATACATATATACAGGTGGTGGCTCTGAACGAATCTGTGGCGGGGAGCGTCAAGTCGGTCTTCAAGCCCTGGGAGCAGCGCCTCGACACCTCTGGGGTATGTAGTAATGTAGCAGTAGCAATGTCTCTGCCTACCCATGTCAGCCGTAATCGGCGAAGCGTAGGGTTTCACTAAGAATGCGGGAGATGACGAATCTTGCTTGCTGTAGGGTTTTAAATCTGTAACAACATGCCGCCAGAACCATTTTTAGAACATAACCCTCATGAACTCAAATGTAGTATATTCTTTTTTGGAAGTATTATTTGCATTACTTGAAAAGTAGTTGTTGCAAAGGCCAGCGATCTCGCTGACTGGACATTTAGCAGATGTTTCTACATGACCCGAGAGAAGCGCTTGCTAGTGCAGTGGCAGATGTGACTTAACCCGAAGTCCCGTGTTCGGTTCGTGGGCACGCTGACATTTCTTCTTAATTGATTGGCACCAAGTTCCTCGTTGGTGCCAGCGTATTCTTTTTCTAGATTACTGCCACTCAGCTGCCAGTAGGAGTTGTCTAGTTGCAACCTTCTGTTTCGTTGACACATGTTGGTGTGTTCTAACATATATTGTCCTCTCGGGTCATATCCCAAGATGGCATGAGCTTAAGGTGTTTATAGTTTTAGCTGCGGTACCAATTACTTTTAAGTGTTGATTGCTGCGCCTCAGTGCGAATGATATACTTCTTGTCTTGTGTTAAAATTCAATGAAGGAAACTAGCTGTCTTCCTTAAATACTAGATACTAGTCAGTTCTGCACTTCTTTCCACATAGAAAGACAGTATAAAATTGATATAAACTATTCTACAGAAATTAAATCTTCTCTCAACTAATACTAAGGGTCTGTTGCACAGCTCCAGTCCACCCTCCTGGAGCTGGAGCTCAGCCAATAGTTTCAGCTCCACTAAAGTGGGAGTGGAGCTGGGTGACTCTCTCACAAAATGAACTAGAGTTGTGGAGCTGGATTAGGCAGCTTCACAACTCCACTCAGACAACTCCTAAGCTAAATTTAGGAGTTGAGCTGTACCAAAAGGCCCTAACAGATAGTTAGGGAAGGAAAAAAAGGCTATATGTCATAAAAGATTAAGCAAGCAGAATGTAGTGTTAGAAGGCCAGCAGGGTGGGTATAAAAATATTTTGATATGTATATTATAGTATGATATGGAGAAAAAAAACCTTTTCTTCTGCATGAGACCTTCAATATCGGTGTTCTGCTTGTATAAGGTTTAATCATTTAATTCTTTTTTTTTTCAAAATTATTTAATTCTGCAAGCTGTGTAGTAGGAGCTGGAAATTTTGGCCCGTGGTATTGATTTCAGCATAGATCCTGTTTCTTGACACTCCTTTCATATCTCTGAGCTGCATTCTTACGAGAAACCTTATTGCACCAGGGTTTTCTGGAGAGTAATGAGGGTGACCCTGAGTTACTTGTTTTCATCCGTAAGTATGCCACTTGCTAATTAGATATATCATATATCTGTGTTTTCCCCACTATTTTTCTTAGTCCAATCAATTGGTGCTTTGTGTACAAGCTCAGAAGGAACACACAACTACATCCTGAACTATTTTCGTACAATCAACTTCTGACTGCAGGACTGCAATAGTATTTAGACCAAAACTGTTTGATGTTCAATTAGTAAGAACTGTAGCATATGGACTTTTAGTTTTCATCCTTTGTTTGTGTTATTGTTCTCAGCTCTCACTCCAAGGTTAGTGCTTGTGCATGTTGAATTGATTGATATACCCAGCAGCCATTAAATTAAAAAGATGTCTGTGAAGAAAATAGACATCCATCCTGTTGGTTAGTGTTATTGTACTCAGCTCTCACTCCAGGATCTTGTGCATGTTGAATTGATAGATATTCCCAGCAGTCATTTATCAGTCTGTTTGCGCTTCCTTTGGATTATTTTTGCACATCCTTCTATCAATAGTTTGTGCGAAAGCTACGATGCTCTTTAAACATGCTTGCGCCAATGCAAGCCAGCTTTTGCACACCACAAATTGTATATACGCTGTAAAGGGTAGTCCTTAACAGGTAAACTGGATGCTATAGACCCATCCAAAACATTTCCCCCTTCCATTAGGATATTATCCTGGAAAAAACAAGTAGTGCTTGGTCCGACTTAGAAAAAGCAGAGATAACAATCATACAATATGCTTGTCAGTGCTTTTGTGCTCTACTTTTGCAGAAAGTTCATATCCAGATACATTTAGTTTTGTTGATACATTTATTTTGCTCTCTATAGCTTGCTGTGTAGACTTGCGTATGAGCTAAGACTTGGTTTTTACCCCTTCTATTCTGTTTATAATGCCTATCCAGAATTTATAAATCTGTGTAATCCTTTGTACCCTTTGTTGTAGGTTTACATCAGACGTCAAGATCAAGAGCATCTCTGTCGTTGGTGGTGCAGATGGAACAAGCCCATCTAGAATGAGAGCGTTAGTCTCAGAGCTCTATCTTTTCTGTTACTTGACTCATCTATTTGTCCCTCTTAACAGAATGTAATGGTAAAAATTTATTAAGAATACCTTGACATATGTTACAGGTTTATCAATCGAGAAGGCATTGACTTCAATGATGCTCAAATATGCAACCTGTGCAGGTGTGGTTTTTAATTTTCTTCTTGTCTTATCCATGCCATGATAAGAAGATATCAGCTATAATTTGAGGTGGATTTGTTTGACTAGGAATGGGAGCTGGCAGAGAATTTGCAGGGAGTTCTTGAGTACCAAACAAGGTTTTCCATTCCCATTTGTTCTGGTCCAGTATGCTGTCTTGCTAACATTCATGAATTGTTCAGTCAAATTGTAATTTTCAAGCTAAAAAAGTGTGTTTCTGAATATTGTTCCATTAGCACGGGCACAATTTAGTGGGTATATCGCAATACTCTGGTGCTAGGCACTCTGAAATTCATTATATGCTTGCACTGCTGGTAATGTGAACCGATACTAGTAGAGTTATTTTGCACTGATGGTAGTGAAATTTTGCACTTTGCAAATAAGGTAGTAGAGTTATGCACCAGATTGCTTTGCTTTCTTGCTTTTTTTTTTTAACTGCTAAGCTTTATGTATGCTCAACGCGTAGCAGCTTGGCTTAACTTTTGCCCTATCTTTTATATGATTTTGCTGCTTTTTCCAGGTATTCTAGGTCCAGGGTGTGGCTAACCTAACTCTACATTTCCCTGAGAACTTTGGAGGTGACACAACTAAGATATATTACATTGGGTTGCGTGTGAAGCTACTCAGGTACCAGAGCCTTGCTTATTTAGTTTAAAAGGTAATTGGATATCATGCTGATGCTTTGATTTCAAATTGTGCCAATTGCAGAACAAAAGGGATGTTGTGGCCACAATTGTGTATGAAATAATGCCTAATCCATCTGATCACAAAGTAGTTATTATGATTTGAAACTACTCATGTCATTTATTTTTTTAAAAAGAGACTATTTGTTATTTATACCATTTCTGAAATAGTGAAATTATGAAAGGGCTGCATATTGTTTAATATGCTTCACACTGCAACGTTTTGCCAGTGTATCACTCTAATAGTTACATCATCGCTTTGGTCTCCTTTTCTTTTTAACGAGTCTGAAGGTTGTGATTTAACTAATGTAGTTCCCATCCTCCCGATAAGTATATCAAGATTTTTATGTTCCTAGCATTGTTCCAGTTTGCAAGCTTGAATTGCTAATTGAAACAGCATTACATACTTGACCAATGTTTTCATTATACTTGTAGCTCCTTTCTGATTCATAAATATACCAGTATGATCACTTTACTAGTTTGACTCTACTTATGACTTGGTGATTAGGAAAGGACAAGGAGTTTTTGTCTTCAAAAACTTCTTGCGAAATGAATAGGGAGTTATTTTTATTTAGAACTTGAAGTAATTCATCCAATTCCCGAGTGCTAACACTTGTGTTTCAATGCAAATGTCTTGTTGAAACTCATTGTCATTATTCTTTAGCATCTACTGCTTCCAATATCGGGCAGCTCTTATATCTCCCTATCTCCCTCTTTGTGATGCAGAACTAAATCTGAGCCTGGAGGTGGTTTCTCGCATGTGAGTAGGCATGTAGGTGAGATAAATCTTAGTCGACAACGCCCCAATCACACAAACTTTACTGTTCTCGTTTAAGGCCATAGCAATGTGATAACTCTACATGCAAATTTTTCTTCGGTGCAGAGCATGGAAAGCAGATCGGTGTTGGATGCTGCTATCAGCTGTGTGATGACCTTCAGCTCTAACTATAAAACAATCCAGCTCTTGGAGACCAGTAGTAGCTTGACTTCTGAGTGCAGAACTTCGTGTACCTGTCGATACTGACTACATCGTCAAAAAGTTGATGGCTTGTGCAATTTTACCGTAGTCTTAACTGTCTGTACTTCATGTCCATATTGTGTTCAGTTCAATGGTAATTGTGATACTTGCTAATTTTGTTCAGTTTGAACGTGAATTCACTTTGCAAGCGGTAACGAAATGCGAGTGTCTACCGTCGTAGGGGTGAAAACGGAGCGGATTATCCGATCCGCTCCGAAATCCGTTCGATGCGAGATATGGAAAGGTTTTTAGATATCCGGCTGGATGCGGATGTGGATGTGGTATCAACGATATTCCACGGATGTGGATTATCCGATATTTTAATTGGATTATCCGATGTGCTATTTGGCGGATAATCCACAACTTTCAGGCCACACAACAACTCTGTTTAGCCCATTTACATCGGGCGGCCCATCTAGCCCATCTAGTGTAACCTAATGCTATCCTCCCCAAATCTCTCTCTTTGTGACTCTTCTCTCGATCCCTTCTCTGCTCCCACACGCGTCACCGCATGGCACCGTAGGTGCGCCACGCCGCAGCTATAGCCTGCTGGCGCCGCCGTCGCTCCTCCTTATAGTCCGTCGGCAAGTGTGTAGTGTGTGTGTGCATGGCTCCTCCTTATAGTCCGTCGGCAGTGTGTAGTGTGCTGTGTGCTGTATGCAGTGTGCTACTGTGTTGTGTGGCTGTGTGATGTATGCTTGTATTGTTGTATGCCTCATTGCCCTCATGCTGTCGTACTGATGAGTGAACAACTAAACTACTGAACTGAACACTATCTTTTTAAATTTTAAGCGACGCAGTGAACTGCTGAACTGAACACTTATATTATGTTTTCGAATGGATGTGTTATATTAAGAAAAATTGTATTATTGATGTGTTTTGGTTGGTTTTTCCTAGAGGGCTGAGATCATGTTTATATGTTGTTTTGCCATCGTATTGCGGCTAATTGTATTGCCGTCCTCTTGTTGTATGGATTGAATACAAACTTGAACATCCGACAACTTTTTGTCCGTTTCCGAACCGAGTCTGGCAACCGGCTCCGCACGCGAATCGGACGTCCGAAATAATCCGCTCCGCATCCGCACGTCATCCACACCCGCTTCGCATCCGCTTAAAAAATGGTTTTAGATATGGTATAGGCTATTATCCGTCCGAATCCGCTCGTTTTCACCCTTACTGCCGTAACCTGACTACCTGGGTAACCATGCTGTAGACAAAAGCAGGGCGTGTGATTGCCTGTTTTCACGAGGTAAAGAAAGAATAAACACGGAAGAAATTGGTGTTTGCAAGATTGATTCGTAGTCGTTTAGGTGAAATACGCATGGTGCATAGGATTCAAATCCACTATAGCCTCTCTCCATATGTAGGGCCTGTTTGGTGTTGGAGGAGGTCTGGAGTAGAGTTGGAGTTGTGGAGCTGTCTAAACGTAGCTTCATCTTCTAGTTCATTTTGTGAAGAGAGCTTCACCCAGTTTTCGCTCCCATTTTATGTGGAGTTGAAACTGTTTTGGTTGAGCACCACCTCAGGCCGTAATATCCTTATCATCTCACCGTGCAAGACACTTCTTGCTGGTTATATACTACCTTAATAGTTAATAGTTTGAAAACTTGACATTCTAATGAGTGATTTCAGATGAAAATGGTATCAACCTTTGTAGTTGTAGTCTCTCATCGAGCTGTACAACCTTAATGGTAGAGTTTATCTTCCATCCAAGTTAGGAAATTTTAAAATAATATTTTATATCCAAACAACCTAGGCACTTCTAAACATACATTTGGGCATATAAACTCTCCAAATGAAAAATAATTGCAACTACTATGTCCATCTCAAAATATAGCTACTTCGGGTGTTTTTTATGGAGATTAAGGGGTGAGGTAAAAAAAAAACTAGAGTACACTAGATAAGTGTTACGGCGATGAGGTTATTTTGGATATTTCATCACTAGAATACCCTTCACTAAAGATACCCTTTGTACTCTAGAAGTACTCATCCTATCCAAAAATGACCCAAATATAAGGAGGTATTTCTTGACTTATTTAGGGTGTCACAACTGTTTAACTAAAACCTCCTAGAGTCTAGGATAGCTTCAACTAATGCAGTTCCGGCAGATAATGGTGGAGCATGTGGTAGTAGGATCAGGTAGGCAGTGGGTTCGTGCTACTGGCTGAGAGGCCGGTGGCCGGTATTATTTCCTTCTGATCGATGAGCACACCAACATTAATAAAGATTATTATAGCATGAAAACAAGATGCCATGATGATCAGTGGCGAGTGGCGCAATTGTGTACATGTGTGTTTTACAAGTGCATGTAAACATCTGCTCGAGACTCTTATGTATGGACATGGGCAACAAAAATGGAGAACGAATATCCACGCGTCGTCGTTATTGATCTAATTGGTGTTTGCCTCTTTTCTACACCTCTATCTCGTAATATAAGGCATGCATATATTTTAAAATTCAACTTCAAAAACATTAATCAATAATTAATATGATACATTTTTTTTTTCTGAGAAATGATATTATGCAATTACATTTGAATTTACTTCAGATAGTTATAAATTCATTTGCCCACAAACCTTATAATATAATAGAAACTAGAGTCAAGATTAAGTTTTAAAAACCCATACTAAGTTTTGACCATGTCTAATATTATGGATGGATGGAGAGTATAACTAACCTTCATCCCAAAAGATAAAAACCTGAGTAACAAATAGATATTTCTAGTACTAACGAATCTAGAACAGCCAGGAATATGTCCCATACAGTACTATGTTTCTTTATTATTTTGGACGAAGGACAGTAACTTAAATATCAAGCATACTAATTATTCTGATGAGCAGATAACAATCAGTACTCTAACTTCACAATGCAGTGCAATAAACTGACTTGCAAAAACTATAGTCTCCCCCGGAGAGTCAATAGGCACTTGCAGGACCCATTTTTCATCTTCCAATCCATTCCTCCAACCTCCAACCCATCTACCTCCGCCTCCAGGCTATCCATCGCATGAGACTATACTCCACGTTCATGACGCGTCCACTTCAACCTCGCCATCCGCGCGGCCTCCCCTACCCTCTCAGTGCCCTGCATGCTAGATGGATCACATGCGCGTAAATCATCAACTTGGACGACTGACCACGACTCGGCACAAATCTATACAGAGGCAACCCTGTCCATCCTCACGGAGTTACAATGTCCCACCGTCACTATGACCCGCCAACTCCACCTGCTTTCTCAATCGCCTTCTCTCTCGTTTTTGCCTAGCGATAATCGACCAAATCTCAATATCCACTTCTCCCAACTCATGCCTAATCACTCGATCGCACCTTGCCTACCTCACTCTCTACAGGCACGCTGAGGCATGCAATCCCGGACATCCTGCACCACCTCTCGCAACATCGCTCGCCTCAATGCTGCAACACCCTTCCTTACCAACCGGGCGCCTTCCTACGCACCCTGACACCGCAGAACCGCAGACGATGAGCTGCGCATGCGACTTGGCGCATCGGGTGGCGGCAGACTGGAGCTTGGCTGAACGGACTTGGTTCTCGACTCAGGTGGGCGGCAACATGGAGCTTTGGCTTGGCGACGGACTTGGTTCTCACCCACCAGCCACCGCCGGTTGCCTCCTCCACGTCTTCCCTCGCGGAGTCGCCGCCTGACAAAGCCTTAGCTGGCGACCTTGTTCTATCCTCAGCACCGGAAGCGTCCGCCGTCCAACCTAGAGCCACGAGACCTGTTCTCGGCACAATCCGACCGATATTGGTCCCTACTCTTAGCTGCCCATGCCTTTTCACTCTTTCCCTTTGCGAGCTCTATCTTAGTTTGGAGCAGGGCGGGATGACATGAGAGCTCGACGGCACAACTTCCAAGTCATCACGCGTCAACCTTCCTCTCTCGCTATTTCTTGCTCTCTCTTATGCTTATTCTCACATGCTTCGATAAAACATCGGTTCATCGTAGGGGACAAAAGCATCGTGAAGGAACGATATATACACACTGGAGAAGAATCTATAGTGAGGAGGTCGATGCCAAATGACACGTGTTATACAAATGGGCGGGAATTACTTTACTTCATTTACACATTGGGAAATCTTGGTATAAAAAAAGAAATAGAAAATCCCCACCCAAACCCTAGCCCGCGCCGCTTCCCTATCCCTCGCCCGCCTCCTCCCCTCGCGCCCGCCGCGCCGTCGCGTCGCCGTCTCCGAGCGGCCTCTCGCCCATACAGCACTAAAACGTCAAACCGCTTGTGCAGGCCCTAAAAGCCACACCAAGCTGCCAAAAACCTCCTCGTCTACCACTTTCCTCTCTGCTCGCCGCCTGCCGCCGCCGCCGCCGCGCACGCCCTTCGGAGAGATTGCTCGACATTCAACCTCTTCCGCCACGGAGAAGGGCTGGGACCCCGGAGCGATCCGCCAGTTCGCAGCGCAAAACCGCTCCGCCTCCGTCGGCTCGTCGACCGAGGTCCATCGCCTCGCGCCATTGGCGACCGTGCGCAGAGTAACGAGAAGGGGCTTCTCCTCACCCGGACGGGGATCAGCCCCTTGCGGATCCGGCCGTCCCTTCCCTGACCCCTAGTTATGCTTGTTCGCCGCAGGGCAAGTTCGTTTACTCGACAAATCCGGCAGGAGCCTCAACAAGACCGAGCAAGGAAATCGGGCCAAGCTCAAGGCTTGTACGTTCTTCTCGAATTCTGATCCTTTTTCGTGGCCACATTGCGGGTATATTATTTATTATTATTATTTTGGCGTGTGACGGTGGGCAGCATGCCTGCTGCTGCCAGAAAAAAAGGAGGACCGCGTCGGCTCTGATTCAGAGCACGGAAGAGATTAGAAAGGTTGGCTGCCAAGGAGACGGAGGTTGCAGGATGGCCAGGGCCACGCTCGATGCAAGCTCCGTGACAGATCGGAAACATTGTGCATGAATCCGTCCCTGTCAGCGATGAACGAGGTGCGTTGAGAAGTGGAATGCTTAGATTTCGTGACTCTATTGATAATTAGCTAACAGTGTTTGGTTTGTTAAAGTCTTTGTTAGAAGTTTGGCCAGGTTTCCCGGCAACTTGTTTATAATGCAGCAGGCAGTTAGAACAGCTGTTCAGCGCAAACCCTATAAGTTGTGTGGATTAAAAAATGGTTTTGCTATTCCCATTTTAGCATGGCGTTAGTAACCAACGGAACAACATTTGCGTTGATTGAGATATGCCTAGGTTCATCGGATCATGTTTTTTCTATAATCCAATTGGTAGAAAAATTCCGAACATGAACGCCCTGAATTCCCCTGAAATAATTACATAGATTGATTTCCTTGCATTTGGCGTGCTAACAACACTTTAATGTTGACGAACGCATGGGGAGAGAGGAGCATGGAGGGAATTTATTGCAAGAAATCACTGGATCTCTTTACGGACAGCATGATGCTCGGACATAGTAGCTTTGGAGAAAGTATATGCTTAAAAGATTCTCTCTCATTTGAATTTACTTTCATTCTAAAAAATGGTTGCTTGGTTTTTGTTTTTTTCAAAGTTCAAACATAATAACTTTCCTTTGATTGATAGTTAATTCGGAATGCTTTGTTCTGCTTGAGGTTCCATTAAGTTGCTTGTGGTTTTGTCCTTCTTTTGTTATCATTTCCAGTTAAACAATAATATAGAGTATCTGAAGATAATAGTCGATTGCTTGTCATGCATTATTCCCTTGCGAAGACTTCATTTCTATGATGGTTTTGAGTATAAAGCCCAAAATCTTAGAATGAATTGTTATTAGGAGAGAGCTATCTTACCATCCTTGGTAGAGGTATACTACTCATACTTGAGAATTACAACGGGTTACCCAAATTAATGCTAAAGGTTGGAATAAGGTTGAAAGCTCATCTTGTAAATATTCTTGAATTTTTTATTTCGTAACATACATGTGTTAGTCGGGGGAGGTATATATCTCCTAAGGTGTAGGTATATACCTCGTACTCCCCTGTCCCAATTTTACAGGGCACACACAATATTTTGCTAAGACCAAGAAGCTTGCATGCAGTTTATTTTCTTCCTGATTACCCCCTATTAAATCTAGATAGTTCAAGCGCTTCCTTTCCTCATGCATGAAACGATAGGTCAATTTAACTGGGGTCAAGATGCACGCGCAAACTATTCGACCAACACATCTCGAATTGCTCGCCATGCAATGCGTGCAAATTAAGCAGGGGCACTTTGCGGCCGAAAGCCCAGATGTCTGTGTTTTGGGAACATTAACAAAAAAGTCATATGTTCCCTCTAAACTGGGATGGAGGGAGTAACTAACAATATGGTGGTCTATATACCTCTATGTACTCTTCCCCAAAGAATTCAGCAAAAGCTTTGTCATTACAAATCATGAATTTATCTTCTTAATCAGTTTAATCAATTTGCTTTTTTTTTTTAAATCACTAAGACAATAGGGAGGTATAATACCCCTCCAAGGATGGGATATATAGTTAGAATACAACATTTTAGGAATATGGATAAATTGCTCTTTGATTAATTATTAAAAATGAACTTTGATCTTTCACAGAAATCCCACTGTTTGCCATTTTTTTCCTGGTCTCTCAATTTTATAGGTTATTACTGCCTATCATTTTTGCACAGGTGCTGATGTAGCAGGTGGAAGGGGTTACTATTTAAAAGGATGAAGGTGTTTCTACTGAACTTGGCATTGATAAAATTTTGGACTCGCTTTTTTTCTGAGAAAGCGAGGCTTCAAGCAATGCACTCCTTTTTCATGAGAATGGAAACCATGGATGTGCCCAGTTGGGCCATTCGACGAAGAGCTTTACAAGGCAAGACAAATGAAACTCTGGTTTAATACATCATTGGTATTGAGAATCGTGGTTGTGGTTTCTAATGTTTTTCTGAATTAAACTTTATGTTTGGTAATCCGTCAAATATATTCTTGTGCTTGTTCTTGTTTCACCGAATTTGCAGTAAATTAGTTTAAGCAGTGCAGAAAATGATACATTCAGGTCTGATCAAGTGGTAATTTCAGTGGGTATCGGAGGTCAAGTTTTTTTTTCTTAATGTTACAAGTTTACTAACAAATAAGTTGCATTGACAGCTAACAGGCGATGGAGAGGAAGTAATTATTTATAATCTATTATATATTTAATTTCCATCCCAAAAAATCTCCTTTTCATTATCAATTTCTATTCTTTATTTTATTATAAATATTTTATATCCTCAATCATCCTTCTCATATATTTTCCATATCAATCTCTATAAATATATTTATTAATTTATCCTTTAATTATTTTTTCTCTTTCTAATCCTATTTCTAATTTTATAAAACAAATCATATCGTTTCTAGATAATCATATATTATTAATTCATATCATGGTTTTAAGTTTATGTATCTAATATTTTATTTATCTCCCATATTATTATTTCCATTTATTTTTTATCTTATTCTTTATATCTTCGTTTCCATTTATTTGTTGTATAATTCCCGCTCTAATGTTATCTCTTATTTATATTCCCCCATCTTAATATTATTAATTCTACTCTTCTTTGAATTCTATCCTCATATTTATCAAAATTTAATATATTTCGTCTCACTAAAATTATTAATCAAATTCTCTCTTAATATTTAATTTTAATTAATCAATCCAATTCAATTTTATTCATTTATTTTCCTTTAATCCTTATTTATTTTCTTTCCAATATCCTATTTATCCTCCTATTTTATTTTCTCTATATCCTTTAATTTTTAATCCCAATAAATTTTCCTCTCTCATTTTTTAATTAATTAATATTTCCATATTATTATTTTCTTAAATATTAATTCTCCCAATCCTTTATATTAATATAATCTATCTATATTATATTATTTATAATTCAAAATTCTCCCAATTAATATTTAATAATTTTAGTTTTTTCATAAATCCTTAAAATATCTTTTAATATAAATAATATCTTGCTTCTTCATATCCTTTCCCTTCTTATAATTTATCAAATATTCTTCCTCCTCCATCCTTTCTCCTATTTCCTTTATCTAAAACCTCTATTTTTTTATAATCTATCCCTATATCTAGTTCAGATCCTAGAATATCCCTCTTTATATTTATTCCTCCTATATTTCAAATCCCTTTTAATTAAAATCATTCCCCTTCTCCCCAATCCTTTCTCCTCTAATTTCTTCCAATTATTAAATATAAAATTCCTTAAAATCGAATATTAAATTTTCTTTATTCTTCCTTTCCATCTTTAAATTTAAAATCCTTATCATATTATATTTATAGTCTCTTTCCTATAATTTTCTATTCATAAAATTTATTTAGATTCCCATTTATCTATTAACTCATTAGTCTCCATCAAAATTTGCATCCCCCTTATATATTTCAAATATTTATATAATTCTTATTTTATTATTTTCTATTTCATTTAATCATATTTAATAATTTTTATCATCTTATTTATTTTCTCCTTATAATATATTTAAAATTCTCTTTCCCCTTTAATTATTATCTTTTCCATTTTCTTCTCTCATTCATAATTCCAAATATAAAATGTCTATATCCATCTATTCTATTCTTCATCATTCAATCTTCTCAATTTTATTCAAAATTCCATAAAATATATTATTTTCTCTTATCTTCTTACCAATTTCTATTTCTTCATATTTTTTCTTTTTTCTAATATTTTTTTTCTAATCTTCTTCTTTATATAATTATTATAATCATTTCTCAAATTTCATTTTAAATTATCTATCTATATATTTTATCCCAATTATCCAATTATAAATTGATTATCTAATTCATTTATATTATATTTAATTATTATTTCTCTTCAATATCTAATAATTAATTATATTAAATTCATCTCTTTCCGAATATAAGTTTTATCATTTATTTTTATCCCCATTCCTCAAAAAATGTTATCAATATTAATTCAATTTGTAAAATAATAATTCATAAATCTTTATATCATTTATTTATATATCCTATTATTCTCTTCATATCTCCTTTTTTTATTCAATTATTTCATCCATCCTCAATTTCTATTTCTCCCCTATCCTAATTATTATTCTTATATTCCCTCATAAATCCTCTAATCCTTAATAATATCAAAATAATAATAAATAAGTTCCTTCTTTTTATTATTAAATTTCTAATATATATATTCATTTTCATCATTCTTCTTATCTCTATCTAATATTCATAATATTCTCATTCATTCCATTACTTCTCAATTAATATTATATATTATTAATTTTTAAATTTTTTAATCCCTCTTTATTTATTTCATTTCCCTTAATTTTTTTTTATTATTTATTTATTTTCCATTATTTTATTATTCCTATTTCATTCCATTCTCATTCTTATCATCTCAATCAATATAATAAATTAATCCTACTTATAATATCAATTTCAAATTAAAAATCCCCATAAAAAATCTATTTTTAATTAATTATTCTATTCTTATTTATCCGATTTTTTCTATTGTTAATAATCCCTTTCTTTTTTAAAATCATTCAATCTCTTTCATATCTTTTGTATCTTTATTATCTATCCTTCATTAATTTTATATCTCATCCATATTTTCATTTCCATTTTATAAAAATCTATTCTCTTATTATCCTTTAATCGAAAATTCTTCCAATCTTTTTCCCTTATTATTATCATATCTTCTATTATTCCTTTAATTAATTATAAAAATATTCACTTAATTTATTTTTTCTTATCTAAACTATTTATTTATCATATAATTTTTTATATATTAATATTTCTTTCCCTTCCCATTATCTTTCCTTATCCCTTATATTTAATCTTCATTCTCCTTAATTATCATCCCTAATAAAATCTCCTCTCTTTTTCCATTATTCCATATTATCCTTTATTTTTCATTATCTGATCTCTATTTTTTTATCTCAAAATCTTAATTTAAAATCTGAATTATCATTTCATAATCAATCATAAATCCCTTCTAATATATATATATAATTAGTTCCAATCTATCTTTCTTTTATTCTCTTTCCCATAATTTTAATAAATTTCTTTCCATTATAAAATAATTTTCCTTAATTCCATTAATCTAAATTTTTCTATTATATCGATTAATATTTTTCATTTTCTTTTTTCTCATATCTATCCCCATATCCTATTCTTTTATCTATTAAATCTTATCTTAAATTAAAATATTTTAATTTTCATCCCCAACTATCTTATTTAAATTTTATTTAATAATATATCAAAAATTATTTATCCCCCATCTCCATTATTTAATTCATCATATATATTATAAAAAATTATATCCTTAATATTATTTTCCATTTAATCAATCCTATTTCCCAATATCTTTCATTATCAAAAATATCCTTAATTTAATTTCATAAATACAATCATTATTATCTTATTCTAAATTAATAATCTCCTTAAATCAATTATTTCCTCTTATAATTCTATTAATTCCCCTTCCTCTATTATTCCAAATAACATTATCATTTAAATAAAATATAATAATTTATATTTTAATTATAATATAATCCCCTTTTATCCTTCCCCTATTTATCTAATCATTAATTCCCCAAAAGGTAATCTTCAATTACTTTCAAATTATTAATAATTTATATAATATATCCATCATATCATTATCTCTTCTTATCTTCTTAAATATTTTTATTTTATTTCTATCAGTCCAAATAATTCATTCAATTTTATCAATTTATCATTTATTTCATATTTTCAATATTTAAATTTTTATTCCCATTTCAATTTTTTAATTTTATTTAATTTCCTTAATTAAATCCAATCATATTCCTTTAAATTATTTTCTATTTTTAATATTATTTATCAATATATTCATTATTTATCAATTTTATAATATTCCTATATCCTTTCTCAATTTCTGATTTTTATCCCTATTAAATATAAATAATATTTCCTATATTATAATATTTTATATTATATAATTCTCCCATTTCTATTATAAATTTCCCCATTTTCCTTCTTTATTATATTTCTTAAACATTCAAATTTAATCCTTATCTATATTTTATATTCCTATCTTCCTTATAATCCCACTTCTTTATTCTTCACTTCTTCATATAATCAATATTCCCTCGATAAATATCCTTTTTTATTCATCATTCTTTTAAAATTTCTCAAATATAATTTAAAATTTATTTTTTCATTTTTAATCTTTTTAATATTAATGTTATATTATATATAAAAATTAATTTCATATATAAATTTCTTCTCTATTAATTCTGTATCTTTCTTCATTAATATCTCTCATTTCCATCTCTCTTTATATTTTAATTAATCATATCCTCCTAATCAATTAATCTAATATTATCATATATCTAAATTTCAATTAAATTTTAATATTTCTATCCCATAATCATATTATATTTTTTAATCTTTAAAATCTATTTCTTTCTTAATCTTATTCATTTCTATCCCTTCCATCCTTATCTTCTATTTTGATTACCTCTTCCTTCAAATTATATAATATATTTATAAATATATCCCTCTATTCCCAATTTTTTTTATAAAATCTATTATATATTAAATATCCCATAAATCCTTTAGTTCAATTAGTCCATCCCTTATTATTCCTAATTCTCTTAAAATCTTCTTTATAATTTTATTTAATTATCTATCTCCTATTTCTTCAATAATTGATTATCTTATAAAATCCCATATATCTTATATCTCTATCAATTTTAATATATTTTTATCATTCATTATTCTTTATTCCAAAATTAATTATATTCTCCTTATTATATTTCTCTAAAATAAAAATTTCAATTCCCTAAATAATCTATTTAATCCCCCTTCTAATTATTATTCTTTAAAAATCCTATCTTATTTTTATTATTATTAAATAATTCAAATAAAATTTATAATCATGATAATTAATATTCTCTTTCCTATCGATCTCAAAATGGTGAGGTGAGGGAGCCGTGGGTAAAGACTAAATTGAAGCAAATGGCATGATAAATGAATGTCTAACCTTTGCGTCTCTGCTAAATCCACCAGGGCTCCAAGTAAGCAGTGCCTTGAACGAGTTCCAGCAGGATGACTTCGGCATAAGAATAACTACAGTGAACTGTTTTCTGCAAGGGAAAGGCACAACTCTTTGCAAGGCCAATTGCATCGATTGTGGTGTCAAAGCCCCTCTAACCTTTAGACGTCCCTCATCTTGGATCTGTAGAAATAGAAGTAATGGATGTACTCAGCAACTCAATGGGGGCAATTTCAAACACTAATAATGACAGACTGACAAATATGGGCCAAGAACGCAACTAAAGACCTACAAGCATATGGGTGTGCTAATATGTATATCTTTAATGCAAGGATGTGCTAATATATTTGTCACCACTTAAACGACAAGTCAGTAAGTAACTGGAGAAGGCATAAATTAAGCAGCATTGAACCATACAAAAAGTATCACACTGATACCTCAAAGGTGGATCCAACATCTCCAGAATAAACCCTTGATTGATAGCTCCGCAGAACTCGATCCAGCCAGTAGTAATTTTCCTGTGGTTTCTCAAAGATTAGAACACTATGCACTATGTTGGCACGAATTTGATAAAGACAAACTTCACTAAACCTGTAATCCATTTTCATGAGCTCTTTGTTCAATTTCAAGGATAGTTAATACGTCTTCTTCAGAAGGGCCTTCATTTTGTAGAAATGATATCTCTTCCAGCACAAAGTCAACCTGAAGAAATTCCAAGTGACTCAAAATTGAAACTGCTTACAACAAAATAGCATACAGGTTAACCAGAGGACATAGAGCATACAAGTTTGGATGACATGTCTGGATCGCATGAAAAATTCACACTTATATCTCCACGAATATCTCCACTTCTTGAAGGTTTGTTGCCACCTAAGAAGACACCTACATTGACTGAGTAAACCTGCAAAACAAAAGGATGTATTTAATGGACAAAAAATGTTACACAAAGTTACGGGAATGGTCAATCCAGACAGTGTGCAGGATCAAGGCACTCTACCTGTCCATATTTGAAACGAAGCACTTGCATGATTTTCGTCTCCAGAAGTTTACTTAGAAACCCAACATAGTGAATATCCTCTGTCTATAGATACAGCAGAACACATATTTAAGGTGGTGGGTAGTACTTCCATGGTACTTTTATAAAGAATTTTCTATGAATGGGTACATACCATTGTTGTGCTTTTTAAAACCACAGGAAATCCTAGTTGCACAAAGCATTGAGCTTCAACCATAGGGCTGCGAACAACTTCTCTGGAAAAATGACACACTTTATAGTAAGACTATAATAGATCATAAGGCAACTTTTTTTATCGAACATGCGGGAGAGCTGCGTATCATTGCATTAAAGAAGGGTAAAACACATACGGCACACACCCAACTTTATATCTAAAAAAGGAAACTGTATGGTTTCTTAGTCCTGCATACACATGAAGGACATAAAACGAATGCAGGAAAACTAGTGCAAAAGGGACAGTAGCAAACCTAATAATAGTCTCCGGAAACTTGAATGGCAATCCTTTTAGATCATCACGAGTAAGTGGCTGCACTGCACTCCCTACCTTAGGTATTCCACCCTACAAAGTAGACTCAACCAGCATTACAACTGTTATTCGTCACCTCTGAACAATAATAGAAGGCACAGAACATACCAAGTACTGCAGAATCAGTGGAACTGAGATAGATGGGTCTATGTTTCCAACTATTACAACAGTAAAAGCTGATGGATCCTTGAAGCAATTGTTGAAATATTCACACGCTCTTATTGGATCCACCTTCTTCAAGTCACTTATTCTAATTGGCTGCAAAAGGAACTCTAGTAAACTCCTAGGCAGTAGTAATATGAAGACCGCAATGGAACTTATTGGTATTTTTCTGTTAAGATACCTTAAAGAAGTATGAATTCCCGTAATTTATCTCCCGCGCACGATTTGCAAATGCAGTGTAAGGATCTCTTTCTTGAGCATAGATAGCTTCCTCTGCCATTTGCATTACTATTTTTACTTCTTCCTCTCTTGGCTCCACCTTTGTCGTAAATAATTGGTAGACAAGCTGTATTTAAGACGGCAGCCAAATATAAGAATAGGTCCACATTTTGCAAAAACATGTAATTGTTGTTATGCCTGATATGGTGCAATTAGGACAATATTGCACTGATATTGTTTTTATGCCTGTATTGATTAGGATAAGAGTCCAAAGACCAAGGAATAGGGCACTCGCCTAGTCGCCCTCAATTAGGGTCAGCAAGGTTTCTCCCTGTCAAACCAAGAGAGGCTCTGAAGCTTATTGAACAAACTTTATATACATTACTTGATTTGTAATGGCGCCCCTATGAAAATAATCTCTAATATAATAAAAAAAATCCCATCTCTATCTTCCTACCATATCTTATCTCTTCCTAACTAAGGCTCTGTTCTAACTTCATAAAGATACAGATTTTTCCTCGTTTTCCGTTAGCACGCTTTTTAAACTGCTAAAAGGTGTATTTTATGTGAAAACTTTCCATATATAAGTTACTTTAAAATATCAAATAAATCTATTTTCCAAGTTTGTAATAATTAAAACTTAATTAATCGCGTGTTAATGGCTTTCTCGTTTTGCGTGCCCGCTTTTAATCTTCAACTACAGAAGATTCGAACGGGGCCTAAATGGTCTCCGATGTTTATTCGATTCCTCCCTAATATTTCACTTAGCCATGCCATAGTTGTACAGGATAGCCCAATGCCAGTGCGCCATAACACAATCAGCATGTTTTGTCTGTTAAAATATTCATATTTAAGAAAGCTTTTTGCAGACCTGCAAAGCAGTTTCAAGATCTGAAGGTGAGCAGTCCCCAGAAAATGATCTCATGTATGCCCCAACTTTTGTACCGACTTCAGCTCTCTTGCCAGCAAGCATGTCCATCAGGACAGATGGTCTGTAGCCAAAAATGCCAATCTCTCCTGCTATTGTTGAACCCATTGAACATGAGGTATATTCATCTTCAGACAATTCAGACAGACCACCATAGGCAAACCCAGTAAAAACAACCTGCAAATAGTTCAGCATTGAAAAGAGCATGAAATGAATCACCAGACGATTTGACATAACTGCTGCAACACAAAAACTGCTATCTCATATAGTTAATGATTTAAATGACACAGGACAAAGGTGGTTGACTGGTTATTGTCATGAAAGGTAACACAGTACTGTAATTCCAATGTAAGCATCTATGCAGTACTGTTGTAGTGTTCATACGCTAAAATGGTAAATTGGCACTAAACTATTGATGTATTTCTTCATGGTTGTAGCTGACTTCGGTTTTTCCCTTCATCCCTCAATTTTGCTTTCATATATAGCAACACCAATCAGAAAAAGAATGGCTCCAGATTCAAAGAAAATCAATAAACTTTCAACTGTTAACTAAAAAGTGTAGCAGTGGTTCAATGTCCAAAGAAACATAGATACGAAGGACAGCTACACAGATAGTGCGTCAGAAATGCACAAGCTAGTTTGGTGTAGATGCCTATTGCCATCCCTTGTATATGTCAAGACAGGAAAATCATTGACTCTTGAAATATCTATATCTATACTACTATTAAAAGACAGTAGTGGTGGTGGTGAGTCTGCCACCATCACCACCACCGTCATGCGATATGTGGACCATCATATAGTACAACACATGTAAATGCTATGCTTGCTCTTTGTATTTGCGTAGACAGTGTCTAGTCTACGCAACTCTTTCATTTTCTAACCATGGTATTTTTCCTTTTGCTTTTTAAGATGAAAGATCTTGTTTCAACCAATTAAAAATATTTTTAACAAGGACTTAATTTTGCTATTTTTAATAATCCGTTGCAACGCATGGGCATTTGGCTAGTTTACTATAAAGACTGAAAATGGATAGGACAAAATCAAAACAGTTAGCCATGTGTCCCTCACAATCCTACGATACTGAGCTAATATTCACTAGATCTGTACCTTGCATGTGCCCTAACCTAATACACTTGTCGTGAAGTGCAGCTTGATTTAGTAATGTAACTAACATTAGAGAGTATTCTCAAAAGGAAAATGAGAAATGCTGGAGAAAGTGTTATGACCTAAGAAGATCAAGATAGGAATGCCTGCAAGTAACAAAACAGCATTGGATCAGTAAATAGGTAAATGCTAATAACCTGATCATCAAGAAAGTCAGTACACTTGTAGCAAATTCGCATGCCATTCGAAAGTATCATCTCTGTGGCACCAATTCCTGTGTGCTCCACTTTATCAAGAATACTCCTGCAATGGTATTTGCAGAGTACAAGGGTAAGAATAGTGATATAACGAAATGTTGATAACAGGAACAACATAATATACTATGATTTCAACAAAACTAGTTACAGAAGACAGTCAATCATGAGACAGCTAATACCCTGGCTCTGGACTTTGGCTGACAATTTCTTCAGGGATTTGCTCTTCATCCCATGGAGGAATAGCGTTGTCTTGTTCAAGAGTGTTGACTTTCAATACAACTGCTTTCAAATCCTCCAAAGAAGCATGGGCATGAGGTTCAACTATCTTGATAACACAGCTGCTTGTTGTTGAAAAGTTTGCTGCAAACTTTATCACTTCCGCAGAAGAAATATCTAGTTGAGAGTAAACAGAGATTAATATTTAGATAATTTAATAATTATGGTGACATGAATCATGCAAGGAAGCCCAAGATTTTGAAATAAAGGAAAGGTAATTCAGAATTCAAATTAGAAATATGAGCTCCAAATAAAAACTAGGTCTTGGTAAAACTTATACATACGGGGTAGAAGAGTCTTCTGCAACTGTGCTTCATATTCAATCCCGACAACAGGATCTTCATGAAGAAAATGCTGCAATGAATGGGGCAGTTAACGTTAGTGCTCCTGATAGGAGATGAACATCATGCTTTAGTTGAGATGTTGGACATACTTGTAGACACATTAGTATTTATTACAGCAATTCATATTAAAAAATGACATGGGAAAATAACAGTACAGAAAATGAGATATTACATTATAATCTGAACTAATGCCCCTTTTGGTGTAGCTACTACACAGAAAAAGGTTATTATGCTGCCAAATGAAAAGGCCTGAAGCAGCTTATGAGTAACCAGAAGCTAATATTACGCTGAGAAGCAAAAGGTGTCTTCCACCAGTTTCTCCCACAAACTGGTTTCTGCACAAGCAGAAGCTGTGCAAAAAGGGGCCTAAGAAATGAATAACAACTTCAGAACACATAGCATTAGGCTAAACCTGGTGGAAAAAAGAATCATGATATGCAACTGATAGAAAGCTATTAAGCCATATACTGGAGTAGTGGTAAGCTAGAAAATTGCACGAACCTGCAAGAATTCATCCCGAAGGGTTGTTGACTGCATCTGATCACGTTCCAAATATGCAGACTCGATATCTGACATCATTAAAGCACGTGCAATGGATATCTCACGTTCAGAAAATCCATGAAGCCGAACCCTAGCAACCTTTTCTTTCACAGGAAAAGGAAAACTTGTCTGAATCTCTTGGAATTGAAATCCCAATAAATCTTAAGATTGAGAAAATGGTTGTTTCCCAACAATAACAAAATGTATGCTTTCGCAAGATGCGCTAATCATTGAGTACACCAACATATATGTGAATCAAGTAAGAATGATGCACTTGCATATTGCTGTGATGGAATTTCACATTTCATTGTACTACATTGAATCAACTGGTGGCACTCTAGATCTGCTGTCATTATGCTATAACAAAGTCATGTTTCTCCTTAAATAAATGTAACCTTGAGGAACCTGACTTTTGCATAAATGCAGTACGAGTATTGACTAGAAAATCGTTTTCTCATTTTTCCTTCAGAGACCAAAGTTTTAAAGTACCTCAAGCAGCATAGACTCAAGAGCCTCGACTGTTCCCCTTTCGCGACAGCTGGATGTCATAATATATGCCTTCACTGGTCGTACAAGAGCATCTGCAGCTGAAGAGCAAGAGAAGTATGGAGGATCATTCCTGCGAGATATTTTGAAGAGCCTTTGGTTCAAAGCACAATGAAACATTGACTCTGCCAGAGAATCCCGATAATCCTTCACCGTTTTAATTCTATCAGCAGGCATCTTGCAGCTAACAACAACAGCTGACTGTTTTGGGGTATAGGAGAAACAGAAAAAAGAAGTGTATTAATGAAAACATTCAGTCACTAGCAAAATATATTCAACACATTTGAAGCACTATAAAGTACCAACCCCTGCAGCTTCAGATTCCACAAAGCATGAAAACCGAGGTTCAACATGCGATGGTACTGGAAAATCTGGTATAACTGGTGGAGGACATGAAGGTGGGGCTTTCTGGCCAAAGTGCTCCTTTATCATTTCAACAACAGCCTGCAGTAAATAATGATGCACAAAAGAAAGTCAACATACAGATAAATTGTGATTTTGAGCATGCTAAGTTAGAGCAAATACAAACCTGTGTATCTGGGAAGTCCCCTACAGCAAAGACAGCCATGTTGCTTAGATGGTACCACTTATGGTAGAAGTGCCTAACAGTCTCATGAGGAACAGTCCGTATCACCTTCTCAGTACCTATAGGCAGGCGTTCTGCATACTGAGACAAAGGACATTAACAAGCAATACCATTTAGATACTTGCAGCTCAAAATACAACAACACTGATAGGAAGATATAAACCACAACTTATTACCCCACCAATAAAACCGAGCATAAGAGGAGTAAATTACTTGAGCTAGACTTAAACATAAGTTATTATATAACTTTTTTTCATGCATAATTGCATATAGGAGATTGATGTAACAATTATACGAGGACTTTGACCAATACCTTGGAGCCTTCGAACAACAATGCCCAATGGGAATCCTGCATCCTCCCAGTAGCATTACGTCCACCCCTATACTCCTCTAATACAGCACCCCTCTCTTTCTCCAAATCCTCCGCCGACACACGAACCTTTCACCACCATTACCAAGCATCAGTCGCACCAGTGTCAAACCATGAACAAACGGCACAGCCATTGCCGTGAACAAGCGGGAAGCACATTCTCACCTCAGAGCTGAACTCGGCGAGGACTGAGATGGCCTGGGAGAGCAGGCCGGGTTTGTCGACGGGGACAAGCAGCTCGTAGATGGTCTCGTCGGAGGAGGTGAGCGCGTTCTGGCAGGCGCCGAACTCGGCCCCGATGCTCTCGAGGAACTTGACGATGTCGTGGTTGGTGTAGCGCGACGTGGCGCTGAAGGCGAGGTGCTCGACGATGTGGCGCCACCCCGCGCTCGTCCTCCTCCTCCACCACCGACCTGCGCGCGCGCGCGCGCGCGTGCGTCAAGCCCACACACGACGCGAAATCAGCAAGCAAAACTCGCGAAATCGTTGGGGGCAGCGAGCGAGGGAGTACTGACCCGACCTTGACGGCGAGGGAGAGGGCGGCGCGCATGCGGGGCTTGGGGTTGGAGCGGACGTAGTAGGCGAGGCCGTTGGCGAGGCGGCCGTACGCGCGCCGACGGGCTCCGCGGGGAGCGGCTCGTCCATGGAGACGCTGACCATCTTCAGCGACCGGAACCCGACGCCCCGGCGCAGCCTCCTCCCCGGGGCGGGGGCGCCGCCGCCGCCGCCGCCTCCCCGGCCGGCGGCTCGGTCGCCGGCGGGAGCAGATCCATGGCCGCACTCGCGCCTCGCGCACACGGCGGTGGGGAGGAGAGGGATCGGGTTGCGATGCTGGGGTCCGGGCGGGGGGTCGGTCGGCCGCGTGCGAGGCGGATGCGATGCGATGCGATACGTGACAAATCCGCAGTGCGGTGACGTAGGCACGGAGATTTGCTTTTTCGGTTTTTTTTCTTCTTTTGTAGCTTTTTGGTGGGCTGGTGGATTGGCCTGGATCGGGTTAGGGTGGGCCGGAGAGGACGGGAGCTGGTTGGGCCAAAAGAGGAAAAGGGTGTAAAGCGCCGCGCCGCGCCGCGGGAGGGCTCCGGCAGGAGGCTTTTTGGGCGTTAGCACTGCAGCCTGCAGGCTGGCTACCCCATATGCGAACCTGGAATTGTGATAGCTTTCTCCGTCCTATAAAAAATCAACTTAGTACCGAATATGACATATCTTAGTACTATAAATTTGGATTACATCTTACAGGTTCATGATATTAGAATATATCACATTCGATCATAGATTCTTCTTTTTTTTGACGGAGAGAGTTTAAGATTTGGTTTTTCCACAGTGCAAATAGCCTAACAATGACTTTAACTTTTCATTTTAGCCCCTAACACTTTTAATTTCAGTCCTCATGCTTTTTCAATTTACGTGAAAGTCCAATTTTTGCATTAACCCACTAAATCGAGAAAAGAATATAATCCCACCCCAGTCCCCCAAAAACCATCTCCCCTTACCCTACCCACCCTAAGGATTACGGCAAGCTCCTCGGCACGGCGCGGAGCGAAGACACCGAAAAAGGGGACGACAGGTGTCGGTAAAATGGGAACCGAGGTACCCATTTATCCAGCAAATGAATCATTATCAAATAAATGGCATGCTTAGAATGTCTTTAAAAATAAAATGGTAAACCTAGAGTGACGTCGCTAGGGGGCCCTTATGGAGGGCCCCGGACCCTCCTAAGATTTCATATACGGGGTTCCTCCTAGCTGAGAGAGAACGTTGTATATATGGCTCAAAACTCTGAGTATAGAAGTAGCTTGGGCCCTGGCTTGGGTCACAAGCATACCCCAAATGTGCCTTAAGAATATAGCCTAAGGTTAGCCTCGGGCCCGGCCCCGTTCAGGGCCCCGGGTTCATCCTAACCCTTGCAGGTTCTACGGTCCTCGGCAAAAGAGGTATAGAAACATGCAAGACCTATAAGAATTACCAACACTCGCCGACTAACCCCCTGGTCGAATCTTCACTCTCGAGGAGGGGTCCCCACTCCCCGTTGTCCGAGGGATTGCCCCTTCGACAACGGGCTCCCTCTCCCTTTCCTCCGCCTCCCTTCTCCCGCTCCCTTCCCAAGTGATGCGGGGGTGTTGGCTGACCCTAACAAATACTGACGAGAAACCCGTGGCTTAGGTAGGCTTCGTGGTCCTCACTTGGTAACGGGAGATGCTGACGTGGTGTGGAATCTCCTTGGAATGCTGGGGCTGAATCTAAATGACGCGCTGGCGCATTGTGAAAGCCCTTACACGGGAGGGCTGGGCTAATTAGACGATGCCACATCGTGCCTTTTTTGGCTTTCGTCGCCCCGATGGCCCGGTTCCGATGTGGCTGTAATTCTCATCACGACCATACACACTTCAGATTTTTATTATTTCCTAAAGTAATTTTATTTAGGGCACGATATTTTCTTCTTACAGATTATTGCAGGCATGTTTTCTAACCATCTTAAACAGTTTGATTCCTCAAAAAAAAAAACTTTCCACGTCAACTTTTTTTTAAAAAAAAATCAATCAACTTTGTACCCTTAATAGTTGTCATAAATTGAACCCTCATCCATAATCAAATAGCAATTTAAAATGCACCCTTAGATATAGATAATTGAGGATTATGTCTTTCAATTCTCGTGCATTTGATGTTATAAAAGTAGTGTTTCGATACTTTCACATGAATAAATATCCCAAAGACAAAATCGGGTACTTCTATTGGCCAAACATTGTATACTTTATAAACGAGTCAACACCATCAATTTCAAATATCATAAGTGCCTTTAGTTCTCCCTCATATTCTCTTCCTCATTTGATCATCTCATTCATTCAAAAGATAAAGAACTTGAAGAACAAAAAAAAAACATCCTCACGCTCTCTCCCTTTTTCCTCACTCATCTCTCCTTATCAATTCCCTCTTTCTCGTAACATCTTGGCTAAAATGTAGGAACACTTGGTTTGGGACCTTTGGCTTCTAGTCAAAAAGGGTGCTAGATAGGGAAAGCTATGACTTCATTCTATAAGTTAAAGATTTTCTTTACTGGAAAGTTTGGAATTTTCAAGATTTCGGTTGAAAGTCACATGTATTTGTTTTAGAAGCTTGTAATCATGAGTACAAACTTTTGCATATCATAGTTGAAATAATAAAGTTAGGGATAGGAACATTTTGACACTTTTAAGGTGAAATCGGAAGAATTGTGATTCAAAGTCCAAGGTTTTGTGTTTCTAAGTATGAAGTTTCATATTTTTGAAAGAAAATGTCCTGCATAATTTGAGTTGAAACTTGATGCCACTAGTAAAATTTGATTTTTGGTTTCAAATTGAAACACTTCAAATGAGTCGCGCATTTGGCAACGGAAAGGATAATACATGGGTGTTAGGAGCAGGATGCTCCTCTACCAGGAAATTACAACACTCTCCCTTGAGAGTTCGGCTAGGGTGCAGTTTCCGAGCTCGTGTTCAGATTGCGCGAAAGAAATGTAGATCAGTGATTTATACATGTTCATTGGGCTAGTCGGAAGCATAATACCATACTCATGTGATCTTGCTATGGATGATGAAACTTACAATGTATGTGTTGGGTGGATGTTGTTCTAAGTGGAAGAGGATGAACCCTTCTTCACTGCCTTTGTGATTTTAGGTCTAACTTGGGTTGAACATATCGAGTTGAACCCAACCCAATCGAACCGAATTGAACCTCTTTTTTAGTGGCATTGGTCTTCCTTTCATGTGCCAAGAGGATACCAAAATGCCCATGCAAGTGTGCATGTGTAGGACCCCGCTCACAGGGGTTGGTATGCTTAGCCTTGTCATTGTCCGTCCAAAAAGAATGGGCGAATGTGATGGGTTTACCTATCGGCTAACATGTGGAGCAGGGTAGCTAAAGTCTTCATCCCGGCTATCAACGGGCCCACCGCTCAGGCTCTGATGCTGATAAGGGGTTGCATTGGGTGAGCACGGAGCACATGCTGTCGCCAATCTTTCCCCTCGGGGCGACGTGGGCAAGCAAGTGAAGGCATGCTCTACCACGTCGCTCATGATCTATCCACATGAAATATATCACACACGATTAATGTGGAATGACATGTCAATGTTGCACACAGGACTGGGTCAGATCTCCTTAATGAAGTAGATTCACTCGGGGAGGCATCTAACCCCAAAGCAGACCTTGGGTCCATAGCCTAGTTGTAGCAGTCGTTGTGGCTCCAAGCTGAAGCCTGCTAAGTCTCGAGCTGATGTTGATGTCGGGTCACCTTCTTTGGCTCGGAGCAACGCTTGGGTCCCTTCGCTAGCTCTTGCTTTAACTATTATGGGCCCCACAATACTCCAAGCAGCCAATGGAGTGGGAACCCTCATTCACACTATACCAACAATAGGGCTAAGACTTGTAAATGAAAACTCACAAAAACATTCGTGCAGATGTGTTAATAGTCCCAAACAAAACTAACCCACCACAACATGAAACTGCCCATGAACCAATCCACTCCTGCATGAGACCAACTAACCAACTAGGCTAACTACCTTACTGATAATAGAAATAAGACAACTATGTGCATACTTCTATACTCCTTTTAAAAGGCTTCAATGGTGATGGTGAATGGTGAGTCTGTCACCACCCATGGCCACCACCATGTGGAACCCCTAAACAACATGTCGTTGGTGTACCAACAATAGTGGGTAATGTGGCAATGATGCCAGAGCCTAGCTCTGCCTCGGCCACGGGCAGGCACCACCAACTCTGCGTCCATTGGCTCCAATCTCGACCTTGACCTCTTCTCATCCATGGGAAGAAGGCAATACACAACCGCCGATTTGTGAGTTGGGGATGGCTTCGGGATATCCTCCTCGCCCCCTCCAGTGCCATCCTTCCACTTGACACTGCCTTTAATGCTCGGCTCTAGCGGTCTTCCTTGGTGTTGACGTTGGTAGGAGGGCATGCAGCCTGTCTCCTCTATGTTTCAGTGACCCAAGCACAAATCATTGTGGTGTTTGTGTCCAGTCGAGCCAAGATGAGAAATATTAAGAGTATGACGATGGAGCACTACATGACATGTGAGACCCATTTCTTTTTTTTTTCTTTTTCTGTCTAGGATGCTACGTAAGCATGACATAGGACAAAACCACCATCAAAACTACTCCCTCCATCCACAAGAGTTAGACATATTTCACATTTGAGTTTTTTCAAATAAGTTGTTTATATTTATGGTCTCTAGGCATGCAAGATTTAACTGGAGAGATAAATTAAATATTGAGAGAATCCATTATATGCCACTGACTTTGTCACACGTCTACGATTTGCCACTGACTTTGTCACGTTCTATAATATGCCATCGACTTTTGTTTAACTTCTACGATTTACCATCGCCGTCCGGTTAGTCTCCGTTAGTACTGTACAAATTTGACGAAATGACCAAAATACCCCTGAGATAAAAACTTTCAAAATTCGGATACAAATTCTAAAATATCAGATTTTAAATTTTTGGCCAAATTTTGGATGTTTACAATCTTATATTTATAATATGATATTTTGTTAATTTTATCCAATTTTTGAAAGTTTTTGTCCTAGGGGTATTTTGGTCATTTGGACAAAATTGTACAGTGCTAACGGAGGCTAACCGGACGGTGATGGTAAATCGTAGAAGTTAAGCAAAAGTCGATGGCATATTATAGAACATGACAAAGTCAGCAGCAAATAGTAGACGTGTGACAAAGTTAATGGCATATATAATGGATTCTCTCTCAATGACTGACCGTGCTGCAACAATATATATGTTATGTTAGCGCGTGATTGCGTCGAACAAATTGACTTACTTCGCATATATCAATACAAGTATTAGATAGTTATTAGATTACAATTAGTCAAGTCGTACGTGCATATATCGATCACATCGTAATTAACCACCTTGCCTCGGTCATGTAATCTTCCTACTCCCTCCGTAAAAAAAGACAAAGCCTGATTTCCGTGCCCAACGTTTGACCGTCCGTCTTATTTGAAAAAAAGCACCGCATCCCCTAGCGCGCGCCTCAGAACGCTCCGGCTCCCCTCTGGCCTTGCGGTATCCCGACGCGCGGGCTCCGGGGAGGCCGCCCGGGCAGCGGCCACCGAGCGAGGCGCCACCGAGGAGGACGAGGGGTTCCCGGAGTGGGGGAACGGCGACGAGGATGAGTACGACCACGACCCGGAGATCGGCGACATAATGGGAGAGTACTTCGACGACCCCAACAAAGCCCAGTCTCGCGTGAGTGCTTTGCTCTTTTGCCCCTCCTTTTACTCTTTTGCCTTCTGCATCTGAAATCTTCCGATTTTTGGGTTTGCAGATGGAGGAGAGGATAAAGAAGAAGCGGCACAAGATCGTGCAGGCCAAGACCGGCTCACCCAATCCCATGAAGGTCGTCTTCAACAAGTAATGCTGCTCTCGTACTTGCTGTCATCTGCCATGCCTATAGATTATAGAATAAGTGATGCAATTAGTTAGCTAGAATTAATACAGTACCTGATAGCTGACAGTCTTTGGGAGTCTCCGCTTGATTGTGTAATTAACTTGCGGTTGTTGCCTGGCGCTAGGTTTGACTTCTCCAATTCGTACATATGGTTCGAGTTCTACCATGCTGTACTGCCAAAAGATGTGACCTTAATTTGCGATGTAAGTTGTTTTTCTTCCCTGCTGGATGATAGTATGCGACATGCTTTTCAAAAACAAGTATGAATATTGAATCAGATATATTCAGAAATTTAGTCGCGATACCTCAATTTTCTTCTATTTCTCTTTATTGTGTTTGTAGGCTCTGCGGTCATGGCATATAGTTGGGCGCCTGGGCGGGTGCAATTCTATGAATATGCAGGTAAACTTATGTGGCTCCCAGCATATTAATTCGTAGTGTTCATTCCTATAGTTTTCAATAGCAAACACAAACAGAATATAGCAGCTAGCCTCTGTCTTTCTCTTACATATTGTGGTAATTTTAGTACTTTGAGGGGGAACTAGAGGATTTCCTTCTGGAAAAAGTACTTCGAATGGACTTTTATATTTTTTTTAAATAGAATTAAAAACATCTGTTTCTCTTACAGCTATCACAGTTGCCTTTAGACTGTCAAAGACCAACTTATGATGCTCTTGAAGGAGCGAATACCACACCAACATCCTTTTACAATATTGGTGATCTTGAGATTCAAGATAATATAGCACGTGTATGGTATGTACTCTTACCCTTTTGGCCCTCTTTTACTTTCAATAACATGCAAGGTAGCACAAGCTTATTGAACATGAGCAACGGTACCAGCTCCTCTTTAATGATTTATACCACTGGGTCTCACATCATTCTTGATTGCTATCATTATTATCAACTTTCTGTATATGCAAGTTTATTGCAAAAGAAAACCATGAGATGCAGATTGAGCATTATAATTTATCAACACAAAACCGTGTGATCTGTGATTTAGTAGTTGTGATAGTGATACACTAGCTGTTGTGACTTCTGACAAGGACTAAAAAGTTGACAATTACTACCATTCAAGACAGTATTTATGGAAACCTATGATTTTCTATAGGGTATGATTTTCTATAGGGTAGTAACACTTTCTATATTATTATACCAATATAACTTTATACATTATCTAGTGGAACATTGGTACTGATTATGCTCGGGTTCTTTTGGTTTTGGCGCATGTGTCAAGAATCTTCTAGTTTTCCTTCAAGTAGAGAGCATTGTACATAATATACTTGGTCAAGTTAAATCACATTGAAATCGACCATGACTCTTTACTTTCATCTTATTGTTTTCAACAGGGTAGACATTGGTATTCATGAACCGTTGCTTTTGGACATCCTGCTTAATGCATTAATGACCATAAATTCAGAGTAAGAACCTGAAACTTCAGATTGTCAGGATTTTGTCACCAAACACATGGAGATGTAATTTCAAGTTGCCAGGATCAGGTTGCTAGGATGGTGGAGTTGGATACTTAGATATGCTTTATATTATGCGTTTTTCCCTGTCTTGATGTTTGGAGCGCCTAGTAATGGTGGTGTCCGAGTTACTAAACGGTGTATGTTGAACTAATTGAAATGGAGCAAACGGCAATAGTTTTTACCTCGTTACCTAGGAGTACAGGGCCAATGCATGATTTGCCTCAATATTCCACACTGGCATTTACATTGTTCTATGATGGATTTACATTTTCATTTATTGAAATGGAACAACTGCAATTTATGTTTTGCAGAGAAGTCTTTAGCCATGGTATGGTTGTTCTTAAATTACCTCGAGCAACCATTCAGTTTATTTTAGAAAAAAAAACTAATTTGAAGTTATGTTGCATAGGTTCTGCAACACTGAATCAACTTTTCTTCGATGTTATTTTTTGTTCATTCTGGATTTAATTTTAGATAATGGAAGATAAGCCCTCCAGCCTCTGAATTAAAGATGCACACAGTCACCTCATTATGGGCTTCTATCAGTGTGTTTTGCACTGCCTGAAAGTAATACTTATGGGTGCTATACTGAATTGATGAATGAAACAACTATAATACACCACTTCACAGTGTATTCTGTATTAATTGATTTTTATCGCCAATAATATGGCGCTCATGATGGTATCATCTTACTAAAGAAGTGGTTGTTTAAAGTCTTGTTTTGTCTTCACTCCTCTGATACTAAAATCAATCCACCTAACTGTTAGATCCAAAACTGTTCTACCGTAACTAATTCTTTTAGATAATGGAAAAGCTATTGCATAATAACTAATTATTTGAATACTGATCTTGATGGAGTGTAGGATTGAAATGAGTGGATGCAATCCATGTACGATAGGCATTTAGCATTTGCTAGTCCTGCACTTGTCTGAAGCGTGTGTCACTAGTGGAAGAAATATGTTTGTAATCTCCATGACATGATAATCGATATTTCATTCAGGAAGGGAATCCAAATTGAAGTAAAATCACATTCTATTGTTACATCTTTTTAGTTGGGGATTATTTTTTCCCAGAATCACACTGTTTCCTTTCTGAATCTCTACTTTAAAAAGCGTATATTTTTGTATTCACTCTTTGAACAATACAATCTCATTTAATTTTTGTTTCGTTTCTGCAGTCATGTGGGCATTAAGCAAGTGCAGTTTGGAGGGAGTGAATTTCAGAACTGGAGCGAGGACTTGAAAACGGAAGAAGCTGGATATAGTGTCCACAAAATTTAGAAAGCCTAGTCCTATTATAGCAGAAGCAACCGCTATCCTGCTGAGGTGCTGATATAGTGCTGTAGCACGGATCCAATGTAGCTTCCTGAATCATCCACCTCACAAGGGCTTCAACCACTATGATCTTGCAGTTCTAACTGAGAAGAAAAGCGACGACACGATCCTTAAGCCTGAAAAGTTTGTTGCCATTTTCCTGCAAAGAACCTTTGCTTGGAAAAGGTTGCCTATTATTATGCAAAGAAGCCAGCCCATCAAGATGCAAATAGATCCTAAGATGAGTGAAGGTGCGCATGATTTCTTCAATCTTATCTACTTGGAATATAGGCAACAAAGTACGGTGATTGATAAGATATAATGGCTTAGTGGTGCACGACTCACTCACAGACCCTGATTGAACAATATGAAAAGTCAGCCAGGTTTGTGAAGTTGTGAGACTCGACTCAATGAAGCAGCATATGTGTTTATTATTAAACTATTTAAGCAAGGGTTAATTTGGAGAGTTGTTACAGAAATTTTGCTTCGATTAATCAAGAGAGATCAGAAGTAGTATAACATTTTTCACTGTGGTACACAGATTATTTTTCATAGGCGATGTTTGTAGGATTTTCACATAAATTTTCGAAAGATCGATTTTTCACAGAAGTTCTTTTTAAGATAAATAGAGCAGAGAAATCCCATTTCATTACTGAAAAAGATCATAGCACAGAAGTTTTTTTTTTTTTCTGTGAGAAAGAGAGCGGAGCTCTCCCATTTCATTACTGAAACGAGCAATTGATTTTCACAGAAGTTAGTTTAACTCTTGCAGTAACTAAAAGAAGTTCTTACGTTATGACAATTGTGGCTTTAATGAACTCGTGGAATTACCTTAATTCTTGAGGATATGTTTCACTTTTGAATGCATGTCCCTTCACTTGAGTTTTCAAATTCAATTTATTTGGATTTTGTTTCATGTAAATATATTTAACAGGGAATATTTTGGTAGTACACCTATTAGATTGGTATATATTGATAATTCCCACTCTGCAAAAGCTAAAAAATAAACCCTATATTAACTTTTGGACAGAAAATAGAAAGAAAGCGAAACACGACAGTAATCCAGGCATGAAAGAATGAATGAATTTTATTCAAAAAAGAACAAATTGAATTCTGGCGCCACGGTAAAAGGTCAAAGAAGAAGAAGAAAGAAAGAAGAAGACGAAAGAATGAAAGAAAGAAGAAGAATAGAAGATCATCACAATTTACAAGAACACGACCGAGAGAGAGGTGAGCTGCGTGCCTGCGTGAGGACAACAAGCTTAAGTTGCAGGCACGATCTCGTCGTTGTTGGCTTCGCCGAGACCGGACTTGGACGGGAAGGTGGCCGACCTCGCGGTGGCGGCGCCGCCGCCGCCGCCTTCGGCGTGGCCGTCGCGGCCACGGGTCGACGACATGGCCCGGCGGGAGGAGGAGGACCTGGCCGCCGCCCTCGGCGAGCCGAAGCTGATCTGGCGCGCGTACGCCACGACGGCCTTCGCCCACTTCTTGATCTGGCTCTTGAGCTTCCCGGCGTCGGCGTCCCTCAGCGACCCAGGCCCCACGCTGAACTCCAGCCCGGAGAAGCACCGCGCGTACGACCGCGCTCCCCCCTTCGCCGCCGCGCCGTCCTCCTTCGACGGCGCCATCTCCTTCTTCCCCACCGACATCGACTCCGACGACTCAAAAATGGCCCGGTTCAAAAATGTTTCTCTGGGGCCTATGCCATGGTCGTATATATATGCAGGGTGTTGGTCTCTTGGAGGAAGCTAGCGCGCGCGTGCGTGTGGCCGCGTGGGTAGGCAAGGCGAGCAAGCAAGAGTGGGAGAGACGAGGAGGAAGCTAGAGGAAGACGTCAAGACTCAAGTGTCAAGACCACGCTGTGCTTGGTCGCCACGGTTTTTTCCCTCTCCTCTCAGTTTTTTTTTAATTGAATCTATGTCACTATAAATATATCATTTAGATATACGCCACTGCTATTCACAATATCAGCAACGTGTCACTTGAATCTAGGGAAATTGGAAACATGCTACCCTGTTGTGTTTTCCTTCAAAACCATCAAGACGTTCGAGTTCGACCTGCATTTCAGTTCCATCTTCCTCCATCATCCATCTTCTTTCTTCCCCACGCGCAGTTGAGGTTAACGGAGAATTTTTGAACGAAAATACGACGGAGTGGCACAGTTTCAGTTTTCCTAAATTATAGTGGTACGTAGCCGATATCGTGAATAGTAGTAGCATTTATCTAAAATGGTATATTTGTAGTGGCATCGATCCAATTAACTCTTTTTTTCCTAGCGAGCGAGCGGTGTCGTTGTTCCGGTCTCATCTTTTCGCTAACACTTAGGCTTATAAGCCAACATTTGAATCTTCAACTTTAAATTTGAAGTCGGTTTTAGGGTTTTTTTCATTGTAGTTTATTTTTGAGCTTTTGTTTTTAGATATATCGCTAAGAATGTACACGTATATATTATTCACAAATTATTTTTTATTTGTAAATATAGTTTTTTTTCGTTGAATAAGCCAAACAATGATATAATGTGTGCTAGTGTAGTGTCACTGTTCCCTGGGTCGAGGGTTTTGAGGGAAAGGAATGTGCGCGTATGGCGTCTCAACTTGAAATGTTTGTGGTTTTCGATCGGCGACTGGATCAAGCATCTGCAGTCGTAAATACTACCGGACTAGCGTAGCCCGTTTGCCGTGTCACCAGGATCATCACGTACGTATGCGAAGAGATAACCTGGACATGGCACGACAGGGAGAGAAATGTCTTCACAGGAAATATGCAGCGACAATATTACTAAGGCAAAATTGATTCCTTCCATAGGAGGATCAAAAGTTCACGTTTCCAATTCTGTAACACAGAAAATTACATCCGTTACTTTTTTTACCATTTCATGAAAGAGAGACGTGAAGATTGTCATGGGGGTGGAGCTGGTATTTGCATTGCTGGATTTTTTTTTCACTTTTTGGTTATTGTGAGAACTTATTTTACAATAGATAAAAAAACTTATTATAGGAATGAAGCTTTTTCGCGACGCGCCATGGTCCAATATAACGGTGCCAATGACATGCGCAGTCCCCTAGCCTCCCAGAAAAGCTAAGTCACTTATATGAAGGGGAATGACACTAATGTCATTGGCACCGAGAATAATTTATAAAAAAATTAATAAAAAATGACTTATTTGTAATAAAAAATATATTTACAAATAGTTTACTTTTGAAATTTTTATTATAAATTGGTCCTCGGTCACCCTGTTCATATATGATATAAGTGAATTATCTTTTCCGAGGAAACTAGGGGGATGACATCAATGTCCTTGACGCCGTCATATCGAACCACTGCGCCAATAGCATTAGTGCCGTGAAAAAGATCCATTTTCAAAATAAGTTTTTTCAAGGGTATGTTTGTAAAATAAGTTTTCAAAAAGATTTAAAATGCAAAAAAAAAAAAAAATCTAGATTGGCCTCGCACTTAGGCACGGTGGTCAGCAAGAGCAATGCATGTCGATGGAAGAAGCAGCAGCATAGGTGTTGGCTGAGACCTGCGCGGAGCCATTCTCCTTCCTAATACTATAATAGTAATATATACTACGCAAAATGCCACGAGAACTTTCAGAAAATTGAACCGTGAATCTTCGGTGTTATAAACCAAAATCAGAAATTTTGGTGTTTTACCACTAATTTTGCTTGTTATATATAAAGTGCTTCCTAAGGAGTACTACCTCCGTCCTAAAATAAGTGTAGCCGTGGGAATCCGTGTCCAATGTTTAACCGTCCATCTTATTTGAAAAAATTATTAAAAAATAAAAATATAGTCACACATAAAATACTATTCATGTTTTATCATCCAATAACAACAAAAATACTAATCATAAATTTTTTTTCCAATAAGACGAACGGTTAAACATTAGTTATGAACAATGAAAAATTACGCTTATTTTGGGACGGAGGGAGTATGCTTTTTAAATAGATATCGTTTTATAAATAAATAACCACTAGTTATGAGATATACTACGGGTACTCAAGGTGGTCGAAGGAACGTGGGACCCGGAAAGTAGTTTGCAGGAATGAACAAGTGACATCTCCATAGGAATTTACAAGTCAGCTGCCGCCGCCCAGCTAGCATAATCTTACAAGTCAAGGCTCTTTTCTTCCGGAAATGGCCTAACCATCGCATTTAAAAACATACTACTACTCCTACGTACTACCATCACCAAAAGTTGGAACGTACCGTTGTTTGATCCTTCGAGAATCTTGCGTACAATAACGAAACAAAGGACATTTCTGAAGGATAAATGTCCACCACTTGAAATCCAAAAGCGAAAGCAAACCTACAATTCTGTTCGGAAGGATTTCCCACACTTTGCAAACAAGTAAATCCATTTTTTTCGGCAACAAAATGAACTGTCTTACAGCGATACATCGATACTATGGGCCTGTTCACTTTGATGCTATTTTCAGCCTTACCAAATTTTAATAAAGTTGCTAAAAAAGTGGCTATATTTAGTTTGCTGCCAAATTTTAGTAACTATATAAGAAATCCTGTCAAAATTTTGGTAAGTTATCATATTTGGTAAGTTTTTTTTGGCATCAAAGTGAACCCTCGTATTCTATGAGAAACTGAAACATCAAAATTGGTGGTTGCTGCGCCTGCTGGTGCCAGATGTTATGTGGAGAAATTTCACCGAGTATCAACGACCATTCAGATAGCCAACAAGTTGACCTTGACCACATGCTGCGCCTTTGACCTTCCTGTGAGTTGAGCACGTTTTGTTTTGTTTTTTTTGCTGTTTGTGCTAGCAGGGTTCGTCAGGAGCATCCGAAGTTAACTGTCTGGAAGTGCTAAGGCCCTGTTTATACTTCACACCAAATTTCCCCTAAACTTCCAACTTTCCATCACATCATATCACATTCAAAACTTCCCTACTGACGTAAACTCCTAACTTTTTTTTCCAAACTATCAACTTTCCCCAATTTCAGAAACTAAACAGCCTAATTTTAGTTGATAATTCAAGATTTCTTCTTCTTATACTTGGATATCTATCCATCAGTTAATTTACCTTTCGGATTTCTTCATCTCTTTGGGCGTCTCCAGCTTGTCCCTGTTACTAGTTACTTCGTCTCCTTACACCTTTTGCAGAAAACTCACATTCGAAAGTATCTTAAGATTTGACGAAGTCACTAAGAATATCACGCTGTAAATAAATATGTTTTCTATCACTAATACAAGAATAATTAGCACATGTCAAATCCTAGAGTTGAACCGGGGTGACTTGATTTCACCAAAATACAAAATAAAAAAACTATTACAATCCTTCTCTTTTTGGGTATTGGAGCAATCGAGAGTTCGAGACAGAGGAGGTCTCGGCTGGAAATAGAAGGGGTATCTCGGCCCGGCCCGGCCCGGCCCAACTGCGGGAATCTGGGAGGTGAGTGGGCCCCACGGCGGAGACTCCGAAACCCGCAAGCAACCACCCACCCACCAACCCGGGTGGTTCGTGTCGTGGCTGGCATTCATGGCTGGCCGCGGCCGCTGCCTCTACTAGACTACCACTGCTGCCGCCCTGGACTCCACGAGACGTGCCCCACTCGACAACCCAAACCCCAACCCCCGCTACGTCTCCTCTCCCCCTTTTTTATTCCCACCCCCACCCCC
>CM020189.1:4350127-4423359 GCA_009805545.1 Oryza longistaminata
CCCCTCCCCTCCTCGTGCTCCGCTTTCTCCCCCCAAATTCCTCGCCGCCCTCGGTCGTCGCCGCCGCCTCCGCCGCCTCGCCTCCCGGAGATTCGCCGCCTTCGCCGCCGCCGCCATGAATCCCGAGTAGTAAGTCTCCCCTTCTTCTTCTTCTTCTTCTTCTTCTCCTGTAGTTCCGTCTGGAGTATTCGCTGTCGGCGGTGGGTGGAGTCGGGGTCGAGCGGAGCGAAGCGCGCGGACCCGATCTCGCCGTCGAGCCGCCGATTCGCCTCCCCGAGCCGCGGATTCCGGCGGCGGCGCTAGTCCGCCGCCCCCCCTGCTTGCTTCTCGTTGAACGGGGTTGCTTGTGGAGGTGGGTGGTGGTAGTTAGTCGTTACCTGTCGTCTGGTCCCCGCCTCCCCCACGCCGGGAGGGCGGGAGGTAGTAGCAGATTCTCTCGGATGCGCTTTTCCGCGCTTCGTCCGCCATGAGCGTTTCTATTGCTTCGTTGGGGGTTTGTTGCGTGCCGTTGGCTGCTTGGCTTGCTGTGGTGCACTTACTGATTTGATGTGATGTGCTGTGATGTGATTGATGTGATGTGATGCTTGGGTGATTCTGCAGTGACTACCTCTTCAAGCTTCTGCTCATCGGAGACTCGGGCGTCGGAAAGTCTTGCCTGCTTCTGAGGTTTGCGGTGAGGATCGCTTCCTTACCCTATATTGAGAATTCTTCTTTTTTTGTAGAATATAATTTAGGTTTTCGTTAATTTGAATGCATATCGAATGGCAACTCCCCGGGCAAAGTGGCCATAAGCCTGTGAACTTTTAAGACACGAATTTAGTTCATTGGAAAGAGGACACTTAAAATTTGACTAGAGAGTAATCACCTAATTGGTTTTATTCAAGGCACGTGTGATGCATGTTTGCAAATAATGACTTGACATCGGCAACGTTGACAAAGTAGACATTGATTGCTTTACTGCTTGGGGTATGTTCATTGATCCAGATAAAAACAATGCTGTGGGAGAATTGTAATGGACTTGAATTTGCAGGACAAGTTCCTCTGTAGGATGCCCTGATAATGTTATTTGCTGTTTGGTCTGATGATACTATCTTACGTAGAATCATAGAAATAATCATGAGTTTATCTGAATTTTGTTCTGCTTTGGGTAGTTTCCGTGAACAATTTGGAAAAAAGATTGAGGTGTTTTGGTCATTTTGTCAAGGTCTGTGGCATCTCAAGTTAATATACTTTCGGGTCACAACATTTGTAAAGTATAATAATGGACAAGCTTGTGAATACTGATTTAGTTAGTAGTAGTGACTTGCCTAAAACGAGCTTAGGTCTGGAGACGTTTCTGTTTTCAGTGTCCTCATTTTCCAACAATACATCTGATAGAAATGCAACCAGTAATGATGATCAAGTGGGACAGTGTTTACTTCTAGAATCATGTGCTATGGCAGCTGTATTCATAGTCTGCATCATATTTTTGTTTGGTAGCTCCTCCTGGCCTTGATTAAAGGATCTATCTTCTCATTTCTTTTGCAGGACGATTCATATCTGGAGAGCTATATCAGTACCATCGGTGTTGATTTTGTAAGTTCAATATTTCCATGTGCATAAGTTTGCACAAATGAGCCTTTTTTCTCCTTAATAGCCTTTTCACTCCATGTTTGACCTACTAGAAAATCCGCACTGTTGAGCAAGATGGGAAGACAATAAAGCTGCAAATTGTAAGTAAACCATTCTAGCGAAGGCTGTAACATTTTTCCAGACTACTTAGAAACTTCAGCTCTGATATGTCTAACTTCTCCTTCAGTGGGATACTGCTGGCCAAGAGCGATTTAGGACCATTACAAGCAGCTACTACCGTGGTGCCCACGGGATCATTGTGAGCACTCTTCACATATGTCACTATCCATCTCCCATGGATTAATATTACCCCGTGCTTGTTAATTATGTAATGTATGTTCTGTAGGTTGTTTATGATGTGACTGATCAGGAGAGCTTCAACAATGTCAAGCAGTGGCTGAATGAAATTGATAGGTATGCTAGTGAAAATGTGAACAAGCTCTTGGTGGGGAACAAGTGTGATCTAGCTGAGAACAGAGTGGTTTCTTATGAGGCTGGCAAGGTATTTTTTTTGCTTTGTGTTTGCATTACCCTTGCATAAATATCTTTTGACTTCCTTGTGGATTATACCTTGTTCAACTGGCATACATATGTTTTAATCATTGACAGGCCCTTGCTGATGAGATTGGAATACCATTCCTGGAGACCAGTGCGAAGGATGCAACAAATGTGGAGAAGGCATTCATGACCATGGCAGGAGAGATAAAGAACAGGTGACATTCACTCTAGATATTTGAAGGCTTATTCTAGGAAATTGCTATTTTATGCTTAATGACCATGACCTCATCCAGGATATATAGTTACATAAGGAAAGAATTCATAGAAATGAACATACTATGCTGGACCATCATTATTGGTATTAACACTCACTTGCATTACCTGACACCTTGTTCTTTGTTTGAATAGGATGGCAAGCCAACCGGCTACAAATGCAAGCAAGCCTGCAACCGTGCAAATGCGAGGCCAACCTGTTGCCCAGCAAAGCAGCTGCTGCTCTTGATTGTCAATCTAGATCACAATAGTGTGCTTGTTTGTGCACCAAGCAACACTTAATTGGTTGCTCTATCCCTGTAAATTAAGTCTATTAGTACTATCAAAAAGCTTGATGTGTTCTGTGTCGGATATTATTGGAAAAAGTCTGTCCCCTAACTGTAACGAAGCAGCAGATGCTGTGGGCCTGTTTTAACTGCCTGTTCATATTTCTATGTTTCAAGTGGCATCGATGTTCGACTTTATTCGATTAATGGTTCCACTTGCAAACTGTGCTACGAAATGCTGATGGAGTGCAATCTTGTCATATCAGGCGCGCACTGCCTCCGTAGTCAGATATTTTACTGTAGAAATTCATGTGGAATTGGTATCCGATGTTCTACGTACCGTATTGTAGAAATTTGCGTGCAATCGGGACGACGTTTTTCATTGAATTCGGATCAAAATGTGATTAGCCTAACATGCTAGTCCTACTCGAGTTCTGGCCGCAGGATGAGCAAGACGGTGCATCGAGACAATGCATACTCCTGGATGCTCAACTTTCACAGCTTGTTTCCAGCAACAAACCTGAAGCATGAACCACCCCAGCATATATGAGCAAAAAGAACACTCAGGCCGCGTTACCACGATCGGATGCAATCAGTATATTCAAGGTGCTTATTTTCCTCCCACTGTGGGATGCTTCAACTGAAACCAAGGTGGATAATCGCAATTACACGGTTACAAGCACAAAGCTGATATGAACATGGCAGGCATTAATATTTTTTTTTATAAAAATTATAAGGCTGCTAATGTACATGCAAAACTAGCAATATGTCTCTGTTCACAGGCTATCTCCAAGCGCAGGCTGGGCAGCCCACCCCTCATGTAGTGTTCTCTGATCTCACTGGAAAACTTAAAGCTTCGTTGATCCTACTGAAAACAAGTCGGAGCGGGATGCACGCGATTGTAGGCCCACTAATCTTGCCAACTACGGGCTTCCTGCTTGCACCGTCTCTACGGCTGCTGGCGAAAGATGAGAGCCTACGCATTTTCCTCGGTGAAGTTGCTGATTTCTTTGTGTGTGGCCGCCGTGACTTGTCCGTATCATGCTCTGAGATCTTTTTCTTACCGCTGGGCTTCTGTCTTGATGCAGGTCTCGATGAATGTGACGATCTTGCTTGCCTTGGTTCCGCAGGCTCGCTCCTCTTTAGCAAGTTGTTAAGACTGCTAGTTGCTGGGCGCAGATCATTTCGGCTCGCCACAGAACTACTGTCTTTTAAAACCTCCACAGTTATAGGGTAACCGACAATGGGCTTACCATTCCATTTACTCATGAGAGAAACAAGAGGCACACGGTGGCCCTTGTAGCTTCCTTGAGCAGCCAATTCTACATCATATACCTTATAGTCTGTCCGCGCATTCTTGATTGGCTTTACCACATGGGGACTGGAAGGTTCTAGACCAGGTTTCTGTTCAGGTGGTATCACTTGAAGCGGCTCATAATACGGGGAAGATGGTGCGCCCTTTTCTGATTGTGAGCGGTTGCTTATAGTTTCAGATGATTCATCATGCTCAGGCCCGCTTCCATAATACTGTTGCTCCAAAGTACTGGCACAACCATCAGCAGGAACTATTGCAAGTTGCATATTGTTCTTAAGTGCAGGGGGCTTACAGAAAGCACTGCCCACCCTGGCATCCACCTCAGCAGCATCACTGTCTAATGCTTGCCCTTTTACTGTTCTTCCATGTTGTGCCAACAAAGTCCTATCCTTGTGGTTTTCTTGTGTTCTTTGACTAACAGAGCTCATGCTTTTCTTCTTAGAACTTCTGTGACCATGAGGTGAAGGTATGACCAGTTCAGTATATTCAGCAGTTTGCTTCCTGGGTTTTGAGATCTGGCCCTTGACTGATGCACATGATTCATATTTATGCAGATGATCTGAAAAAGATACAGCTGACAAGAATTAAACAATTGCTCCCTATGATAGTTCAAAGAGTGAGAGACATCAATTGCACACACTCATTTGGACGAGAATGAAAGAATTAATAATCTGCTACCAGATTAAATTGACAACCTTTATAGATTGATAGATGTATGTCAGAAATCTAAAAGAACTCTGCTGTACAAGAAACTTAGCAATGAGTCATCTGAAAACCCATAGTCTACTCAATTAAAATGCACAGAGAAGTTGTTCAAAGAGTATGACCAGTTCAGTATATTCAGCAGTTTGCTTCCTGGGTTTTGAGATCTGGCCCTTGACTGATGCACATGATTCATATTTATGCAGATGATCTGAAAAAGATACAGCTGACAAGAATTAAACAATTGCTCCCTATGATAGTTCAAAGAGTGAGAGACATCAATTGCACACACTCATTTGGACGAGAATGAAAGAATTAATAATCTGCTACCAGATTAAATTGACAACCTTTATAGATTGATAGATGTATGTCAGAAATCTAAAAGAACTCTGCTGTACAAGAAACTTAGCAATGAGTCATCTGAAAACCCATAGTCTACTCAATTAAAATGCACAGAGAAGTTGTTCAAAGAGCTTCATGACCAAAAATATTGTTCTTGTAAATCTAATTACCTGACCTATGAAATGGGGTCATCATTGCTTAGTGCAGCATGCTTAAAATCATATCGCAACTAAAATCAGGAAAATAATCCTAAGAGTTTACCTTCTTCGAGGGCATCTTCTTCCATAACAAGGGGGGTATCAAAATATTCATCGCCATCAGAGCAGTCATTATTGAGAAACCCAGGCATGCATGAGACCTCCGCTTCCTTTACTGGAATTGCCTTGGCAACACCATCATGATTTGCGCATGATGCATCTAATAAAGTTTCCACACTTGAGGTCCCTGAGCTGTATGAATAATTATTTACATCCAATGGGAAACCAAATTTCCCCCTACTTGGTTCAAATGCATTGGACATTTTGCCTCCTGAGTACTGGGCAGAAGAATGCCCTGAAGGATCCCAGTGGCTATATGCTGGAACTGCCACAGCTGAATCTTTACATAACTTCGATAAAGGGCGACGTCTGTCTTTCTTCCTTGAATTTTCATAAGCTTGGCCAATATTGGAACGCTTCCTTTTTGTTGCCGAATGAGACTGCTGATCACCTTTTATCCCATTGGTACCAGACAAGCTATAACCAAAGCTTGCACTCTCAAGAAGTGGTAGATCCCGGTGCCCATTTAGGACGTATGAACTGTGTTTCTTTGATCCAATCTCCGTAAGGTCTCTCATACGTTGGGATCCTTGAACTGTGTCATCCTCAAAATCATTTGATGCCTTATGTTTCTTCCTTGATGATGAGGCATACCTAGTGCTTGAAGAGGACACATTCTGTGGCTGTTTATATAATGTTAAGGCCTGAGACAAACCTTTAGCTGACTCCTCTTCAATATCATACAGATCCCTTGCAGTGCGAGACGATTTTTTATTGAGCTCATTTATGTTTTTGGACTTTGCACAATAGCTGTTTTGGGATTCAAATAATAGGCCACTAGTATCATGTTCATCAGTATCATCTTCATTTGGAAAGCGAGCCCTTTCAAGTTCAAGAGCATGCATGATAGCATCTTCCCTGCGGACATACTTTCCTTCATTGTAGGCCCTCTTATGCTGGCGAGCTTGAGCCTTTGCTTTTTCTATACATTCCTCATACTCTCCACATCGAAATGGCTTCACACGCTTAGACTTCTCAAGATTATACCAGTCACTGTTGCAAAGTTAATTAAAAATAGTGGGTAAGATTAAAAAAATAATAGTCAGATTTAGGGTACAGAAAATACATCACATACACAATTCATGCTAAACAAAACTATAGTTAAATATAGTGAATAGAAATAAAACATCTCTTCTGAAGTAACACATTCAGAAAAGGCACATAATAGCATTAGTTTATGGACATGCTGAACAGTTAGAAGAAAATCCATCTAAACCTACTAGAAGTGATGACATCCATACAACCTAAAGTCATCGATTCATCATACAACCTAAAAACATTGATTCCCCATATAAATGAATCTTCGCTCTTAAGTCCAAAGCAAGCTTCAGGAAAAAAGAAAAATTCAGGGGGAGATTCACAGACTTCATACCATATCTGTAAGATATAAAAATACCATCAAGAGAGCACAAGAATTCAATCGAAAATTTACCTCCTAATTTTCAAGAGAAGCATGACACAAGTTGTCTTTGGTGTATACTGATAAAAGCTATAATCGTGTCACACTAATCGATATGTCCATTACCTCGCCCAATTCCCATATCTCATCATGCAGAAAAACAGGGGCTGAGCAAAAATAAAATAAAATCCATTGACGATTATAGTCTCGAATACACTACACCACCGTAGATAACAACAACTACCGCTAACTGCAAACACACCAAACATCCCATGGCACTAGCAGCCTTGCTGAGCTTAAGGCATATACTAAAAATTCAGAAAGCCACCCAGGACAAGCACAATACACTATCTTCCAGTTCTTCCCAAATCAAGAACCACATCACAGTGTTCTTTGCCCAAATTCAGAGTGGGACACGAAACAGAGGTAGGTCTAAATGGCCATAAGACCAAGAACAGACTACAGCATGGATCATCTAAGCATGCAGGAACTCTTAACAAAGAGAAAGGAACAGAAGCAAAGCAATCAGAAGAAAAAGAGACAGGGGATTGGAGGACGACGAAGGAGGGGGGAGGTGTGTGTGTACGGACATGCTGCCGTCGGGGCGGCCGAGGAGCTTGATGGGCGTGCCGGAGGAGCGCGGCGGGACGACGCAGTTCTCCGGGAGCTCGTCGGCGCCGAGGATCTGGCCGGGCCACCAGGATCCGTTGCGGCGGCGCCACCCACACGAGCGCCCCGACCTCCGCGTCCCGCCCCGTCACGCCGTCGGGCCACTCGCTGTCCGCCGCTCCCGCGCCGCAGCTCCCCATCCCGCCCGCCTCCTCTCCTCTCTCTCCCCAACCCCCCTCCTCCCACCTCCTCCACTGATCAATCCAAGAACGCCCCCCTTTTCCCGGTCCAAGAACTCAAAACCGCACAGCCCCCCCGGAATGAATCGGGAGACAGCGCGAGATTCTCCCTCTTCCCCGACCCCGAACGCGAGAGCGCTGCGGCGGCTGCTGCTCCTCCTCCGCCGAGGCGGGAGGTCTCCGTGCTTGTGTGGAGGGGGGGGGGGGTGGGGGGGGAGGAAGTGGAAAAGGGCAAAAGAGAAGGGGAGGAGGTGGAGGTGGAAGAAGGTAGAAGGGTGGGGGTTTGGGGGCGTGCGTGCGTTATTTGGGCCGCTTCCTCGGCTGGGCCCAAAAGCCCATTAGGGTAGCTTTGCTCTGCCGCGGTTGAGAGATGTGGGAGATTATCCTGGCCGTCCGATTAGTTATGGACGTCTTCCCTGTAATCCTGGATGTTCCTTCTAAAGGAAAGACATGGCGAATTAGGTATCTGGCAAACGCACTCCGACGCATAATGATAAGGCCAGGTTAGGGTTTTTCTAAGCACTTTGGTTAGCGATGTAACAGATTATCCTAGCCGTCCGATTAGTTTTATGGACGTTTTCCGTGGAATCCTGGATGTTCCTTCTATAGGAAAGACATGGCGAATTAGGTATCTGGAAAACGTGCTCCAATGCACAATGATAAGGGCCAGGTTAGGGTTTATTCTAAGCACTTTGGTAGTGATGTAACTATGTTTCTCCGATCAATAAAACTAGCCGACTAGCATCCCCTAAAAAAAGGCCAAGTTAGGGTTAGGGTTAAGGTTCAGGGATGGGGTTGGGAAGGAGGGTGGCGCTGTGGAGGGAAGTGGGGAGGATGGTCTAGGAGGATTGTGGGTGGGTGGTGAGGTGGCGGTGGCGTCGTCGGTGCCGCGGGTTCAGGAAGTGACGGTGGGCCAATATTGGTGGCAGGGGACAAGTGAGGAGAAAGGGACGGGAGGAGGCTGACGGGGCAGGGACACTGGGACACGCTAGCATGTTGATGCCTTTCGGTGCCAGTGAGACCGAGCGGTTTCACGTGGGGGTGATGCTGGAAAAATTATTGACTTGGTGGTGAAGCTTGCCGGAGGGAGGCTGCTCGTCCAAGACTTCTCGCGTTGTCGTGTTTATGGATGGACGGAGCTGTGGAGAGCGAGAGAAAGAAGATAAGACAGAGAGAGGAAGATATGGGAGGGGGCTAATAGGTTGTTGGGTTGTCGAAAAGCGTTCACGAGCTGCGAACGCTAACCCATTAGCCTACATAACAACGGGTTTTATGCACGGATTGATTCATCTAGTCAGTTTCTCTTAACTTATGGTTTGTTGACTGAGATATGCCATTATTTTGAGAAAGACGTAAGATAAAGGCCTATTTGGCAAGGTTCCAACTTCTCAATCTAACTCCAGGAGCAAATTCTGAAGTGGAGCTGTTAAGTAACCCAAAACCTGCTTACATTTGTAGTTCATTTTTTCATATCACTCTAGCCAACTTCACTCCCATTTTGTGGAGCTGAAACCGTTTGTTTATGAGTTGGAGTTGAAGCCCTACCAAATAGGCCCTAAATATTTATAGAAAATATGTAGTATAAACCATATATGCAGTGCAAACTTGAAAACTAAGGTAAGATCCAAAATGCAGTAATCTAGGAGAAAGTTTTATTCATGTTGAAGTGGACAAATCTCAGACGTCAATTTGGATATTACAGTAGTTTTCAGGTATGCGCTATCTATGTGGTTTGCACTATATATTGTAAGCTTTGTTTTTTATGTTTTTTTTTAATCTTAGACATATTCAACAACCTCATAATATATTTTTTTTTGTTAAAATGAATGTGTGTATTTCAAATGCTGTTACAACAAGAGTTTTATGAAGAACAAGACAACATTCACGTTACAAATGGAAGATGAGTTAGAAAACTACTAGTACACAAACACACCAATGGTTAGTAAAATAGTATAACATCCCACTAGTCCTCACACATAAGAATAGGTAATGTTGAAGTCATAAAAAAAAACTACATATGTTTAGACTTTCGCATCCAACCATAATCATCAGCTGATAACATCGGCAACCATCTCGATTTTCTCGGTTTTTCAAATTTTTTTGCCTCCTCGGAATAGGTGCTTGTATTTTATTCTACGCAGAAGCTCCTCGATTGGGCAGGTTAACCGACGATGTTAGGTTTTCCAATCATCGGGACTGTTCATGGATGCTTGCGCCATGCCTAGTGTCCGTTTAGTTGACTAGATGTGGGCAGTCCCAGCGTGCATGCGTTCCATAGAGACCGCTTTGCATTTTTTTCATAGATGCGCGTGATACCAATGAAATAGCAAAGCAATGCTCCACCACTTGCACTTTGTTGTAATGTTTACAAGATAACTCTTATTTGTGCGTGAAATGTAATGTGAACAAGAGAAATTCGATTTATAAGGACAATGTTGTAATCATAATGATATGAGGGCATTTAAAAAAAAAAAAAACCATCCAATCATATCCCTTGGCCGATTGCCTACTCATCCACCAACACCTTCATCCCATCTGCCACTCGATGTCCTCCTCCTGTCCCCACGCGCCCTCCTTCCTCCTCCTCCTCCCCTATCAAGGCTTGTCGCCGAGCCGCCCCATGCACATGGCGCCAATCGGTAGATCGGGCCAATGGGGAAAGATATGGCTTTCAATAAGGCTCGAGGAGGATCAGGGCGTGGTGATGTCCCAACTTGTGGCAAGGAGAGGCGCTGCGGCTGACACTCTCTCTCCGAAAGAGGAGGAACACAGGTAACGGGGAGGTGGTGGCTAGGTGGAGGAAGCACGGAAGGAAATAGGTCGACAATGGGATGCTCTGGCCGAATGAAGGGCGCCGCCACCATTGCCATCACTGTGCCGTTGCCGCGGCTTCTGCCTCTCATGTGTATTATGTCATCGCGACTCCTTTGGTCTCCCTTATGCTAGTGGCAAAGCCATAAAATTTTAAAGAACTAGTTGATACCCCGCCTTTGTTGTGGGATAATATAGATAAATGCATGTTATACATTATATAAATGGTAGATGTATATGTTAAATAATGTAGATAATGATTTGACAATGCTTGCATATTGAGTTCTTAAAATACAACAAAATTGTAAATGACATATCATGTTTGTGTGATATTTAAAATACTCTAGATAATTATTGCTATTGGGTGATGATGCCGCACACTTACATGCGTATTTTTTTTTAGGGAGCAGGCAGGGAGTTTCTGCAATTCATTATAGAAAAAGAGAATTGATCAGTTTATAAGGGGAACCGAACCCAAAAACTTACAAGACAGGTTAATTTGTGGAAAACCGGCGAAAACAACAAGCTGAACCTAAAAACTAAGTATAATTGTCCATCAAGGAAAAAACTCCTAAAATATGCCTTCAAGAAGGACATGCCGACCGAACGGCAACATCACCCGATCCTACGAATCTAGGTTTTCACCCGGAGAAACCCCTTGATGTGGAGATAAAGGAGGGCTCCAATAGCAACGCCTTCAAGAGGTGACGGTGCCCGAGAGCGTTGCCATTGCTAGCATTGGCAAGCCGAGCAGGATTTCACCTCGGAGTCTCATCCAAACAAAGCAACCGCAATGGAAGCCACCAAATGCCACCTGCACACCAAAGGTACCTGTTCTATGCACACAACCACTGTACACCGTTGACGACCTGCTAGCCACCACGCTGGACTGGTGGAGCTCGTCGGCGCCACCCGGACTCCACTACGTCGGTCCGCACTGGCCTCACGCTAGAACGCGCGGAGCCGCTGGAGAGGCACCGGATCTGGGCATATGCGGCCAGATCTGGCTATCCCCGCGAGCCCTCGCCACCGGACCGAGACGAGGAGGCCGCCGACGCCAGGTGGGGAGGAGGCAGGACACTGGATGCCCCAGATCTGTAGGAAAGGAGGGAGGGAGAGAAGAGAGGGAGGAAGAAGGGGAGAGGAAGAGGGAGGGAGGCGCCGGCACCACCGGCACCGCCTTTGCCAGTGGCGGCGACACGAGCGGGACGCGCCGGGGAGCCCTGCTCACTCAGGCAGTCGCCTCCCGTGTCGCGTAAGGCGAGTGGCACGGGAGTCACGGGAGGAGGAAAAGCCCATGTGATTTAAAATACTCTAGATATTAATTGCTAGTGGGTGATGACGTGACACACTTGCATATTTGATCTTTAGAAGTTGGTGGTCATCATCTTTATAGTAAGATCGGATAGGGTTAAGATAGGATTCAACTATTGAAATGCCAGTTTTCTATAAAATTTGCATGGTGATTTAACAAAATGTAAACAAGAATTTTGAGGCAGTCCTAGGGCTCAAGCACCAGCTATCCTAGGCCTGCCTCCTTCTCTTGTCTTATTTTAGTAAATTATTAAGGTTTCTTCCAACTAAAATATTTAGAGGATCATGTCCATTTATTATGTGGTCTAGGGCTTTGTTTATGAGGTTCTCAAAAAAGATCAGGGATTGTACTATATCAAATTGCCAAAGATCCAATTGGTCACTAAAGATTTTGGGCCTAGGAGCTCACCTATTTGGTGGTGATGTTTTAGTAGTTTGATAGAGAAATGATGTCGTAGGATCTCCGGACCTCCCATTATATTTGAGATATGAAGTGAATAATTCAAGTCATCAAACAAAAAATAATGAAATATCCGACGCCTCGAAAGAAGAATATTGGAGACATTGCTGGGCATTTAGCCTGCCATCAACTTCAGTCTGAGATGTACCCGTCAAACCACTCGAATGCGGCGACCAGATGTGTTACCATTAGGAGACTTGACAAAAATGGCTAAAGATCTACAACATCTCAAATATTCTTAACTCATACTCATATGAATATAATTCCTAGGATATGCACTAGATTCACACTTTCATCTTAAGCATGAATATACATAGCAAAATACATCTAAAGCAAATAAAATTTAGATTACAACTACTTAATAGATACATGGGCCGACCGGCCAAATATAGCTATATCAGAGAACAACGGAAGCTTAACTACCCAATCCTCAAGCACACCGACTAGGGGTTTACCCCATAGTTCAAATCCTAGAAGAAGCAGTCGAAACCCGCATCACTTAAATTAAACTAAGTCTATTCCTGCAAAACATAAATTAGACAAAACATGGCAAGACTCAGTACATTAATCAAATTAATGTATTGGCAAGAGCACTATCAAACCTACATACATGAAAGCTCTATGTAAAAGGAAGGCTATTTGTAGTCTCAATTTTCAGCATAAAGCCAATTTTAGTTCACAAACCATTTACAACGTAATTTAAGCAAAACATTTTAGCAATATGTAAAGCATATTAGTCATAGCATGATTTCAACATAAATAGATAGACATCATTCCCTTACAACACAATGGGAAGTAAGGCAATCATATCACATATACCAATCTCATTATCATCTCAAAACATTTAGTTTCAAAAGCATTTAGAAATCACAAAATTATACCCATAGCACATCATCATGTCGCTCATGACCGTGAGCATGGCTAATCGATTAGTTTTTAGAACTCTGCAGAGTTTGTACAGCTTTACCCACATGATATGAACACTCTGGTTTGTTTTGTGCTCGCGACGCACCACCACACTCTACACGTTGAGTGCGGTTTAGAGGTCATAACGAGGCTTTTACATTAAACATTGTCTAACCTTGCATGAGCACGATACGTGTTCCTCCATCCTAGACCATACACATTATATGACCTAGAACCGTTAAGTGGCGGGCCCATGCCTTAAACTTAACGCCGTGGTGGCAGACACAACAGGAACCCACCACGTGGCACAATATCGTTGTATTGGACACACTTAGACACCCATGCCGTGAGGCGGAACAGTACACTCGTCCCCTCACGGAAATCACACACGTAGGGAATTTATCATCCTACGATCACACACACATGGGTAGTTCTCCTCTAGGGCTGTGTTCGGATTCCAGTGATGGGAACTAATCCCTCCCGCACGGAAAACGGAGCGGTCCATTAGCGCGTGATTAATTAAGTATTAGCTAAATTTTTTTTCAAAAATGGATTAATTTGATTTTTTAAAGCAACTTTCGTATAGAAACTTTTTGCAAAAAACGCATCGTTTAGTAGTTTGAAAAGCGTGCACGCGGAAAACGAGGGAGAAGTGTTGGGAACATGGGGATGCAAACACAGCCTAGGCAGCCCACGGTACACTCGTGGCCCCTACCTATACTACAACAGCCTCCCGAATGCAAGATTAGGCAAGTGCTTAACTTAATAGGCTAAGGTCCCCCCATAAAGACACATGTGGATGTACGGCAAACATAATGGGTGATATGATGTTCGGTCCTTAATCGACTCAGGCGAACACTCCCCATATCGGTATGCAACTACTACCATATGCATATCACTTGCCGCCCAAGTCTAAAATCACATATTATCTCATTTTATTTCACAAATAATCAGAGAATCACCTCTGAACATAATGTTTAAAATGGAGTTCCAAATAGTATATCAAGTGACTCATAACCATGTTTTATTTATCACTAAGCAAGGCTAAGCATTTGCACTTTATAAAAGCATAATATAGTCATATGAGCACAATTAAAGTACTCTAATTAACCCTAAGGTTCAAAACAACAAGGGGTGATTTTCAAAAGGGGATTCATGCATCTTTTAAAGGTACAACTACAATCTATAGTTTTGAAAGTACCGATAGTTAGAAATACACGTGTAACTTTACAATCAAAACATTTAGCCCGAAAACATAGGATTCAATATGTTCAAAGGAAGGGCAACACTTGCCTTGGTTGATATAAAACCTCCTTGAGATCAGCTATAAGACCAATCACCTCACCGATAATGAATTCACCGTCTAAAAGAAATAACGGTAGCGATAAATACCAAAACATGTAAAAATCTAAAATGCTCAAGAATGCATGAGTTTACTAGTGTGGTTAGGTACTGGTCTAAGATGAATTTAGATGAAAGAATTTATATTTTATCACTTTGCATTTGAGAGTTATTAATTTTCAAAGTTTAATACTAGCACTAGATTAATTAAGCTCTAATAGTCCTTAGGTGCATTTTAGGTCCATGATTTATGAATTGTTGACTTGCTGCAGTGAAGGGGATGTTCTCAGGAGTTCAACAAAGTTGGTTTCACATTTTTTAAAGTTAGCATGATTTTCCTATGAGTTTTATAGTTTGCTTGTTTCATTATAGACCATATTAGTTATTTAAAATTTTAGAAATGTTTTAGTTATGGTTTCACCTAGAGATTAGTCTATATATCTAAAGTGCATACTCTGCGAAACTAACAAAATTTTAGTTTTGCCCATTTAGAGTTAAAATGAATTACTTATGGATTTTATAGTCTCTAGTTTGCACTATAGTAGTAAATTTTATTAAATAAACATTTGGTGACATATTTATTACAGAGAGTGCTAAGTTTTAGTTCATGACAAATGAGAGTATGATTTTGTGAACATTCTGGAACTTAATTCACTTCAAAAAGAGTTAAGGTGAATTTTCTATAAATTTTATAATTTGGAGGTTGCTCTATGTTCATTGTTTCTTATATGAATTTTTAGAGCTATTTCTTCCAATGTAAGTGCCATGTTTTATGTTTCTAAATTAAAGTTCATAAGTTTGTGAGTTCACAGAAATTTGATTCATCCAGATTGGAGTTAAAATGGATTTTATATGCATTTTACAAGTTTTGGGCAAGTTTTCAATTGTAAAACTTGGCACTTAGAGTCAATTGTTTTGATCCTATTATATCAAAACATGCATTTATTCGAATCTTTTGACATATTTCTAACAAATTTGACATATGTTTCATATTTGAAATAACTTTGATAGATTTGGCTTCAATTGATAAATTTGAATCAATTTGATAGAATTAATAAAATGAACAAAATTTGACACAAATTTGGTACACTGATTTTGCTCTTGCAGTGGTAAGAAAGCAGAACCAATAAATCAGAAGAGGAAGCCGAGAAGAACACCACCATTGTCTCTCTCCCCACACTCATCCTGCTCATCCCTCCATGCCGCCACCTCCCTCCCTCTACACGTCGGCGCCACCATCGTTGCCTCCAACCCTCCGCACGCCTGCGCCGCCCCCTCCTCCCTCCGCTGGCCAGTGCCAGTGCTGCTGTCCCCGTCTCTACGCGTGTCGACGGCTCCACTGCCCCTTCCTCCCTCAGCGCGTAGGCGTCGTCGCCGCCCCCTCCCCCCTCCGTGCGCTAAAGCCAGCACCACCGCCCCCTCCCTACACCGCTGTTCACGCTGAGAGAGGAGAGAGAGCGAGAGATAAGGGTTGGACAGGAGGTAGGAGATGGATAAGATTGAAGGAAGGGTATTTTGGTTAGTGTGAATAATAAATATTTTTTTCTTTTTTCTAAATGAAACCCTAACGGTGTAGTTTAAATAGGGTGAAACGATAGGTTCGATTCAGAAAAGCAGGGTCAATTAAGCAAACTAGAAAAAAATAAGGTCTGACTGATAATTAGCCTTCGAAACATAGTCAAATAAGCAATTATCCCAAAGTTTTTTTAAACATTTTAATAAAATTTGTTTAAAAAATTATCGTTATTCGCTTGTAACCGATCAGTAATTATGGCCTTGTAGGTATTTGACAAAACACGCTTTCTTGGTAACTAGATGATTCCTCGTAAGTTGCTGCGTGAATTGGTATATAACTTATGTTTGCAAATTTGATGATAAGAAATTTAGAAGGTATTGGGTATATATAAAAGAGTACTGCTACACGTACTAAAATTTTCTTACAAAATTCTTACTAACAAATTTCTCAACCATTTGATTTAACTAGATAAAAGTTACAAGAAATCTAGATTTACTCACAGCTTGCCACATCTGAGTTTGTAAACATTTTGTAAGAAAATTTTAGTACGTATAGACTTTTCCTATATAAAAATGCTAGCTATAACTTAAGTCAGAATACAAATACAAAACATTATACAAACCCATCGTTTGGCTGATAAGAGGAAAAAGCGAAACGACATCTTTGCAAATAAAAAATAATTTGTGAATAAAACCTTTATATACGTGTTCTTAACGATCTAAAAGAAAAGCTAAAAGATAAACTATGATGTAAAAAAAAAAATCTAAAATCAATTCCAAATTTAAAGTTGAAAACTCAAATTTTGGCTGATAAGCATAAGCATAAGCGAAAATATGAGGTTGATAATTTTTTAAAAAAACTTAACATATAAGAAAAAAAGATATTACGATAATATGTTGATACCGTGAATGATCGATTATTGAACTGCCTTATGATCAAAACAGAACATGTCATATAGTTTATTTTTCTTTAATGTAATTTAGAGACACAACTATAAATGTATAGGCTATCGTATATATGTGATATGTTCATTATGCTATACACAAAATTAAAAAGAAGACCGTTTAGGTTCATGCATAGCATTTTGTGGCCTATTGTTTGCTTGATTAATTGAGGGTTGCATGGTTGTGCATGATGAGAAGAAGTAAATACATGAATAAAACATGTATCACTAAGAGAAATCCGAGCGAAACAAAATAAAGTGACTTTGGGATGATCTTAGACGATAAGTGTAAATCCAATGGACGTAAATAATTAATGTAATGTGAAAGCACCACATGAGAGAAGATACTCAATAACTAAACTAAGTGGGATTCATTGTATAGGTTACTAGAAAAAAATGTCCGTGCGTTGCGACGGGTGAATGCTATTTTAATCATATTATTGTTAAATGTTTTCTAAAAAGTACATCCTCCATTTCAAAATTATGACGCCATTGACTTTTAGCATAACGTTTGGCCATTCATCTTATTAAAAAAATTATATAAATATCATTTATTTTGTTGTGACTTGTTGTATCATCAAATAAAATATAACCTGAACATATACTTTTCCATATTTATACTCTGAGTATTAAATTTTTAAATAATCTAAGTATTAATTTTTTAAATAAGACAAATGGTCAAACGTTGTGGGAAAAGACAACAGTGTTATACATTTTGATAGTATTGATATCTAGTTTGAAACTTTTATTAGGATGATGGTCATATCTTGTACGTTGTACGTTGCTTTCTTATGAATTGGCAAGAGTTCTGAAGCAATTAGGAGTCTGACTCTTCTCCTAAGTTAACATGCGAGTTTTTTAAAAGGATTTCTTATATCACTTTTTATGTATTTTTAAAAGCAAACAAACTTGAAAACCGACTCAAATACAAATGACGTACCAAAATATCGGCGGAAACATCTTCAATTTTTATGTTTGACGTAGATAAATTAAAATCGGGAAGAGTGCTACTAATGGTGTATATTTTTTTCTTTTTTATTAATGTGGTATAATAATTCCTAGTCTTTGGAGTGAACATGTTGGTTTTTAGCTATATTTGTAACAAAGTTTGAAATCCAAAAGTTTGTTATATTTTAGCACAAAGGAGTTTTTTTAATTGCAATGTGAGATAAATAACACGCTAAAATATTTTTTTAGTTAAATAGAGAAAACTTTTTGGCAGCAACTGAAAAATTACTCCTCGCAATATGTATGTATGCATGTATATGCGTTGGCACCCAGACTGACTCGGTTTTCGTCAAGGTGTTTTGTAATTGCAATGTATATGTGCTGACACTGAGACTGACTCGGTTCCATCAGCAATACATCTTTCTTTTTCTCTCCTAGACGGGAACACAATCCGACTTGTATGCATGCACGTTGCTGTGACAAACATGAAGAAACCCTGTAGCCGGCTCCATATGTTTGAGTTAAATACAAATAGAGTGTTTCATAATACCATAACTTATTCAATAAATCTATATCTTTATAAAACCAACTTAAACACGGATGACGTAACAAAATCTCAACAAAAACATCTTTAATTTTTATAATAGTAAAGATAGAGATATAATTTTTATAATAGTAGAGATAGAGATATATAGACGAGATAAACCAAGAAAAAGGTTTTCGTGACCACATCGGTACTTCACACACACGCGTTATTTGGGGTTCCGGCCCAATACGTGGCCCAATCCATCGGCATCAGATCGAACTCCCCCCTCTACCTCCTCCTCGTCTTCCGGCGACGCACGCCGCCGCAGCCGCCGCCCCTCTCTACTGACGTCTCGTCTCCTCCTCCAGAGCAGAGCAGGAGAGCCGGGAAGCCACCGATCATGGCTGGTACGAACCCCAAATCCTCCCTCCTCCTCCGCCGCGCACGCTTTTCCTCGTTTTTGTATGATTGCTCACCTCGTCGTGTCTGTGTGCCCCTGCGCATGGCGGCGGCGGCGGTGGCGCCGGAGAAGACTACGAGCAGGAGCAGGAGATGGAGGTGGAGGCCCTGCAGGCCATCCTCATGGACGACATCAAGGGTTCTCTCTCTTCTTCTTGTTGTTTTTTTTGTTTTAATCTCCCCCCTGCACAATACTAGTTCTTTGCTTGCTTTAGCTTGTTGCTTGCGGAATTTAACCTGGGAATTGGGAATTTGATGATGATGATGCAGAGATCGACCCCAGCGAGAGCGGGCTCAGCACCACGGCCCGCTGCTTCCAGATCGTGCTCTCCCCTCAGGTTTGTGCCGGGGATCCTACCATATGTATCACTTCCTCGATTCTTCATTCAGTTATGACCTACTAAAGTATAGTTGGCAACAGGAACTCTTGGAATTGAAGAGATGTTGCAGTTTCCTGTCTGTGCCTTATGATTAGTTTGGTGAAATTAACGATCTTTTCCTTTTCACTTGGTTAGGATGATGATTTCGACGAGTCGGCTTATGTGCCAGGTAAAGACTAATTTATCAATATCAATATTATTATTAAAAGAAGAGAAAAGGAACATTTAGATATTCGGAACATATAGATATTCTGTATTTCTTGATTTATTCAATAATTATTGTAATTGTGTCATCCATCCTTGGTTTGCAGTCCAACTGGCTCTGATTTTTGCACACACCGAAAAATATCCAGATGAGCCTCCGCTTTTGAATGTCAAAAGGTTGTGTTTTTAAACTGGGTGATCCAGCATTGGTTGGAAGCAAGCGTAGCACCATTAAATTTCATGGTATCTTTATGCAACGCTTATATGCTTTCCAACTCTTATAGTTGAATTGCAAAACTTCCATGCAGTGTACGAGGAATGAAATCAGAAGATCTTGCATCCTTGAAAGAAAAGCTTGAGCAAGAGGTATGCACTTGGCTCAAGTTTGTTGTCAATCTAACTGTCAACTGTGTGCAAAACAACTTACTTCCTCTGTCCCTAAAAGAGTGTAGTTTTAGCTTAAGAATTTATCCCTAAAAGAGTGTTGTTTTAGCTTAAGAATTTATCCCTAAAAGAGTGTAATTTTAGAGTGGTCCATTAGACCTCTTTAATATTACATCCTTTTCTTCTCGTTCTAACCATTGAATCAATAGTACTCCGTCCTCCTTGTTTTTTTTCCCCCTTCTCGTTTTCTCCACGTATTTTGAAGGACGTGGTAGTCTTTTAAACTCTTTTTGGGACAGAGGGAGTATGCGCTAAGTTCATCTGAAGATAAAAGTTTCAGAATGAGTCAAATAAACTTGGGCAGTTATTGTATTTTTTTTTACTATTTACTACTACAAACTACTTTTATTATCTGCTTCTACTGCCACTGTCATGCCTGTATATAGGATTTGTAAAATGCTCACTGTGACTTCACGAATATTCATTCAAATATTATGTTGATATTGAATATATTGTGCTTAAATTGAATAGACGATGTTCGGAGTCTATTCTTGTCTATCAGGTATATTCATTACAAATCACCTGATATGCCTTTTCATGCTCTGTTTATTATCCCCATGGTTTAGGCAACTGAAAATCTCGGCATGGCTATGGTCTATACTCTTGTCACATCGGCACAAGATTGGTTAAGTGAGAAATATGGACAGAATGCTGGAGATGGGGAATCTGAAGAAAATGAGGCAGAAGAGGAGGAGGTATAGCTAACTTATTCCCTTTGGCAAGTTTAATGATTTCTTTTTTGTGACCATCTGTGATAAGAAGATGAAATGAATATTTGGCCAGGCTTCAGACAGTGACTTATTTGCACATGATTAATTATTTTCCAATTAAGAGTACATATGTTTCATCACACACTGGAGCTAGTCTAGGATGCATTTCTTAGGGCGGTAGTTATGCTTGTCGTACTGACTGCTGAGCCGCTTCATGATCAAATTCCACGGTTACTGTTATTTTCTGTATTATATAATCTAAGATCGTTAGCCATTTATTATTCTGCCCCTCTGCAGCATGTATCTTTCCCATGCAATGTACTTTATAATGGAACATTTATAGGTCATTGTGCCCCATGGTGAAGCTGTTACTGTAGAGAGCTTTCTGGCTTGGAGAGATCGTTTTGAAGCTGAATTGGCGCTACAGCGTGCCAAGTAAGATTCTTTATTTAGCTTTCTCTTGATGTCATCATGAAGTCATCTTCACAAATGGCAGGCTTTCTTATAGCATTTGATCTTGAAATTTCAAGTGCCAAAACATGTTCTCATAAACAAAATTTTTTTCATGTGCAGGCTTATGCCAGAGTCAGCTCTTACTGCTCCGAAGGAAAAGAAACTCTCAGGAAGACAGTATTTTGAAAGTGGAAGGCATACAATGGTACTTAATCCTACTCCCTCTGTCCCTAAATATAAGGGATTTTTGTTGGATGTTGGCCTAGATTCGTAGTACTAGAATACGTCACATCCAACCAAAATCCTTTAGGCCCTGTTTGGCTAATGGGATAGGAAAATGATTTCCCATCCATAAAAAGACATATTTAAATCCTAACCATTCATTCTCCCTCTTCCCTTTAATCCTAACCCTTCATTCATTTCTCAATCCTGTATTGCATGTTTTCCCCTTTTCCAGTTAAGGGCATGCATAGCCACCAATATATTTTGTTTATATTATTTTTGTTATGATCTTTGAATCTTTGTACGATTGTAAGTCTCACATATTTGAAATTTTCTTTCCAGAAAGGAGCAAGTACCACTGTTGACGAAGAGGAGGAAGAAGAGGAAGACATCGACTTTGATGAAGACTTCGATGGTAAATTTTCACCTACTTCGAGGATATTCTTTCTTGCCTACAACAATTTGTGTAGTTTGGAAGCGAAACCCACCTTACGAAAACCTGGTGTCATAATCTGTACAGATGATGAAGAGGACATGCTTGAGCATTACTTAGCAGAACAGTCAGGCAAGTCGGCCGCTTAAGGCTTCAAGATCATAGAAGAGGACACTTTGAGCAAAAATGTTTTAGCGAAGCACAATGTGGTTATATATTACAGGTGAAGCCCACTATTTTGTGCGTTTTCCCATCAATAGGTTGCCTGCTGATGAATACCTTCGTGAGGTTATCATCAATCTGATTTGAGTGTATTAAAGATGAACATACAGCGGCTGCGTAATGTACTTCGTTATGTAATCTATTGTGTTTTTGGTCGGTTTGAACCCACATTTACCTTCTTGTTGTGAATGCGCATCATTAAGCAAGTCTGCAAATTTGACGCTCGAGTTCAAACAAATCAAAAGTAGTAGAAGTTTGGTTTGCTTTTATCTCGAGGATAATTGGCTTTGTTTGTAGCTCGTGAAGCAACCAGAGTTCCGCTGATCCATTCAAGGCTCTGTATGATTTACTGCTGATAAATTACTTTCATTCAGATGCATAATCTAGATACAAAAAGAATTGCTTCTATTTCCACCTCCCATTGGCATTGATGTTGGTAAGAATGGACAATACATTGAGAATGTTCAAAAAGAAAAAAAAAAGAATGGGTAATACATCGGTGATCTACAAGACTACATACAACAACAAAGGGCTCTTCTATATTGTTCTACGATGGGCCCAAGCTTCGCCTCCTACCAGAGGAAAGCTTTCAACAACTAAATTGATTCGAGGGAAGTATAAACAAAAACCTATGCTCCCGTGAGATCATGCCTGCAGGACTGCAACAATCTCCATTTCTGCTTATTGAGCAACATCACTAGACACATCCTTGATCAGTCATGGCTTGTGCAATATTAAGAAATGCACATATGTTTGCACCATGCACCAACGACCTGCATAGAGAGATCGATCAGCTTCTGGGTTGAAACCAGGCGGAAACAAAGGAAGACATCCTCAGAGCACAAGAAGAAAACTAACTCTGGGTTCTCTTTCATGATTCCATAATCTTGAGCAGCTTTGATCGATCTGTCATATGTTTGTTTCACTGCATCCTGTTTATTTTTTAAAAAAGACTTCAGCAGGTCTTCTAGTTAGTACATACGAGTAGCTTGCCAACAGGCAGGAACAGCAGATTATACCTGTATTTTGTTCTCAAAATCCTCCACTGACCACTGCATCAAACTGAACTCAGGGTTCAGTTCAAGTTCTCCAACTGCTACCTGTCATACGAGAGAAACAAAGGCATGACCAAAAGAGGGACCATGACCAAGCTCAGCTAGAATATACATCAATCGAACTTAGAAAGCAGTGCGCCCAAATTAATTTATAACGGCAGAAAAACGAGTAACACAATTCATCTAGGATCATGTAGTTTTGACAACAGAAGAATTGATAAAAACATTTGCATTACCCCACCCGCGGCAGTTGCCTTTGCGGGAGCAACAACTACTTTTGCTGTTCGTAGGATATCAACTGCTTGAGCAGTGCAAGGCATATTTGAACCTTCAGTAGGACCAAAAATAAATCAGTAGATGATATGGAATGAAGTAGTAATCAAAAGGACAAATTCAAAACTCCGTACATTCTATAAGAACACGGCAACCAGAGTTAATTATTGCAAGAGCCTCCGCCTGGTCAATCTCATTTTGTGATGCACAAGGGAATGCAACGTCACACTTCTCACTCCATGGCTTTGCATCATCTATATATTTGGCATTTGGATATGATTTCAAGTATTCCCTGTTCGGTTAAATGGAATAATATGTCAAAATCTAAACCTTTATGAACTAAGGATAAGTTAATGCATCTACCCACTTGAGGCTCCTTTGCTGAGCCTTAATGTTCCTTAGAACTGAATATTTCATGTAATCAAACCCTTCTGTGTCTAACAGATAACCCTTCGAATCTGCAATAATTTATGATAGTTTTCATTGATTAGAATTGTCATTGTACAAGTAGACCGAATTATTCTTATTTAGGATTGGGTTACAATGTGACAACCGGTAAGAAGAGAAAAATTCTCAAAACCAAGGGTAATATTCTTATAGGAACAAGAGCAAAAACCATTATTTATGTCATTAAATAAATAAGGCCATTAGAATTCTGGGAAATCAAGCATGAGCTACTTTTTTAAGTAAAAATCAGTAATAAGATGTGAATCATTGCGTCTTGGGGACAGGCAAACCCATAAGGTTTAGTCATGATAAATGTACCAAATTACTTGGTGAAATCATGGTAGTAAACTGATGCTCCTGCCTATCATACTACCTTATGTTATTTCCTAGCAAGATAATCCATGTTAAGGTTTCAATCTGTATATGGTATACCTGAAACTGTAACAGGAATAGCTTCACATGACAGAAGCTTTTCCAACACATGCATTGCTATCTTTCCAGAACCACTTATCACACATCTGCAGAAGCCATGCACATTAGGAAGTACCAAATGGTTACAAAACTATATACAAATAAACTAAATAGATCTATGTTAAAACCTTAATCCTTTGAGTTCCTTGTTCATATCAGCAAGCACTACACGTGCAAAGAATACCTGCAACAGGTTATAAAATTACTCTTTTCAACTGGAACAATTGTCTAGTTGACATGTGCAGCAAAAAGGGAAAGTTGCGAAAGAATGATAGTAGCAAGCAACATGATATACAATAGTTTCTGCCCAAAGGAAATGTTAAGGCACCACTTTACCAGTCCGTATCCAGTAGCTTCTGTTCGGAAACTAGAACCAGACCAGAAGATTTTAGGCCCTGTAAAATTCCCCTGCACAAGCATAGCAATGAAATCTACAGAATAAGAGAAAAGACTGACGAACCAAAGAAGTAAAATATAAAGCTGCAAACCAATAGCCTTAAAGTAGACTGAGTGGACTAAGAATGAAGAGAAATGTTCAGATACAGGACAGATGTACCAAGCTATAACAAACTATTGAGCAATGCCAATTTTGATTCCTCAATCCCTATAGTATGATCTGAACTTGACTACATTCAGATATCACGAAACTAATACTTGATTGCACAGTTGCACACCATGATAATATAGCACTACCCAGTAGGACATCAATCACATCATCATGAACATGAAAAGAAAGTTTAAGATAATGTTATAATGCTCTAACTAGGGAAGGTCAGTCACTAATTTCCCTTTGGTTAATGGCCCTTACTTTTTAATTAGTCAGAATCAGAATCCCAAAATAAAAGATAACGGCAGAAGATGACAAACAGTATTTCAAATAACATATACTGCAGAACAACTATTATACCTGAAAATGACCAGAAAGGCGTCTATACTGCCCAAAAAGATAACCCATTTCTCTTGGACCCACACCAACATCTTCAGAAGGAAAATCCTGCAGTAAGATTTTAAGCAAGACCTTCTGATTTAGATCAAAACAATTTGATTCCATTTTTCTAATATAGAACAATGGCATAATCTAAAAAAATGATATTATATCTGATAGGAATACCTGATCAGGCCCCAAATATCTATACAGCTCATCCATGAAACTTTGACAAAAACGCATTATCTGTTATAGAACGTTTTCAGATTCATGTGCAGTAAAATACTATTTTCCAAAGGAAACAAAATGCGACACAAATACCTCACTTTCACTTTTACCCTTTGGATCAAAATCACTCCCTCCAGCAGCTCCTCCAAGTTTATATTGTGACAAAGCATTTTTTAGAGTCTGTATCAAAGGAAATAAGTCTATAATGCTTTATAAAAGCTTCATGCTGGTTTCTAATTTCTACATCCATTTAAAGGACTCTACTTTCAATTATAGTGCTCAATAATGAATTCCTAAATCAACATATAGCACTGCAAGCATCCAAAATTTTATATAACTTTGTTTGATTGTGTGCTATTGGAAAGATACAATTTTGGGCAGCAGAAGTTCACAGACAAAAAAAAAAAAAAAAGGTGCAGATCCCCCAAGTATCAACAGAAAAAAAAAGTTCGAGGATATTCTTTCTTGCCTACAACAATTTGTGTAGTTTGGAAGCGAAACCCACCTTACGAAAACCTGGTGTCATAATCTGTACAGATGATGAAGAGGACATGCTTGAGCATTACTTAGCAGAACAGTCAGGCAAGTCGGCCGCTTAAGGCTTCAAGATCATAGAAGAGGACACTTTGAGCAAAAATGTTTTAGCGAAGCACAATGTGGTTATATATTACAGGTGAAGCCCACTATTTTGTGCGTTTTCCCATCAATAGGTTGCCTGCTGATGAATACCTTCGTGAGGTTATCATCAATCTGATTTGAGTGTATTAAAGATGAACATACAGCGGCTGCGTAATGTACTTCGTTATGTAATCTATTGTGTTTTTGGTCGGTTTGAACCCACATTTACCTTCTTGTTGTGAATGCGCATCATTAAGCAAGTCTGCAAATTTGACGCTCGAGTTCAAACAAATCAAAAGTAGTAGAAGTTTGGTTTGCTTTTATCTCGAGGATAATTGGCTTTGTTTGTAGCTCGTGAAGCAACCAGAGTTCCGCTGATCCATTCAAGGCTCTGTATGATTTACTGCTGATAAATTACTTTCATTCAGATGCATAATCTAGATACAAAAAGAATTGCTTCTATTTCCTCCTCCCATTGGCATTGATGTTGGTAAGAATGGACAATACATTGAGAATGTTCAAAAAGAAAAAAAAAAGAATGGGTAATACATCGGTGATCTACAAGACTACATACAACAACAAAGGGCTCTTCTATATTGTTCTACGATGGGCCCAAGCTTCGCCTCCTACCAGAGGAAAGCTTTCAACAACTAAATTGATTCGAGGGAAGTATAAACAAAAACCTATGCTCCCGTGAGATCATGCCTGCAGGACTGCAACAATCTCCATTTCTGCTTATTGAGCAACATCACTAGACACATCCTTGATCAGTCATGGCTTGTGCAATATTAAGAAATGCACATATGTTTGCACCATGCACCAACGACCTGCATAGAGAGATCGATCAGCTTCTGGGTTGAAACCAGGCGGAAACAAAGGAAGACATCCTCAGAGCACAAGAAGAAAACTAACTCTGGGTTCTCTTTCATGATTCCATAATCTTGAGCAGCTTTGATCGATCTGTCATATGTTTGTTTCACTGCATCCTGTTTATTTTTTAAAAAAGACTTCAGCAGGTCTTCTAGTTAGTACATACGAGTAGCTTGCCAACAGGCAGGAACAGCAGATTATACCTGTATTTTGTTCTCAAAATCCTCCACTGACCACTGCATCAAACTGAACTCAGGGTTCAGTTCAAGTTCTCCAACTGCTACCTGTCATACGAGAGAAACAAAGGCATGACCAAAAGAGGGACCATGACCAAGCTCAGCTAGAATATACATCAATCGAACTTAGAAAGCAGTGCGCCCAAATTAATTTATAACGGCAGAAAAACGAGTAACACAATTCATCTAGGATCATGTAGTTTTGACAACAGAAGAATTGATAAAAACATTTGCATTACCCCACCCGCGGCAGTTGCCTTTGCGGGAGCAACAACTACTTTTGCTGTTCGTAGGATATCAACTGCTTGAGCAGTGCAAGGCATATTTGAACCTTCAGTAGGACCAAAAATAAATCAGTAGATGATATGGAATGAAGTAGTAATCAAAAGGACAAATTCAAAACTCCGTACATTCTATAAGAACACGGCAACCAGAGTTAATTATTGCAAGAGCCTCCGCCTGGTCAATCTCATTTTGTGATGCACAAGGGAATGCAACGTCACACTTCTCACTCCATGGCTTTGCATCATCTATATATTTGGCATTTGGATATGATTTCAAGTATTCCCTGTTCGGTTAAATGGAATAATATGTCAAAATCTAAACCTTTATGAACTAAGGATAAGTTAATGCATCTACCCACTTGAGGCTCCTTTGCTGAGCCTTAATGTTCCTTAGAACTGAATATTTCATGTAATCAAACCCTTCTGTGTCTAACAGATAACCCTTCGAATCTGCAATAATTTATGATAGTTTTCATTGATTAGAATTGTCATTGTACAAGTAGACCGAATTATTCTTATTTAGGATTGGGTTACAATGTGACAACCGGTAAGAAGAGAAAAATTCTCAAAACCAAGGGTAATATTCTTATAGGAACAAGAGCAAAAACCATTATTTATGTCATTAAATAAATAAGGCCATTAGAATTCTGGGAAATCAAGCATGAGCTACTTTTTTAAGTAAAAATCAGTAATAAGATGTGAATCATTGCGTCTTGGGGACAGGCAAACCCATAAGGTTTAGTCATGATAAATGTACCAAATTACTTGGTGAAATCATGGTAGTAAACTGATGCTCCTGCCTATCATACTACCTTATGTTATTTCCTAGCAAGATAATCCATGTTAAGGTTTCAATCTGTATATGGTATACCTGAAACTGTAACAGGAATAGCTTCACATGACAGAAGCTTTTCCAACACATGCATTGCTATCTTTCCAGAACCACTTATCACACATCTGCAGAAGCCATGCACATTAGGAAGTACCAAATGGTTACAAAACTATATACAAATAAACTAAATAGATCTATGTTAAAACCTTAATCCTTTGAGTTCCTTGTTCATATCAGCAAGCACTACACGTGCAAAGAATACCTGCAACAGGTTATAAAATTACTCTTTTCAACTGGAACAATTGTCTAGTTGACATGTGCAGCAAAAAGGGAAAGTTGCGAAAGAATGATAGTAGCAAGCAACATGATATACAATAGTTTCTGCTCAAAGGAAATGTTAAGGCACCACTTTACCAGTCCGTATCCAGTAGCTTCTGTTCGGAAACTAGAACCAGACCAGAAGATTTTAGGCCCTGTAAAATTCCCCTGCACAAGCATAGCAATGAAATCTACAGAATAAGAGAAAAGACTGACGAACCAAAGAAGTAAAATATAAAGCTGCAAACCAATAGCCTTAAAGTAGACTGAGTGGACTAAGAATGAAGAGAAATGTTCAGATACAGGACAGATGTACCAAGCTATAACAAACTATTGAGCAATGCCAATTTTGATTCCTCAATCCCTATAGTATGATCTGAACTTGACTACATTCAGATATCACGAAACTAATACTTGATTGCACAGTTGCACACCATGATAATATAGCACTACCCAGTAGGACATCAATCACATCATCATGAACATGAAAAGAAAGTTTAAGATAATGTTATAATGCTCTAACTAGGGAAGGTCAGTCACTAATTTCCCTTTGGTTAATGGCCCTTACTTTTTAATTAGTCAGAATCAGAATCCCAAAATAAAAGATAACGGCAGAAGATGACAAACAGTATTTCAAATAACATATACTGCAGAACAACTATTATACCTGAAAATGACCAGAAAGGCGTCTATACTGCCCAAAAAGATAACCCATTTCTCTTGGACCCACACCAACATCTTCAGAAGGAAAATCCTGCAGTAAGATTTTAAGCAAGACCTTCTGATTTAGATCAAAACAATTTGATTCCATTTTTCTAATATAGAACAATGGCATAATCTAAAAAAAATGATATTATATCTGATAGGAATACCTGATCAGGCCCCAAATATCTATACAGCTCATCCATGAAACTTTGACAAAAACGCATTATCTGTTATAGAACGTTTTCAGATTCATGTGCAGTAAAATACTATTTTCCAAAGGAAACAAAATGTGACACAAATACCTCACTTTCACTTTTATCCTTTGGATCAAAATCACTCCCTCCAGCAGCTCCTCCAAGTTTATATTGTGACAAAGCATTTTTTAGAGTCTGTATCAAAGGAAATAAGTCTATAATGCTTTATAAAAGCTTCATGCTGGTTTCTAATTTCTACATCCATTTAAAGGACTCTACTTTCAATTATAGTGCTCAATAATGAATTCCTAAATCAACATATAGCACTGCAAGCATCCAAAATTTTATATAACTTTGTTTGATTGTGTGCTATTGGAAAGATACAATTTTGGGCAGCAGAAGTTCACAGACAAAAAAAAAAAAAAAAAAGGTGCAGATCCCCCAAGTATCAACAGAAAAAAAAAGAAGGTAAGGCTATCATGAGTAAAATCATGCCACTGGATTAGGAATCCAATGTGGAGTGATGGAAAGTAAAAATTTACATTACAGTATGACAGTATGTACTTAGGTTCAGGTAGTTGCATTTCTCATTTCTTGAGTCATGTTTCTGTGCATGGTATCCAGCATGATATTCATTTAATCAAATGGAGTGTAATGTGGAAACAGAAAAGCTGAAATTGCATACAAAAAGCACAAATGACATACAAGATGAAATCATGAAAGGACAGGTAGCAGCAGCAGACTATTTGCATGATAATATATTTGAACCAAGTAATATATTACCTGCTCAAAAGCTAGAAATTTTGCTACGCTCAAAGTCATGGAAGGGTGGAAACGAAGACCACCTCTGCATGGACCTAACGCTTGACTGAACTGCACACGGAAGCCTCGATTTACATGTGCTTCACCTCTGTCATCAACCCATGGCACTCTGAAGATAAAGCATCTCTCAGGTTCCAATAAACGCTCCAAAATTTGGACATGTCTGAAACATCATCAGAAATCATGTTATACTTAAGTCTTAGGCATACTGTTTCTCAGGGAGGGGAGAAGGGGAAGAGAGTTCTGGGAGTTCTTCACCAAAACTGGTTCCAAGGAATGAACCACCTCTTGGATAGACTGTTAAACTCAGCTTCATGAGGGTCCCTCTTTAGGATAGATACAAGTATAGAGGCTGCAGTTTTTGACAAAGCTGAAAAATGTAGATGCCACAATTCAGATAAAACCTTGAAATTTAAGGTAAGTACTTTTATAAATATATGGTTAACTTCTTATAGAAAATGGAGTGTATTCTCTGTGTTGGGATGTGGACAATCTGATAAAGGAGTTAAAATGCAAGGGAATGCAAGCATCTTTGGTTTAGTGGAGAACTGGAAATTGCTTCAATTTATTATTTACACTAGATGATTCCTTTTCTTGCACGGAGCACAGACACACTTTACCCCTATGAACTGTCAGGATGGGATGAAGTGACAAATATCGAAGTCATAGATAAATGTAACAACATATGCCGCCAAACTACGTATCGAAAGTCTGTTATCTATTTCACCCAGTACATTTTTCACTGTTAAACCAGTAAAATGACACTTTGCCAAACAACTAAACACCACCATAGTACCAATTCTAAGCACGGATTTGGTACACATTCCCTATTCTTATAGAAGTCCACAGGCGAACTCGCAGCATATCACAGGGCTTGAGGCACAACACCAACCTTTGACATATACCGGCCTCTCGATCTCAGGGGGCTGCGCATTCTCCTTGGACGCCGTCTGCACCGCAGCGCCTCCTTGTGCAGCAAGCTGTTGTTGTGCTCCTCCAGCGCGCTCATCTGCATGTTCCTGCTCCCCTCGTCCCCGTAGGGATTCCGGCGGTGCTTCCGCCCGTACTCCTTGCACACGGTGCAGAAGATCCTGCTGGTGTTGTCGTGCACGGCGACGTAGGCCCACTTGTAGGTGTCCGCCCACTCCTCCCTCCATTTCTTCACCACCTTCTTCTTCTTCCTTGGTTTGCCCCGGCAGCCGTAGCAGCGCGTCGTGCTCCTCCACCTGCGGCGGCGTCGGCTGCGGCTGCCCTCGGCGGCGGGCTGCGAGCACGGGATGAGGAGGCTCGTGGTCGTCCGCGGGGTCGTGCGCGCCGGGGGTGACGCCGACGAGGGCCGCGCCGGGGAAGGAGGGGTCGTCGCCCGGCCGATCTCGAGGTCGATCTCCTCGCCGAGGCCGCGCACCACCAGGTGGTGCTGGTGCTGGTGCTGATGCTGCCGCAACAGTTTGAGCTCGTCCATGGCCTGGGCCCGAGCTCACCCGCACGTGCGCCGCCGCGCCATGAGGGGGACCACGCCCTGGAGGAGACTCGCACCAGCCCGCGGCGGCGCAAATCCCCGCCCTCCGGATTTGGGCTCTAGGGTTTGGTTGGGTGGGGATCAGGCACCGCGCGCCACCTCCGCGGCTGCGCCGGCTAAGATCTTCGATCGAGCAAGGCCTCGATCTGGGGGGCGCGAGAAACGGCGTGGGGAGGGACCTCCCCGGCGGTGGCGGCGGCGGCGAGGTGGCCGGCGACGGCGAGGGGGAATCAACTAGCGCGGCAGCCGGAGATTGTGTCGCGGAGGGTAGTGAAGAAATGGAGGCAGTTTCCGACAAGGCAGAAGAACGGTCAATACGAAGACAGAGAGATGGAGATAATTGGAGCCGTTGATTTTGATCGCACGGAGCTGTAAGCACGAATCATAAAGCGTTCGTTTTATACTGAACGGACCCGATTATTTGTTGATCCTTAACCACAAGTCAAAACTGTAGACCAATTTGACAGAAGTACACTTGATGTTATAAACCGCCACATCATTCTACATTCCTATTATTATGGTGCGCCACTTTTAATGATGACACATTGGAAGAATGAAACAACCTCAAAGCCTTGGTATGACGTAAAGACTTAGAATTGGCATATCTATAACTTCGTTGGACACATATATGTTGTATCGGAAGTAGCGCGCCTCACTTAAGGACAACGGACAACGAGGACGGGGGGAGAAATTGCAACGACGACAAGAGATTGTGTCGTGGAGGGGCTAATGCTTTTCCAACAAGGCAAAAACAAATAGTCACGATATAAACAAGTTCCACCTAATAGGAGTCATTGTACATGGACAATTTAGATTGCATGAAACTATATTGATGAATCATCGTGTGCTTGTTTGTTTTGAACAAAACCAACCATTTGCAATAGATACATATTCGTTGACCCAAAAAATGGATAGTTGGATATGGGGTGAACCGTGGACCCATGATCAAACTTGGATGTTGAAAATCGCTTACTCTACCCAGCATTCGTACTATTTGGGAGCCTCACTTTTGACAATGGCACATCGAAAACAACAATACTAGATATGACATACGGACTTAATATTGTGTATCCACAACTTCATTGACCACGTTCATGCTACCCTAGAAGTAGTGCTTCCTATTCTATGATGGTGGCCGAGCTGGAGCTTGTGTCTTGGAGGGGCTAGTATTCTTCTAATACAATAGAAATAAACGGTCAGGACATGGACAAGATATTGATCAAGCTAATCGAAGTAGTTGATTTTACTTGAACAATTGGGATCACATAGAGAGGTACTAGAGAATAGAGAATCAATTTATATTGAACAAACCCAATCATTTGCAATAGATACGTATTCATTTATTCTAAACCACAATCCACAAGTTAAACAGTTGGACACGGGTGAACCATGTACCCCCGTAGTCAACTTGGATGTTGGAGACCTCTTACGTCATCCAATATTCCTACTATTACACAACTTCGCTTTTGATGATGGTGCAACAGGGAAGGGAACATCTAGGTCTAGGTGGGAAATAAGGACAACGTTGGTGTATGAACAACTTCGTTGGCCATGCCTTGTTGCACTGGAAGTAGTGCTCCTTACTCTACGCTGATGACCAACAATGGTGATTGGTGAGGGGGAAACTGCCACAATAGTTGGAGCTTGTGTCTCGGAGGGGCCAATGCTCTTCTAACATAGTGGAAACAAATGGTCACAATGATCGAAGTAATTAGAGTCGTTGATTTTACTCGAACGATTAGGCCCGCATGGAGCCATGCGAAGTGTCAACTTATATTGAACAAACTCGATCATTCATAATAGATACATGTTCATTAATTGCTTCTAAACCACGGCTCACAAGTTGGACAATTGGAAATGGGTTGAACCGTGGACCCCATGGTCAACTTGGATATTGGAGACCCTTACGTCATCTGGTATTCCTACTATTACGTAACTTTGCTTTTGACGATGGTGCATCGGAGATAGACGGAAAAGTCTAGATAGGACATAAGAACCCAACACCCATCTATGAACAACTTCACCGGTCACGGCTGTGTTGCACCAGAAGTAGTGCTCCTCACTGTGCACTGCTTGATCAAGGGTGCAAGGGTGAGGGTAAACTGCCACGACGGCCGAAGCTTGTGTCGTGGAGGGGCTACCGCTCTTTCAACAAGTCAGAACCATTGATTTTACTCGGACAATTGAGATCATATAGAGCGATACGACGAATCATAAATCATCCATTTACATTGGACGGCCTGGATCATTCTCAACCATAGAGATCACCACCGTTCATTCTGTTCAGGACAATCTACATATTAAACCACATCTACGAGGCACATGGGAATCAACCATGGTCAACTTGGAAGGTGGACCGCTTGCGTGGTATGACATTGCTATCACATATACGCTTCATAATTCTTACGTTTTGAACAAGATTAATGTTAAACTTTTGTAATTTTGACTATTTTAACTTAAAAATATTTACTTTAAAGAAATTAGACCAACGTATATAGATTTGTTTTTTAAAAATACGATAATAAAAGTAAACATGTATTTTATTTATTTTATATTATAATAGAAAAATAAGGTTAAAGATACATTTTGTAAACCGTGTCAATATCCAAAATGAATTATGAAACCGAAGAGAGTACTTCACTTCTGATAAGGGCCCATCAGACATGGAAGAATCTGTAGCGTTTGGAGCGATCAAATTGCCATGGCGCTGTTTAGATAATGGTGCATGCCTAAACAATCGAAGAGAACTAAAAAATATACATGGCTCTGTTTATATTTCATGTCACTTTTCTGGACACGACTCCCAGTCGGGCGCGCGATCGGGACGGGGTGAAATCGGGCGCTGACGTTAGCATGACGTCAGCGTCCGGTTTACGTGCAAACTTACTTTAAACTGATTTTTCTCTTAAATTACTTATCCAAATCATGATCCGATTGTACCATTAAATTCGTTGCAATTAAATCTTCAAAAAAGACCCACATGGATATATCGACTGAAAAAAATTACCTAATTATTGAATTATTTTTAAATGTTACACGATGTTCCACCAGGTATATCGGAATTGTTTCACTAAGTAGATCGAAAATGTTTCAACTCGTTTAAATCGGGTGTTTTTCACCTTAATAAAACAATGTTTCAGCAAATAGCGAAAGAGTGTTTCAGTTCACTGCAACATTAGATCTATAATAGTGAAACATTGTGAGTTCAACTACGTGAAACATTTTTCGATGGAACAAAAAAATAAACCAAAATTCCCTTAATAGGGGGTTTCCAAAATATGTGAGTTTTTTGTTGCAAGGAGTATTTCAGTTCAACTGCAACATTAAATCTTCATGGTGAAAACATTGTGAGTACACTAGGTGAACATTTTTGGGAACAAGAATAAACCAATTCTTAATAGAGTTCCAACATATGTGGGTGATTTGTTACAACACGTTCCATAATATCAAAATCCTACAACATTTGATCCGTACATAGTGAAACATCGCGATACAACTACCTGAAACATCGTAAAACTACTGGTTGAAAACATCAAAAGAACCATATGCAGTACTCTAAAAAATCAATAAAAAGGCTAAAATATTTTTTGTCGAAATATAATCATGTGTGGTCTTGTTGTGAAGATTTAATTGTAACGAATTTAGTGGTGCAATCAGATCGTAGATTAGATAAATAGTTATGAGAAAAAATCTTTTAAGAAATACGATTGTGAGTATTTGCTTTGGCTAACAGCTACGTCACAGTCTAATGGATAGCCGTCGATCCAGCGGCTTGATGCATGGCGCGCGCGGTGATCGATTTTTCAGCCGCACGATCGAACGCGCGGTGCTGAGCATTTTCACACTTTTCTCTCCCCTCGAATGTAATTTTAGTGGCTCTTATCATTTCTCTCATTCTCTAGGGGAAAATAATTACACAATGGATTATTCTAACTTAAAATGAAAACAATTGTAATTAAAAAAATAAAATCACATATGCGAGTATTCAAACTAGGTACAACCGTGCAAGTGTAAAAATCTAGCTGCTGCTTCGTCTTGAAGAAGCACACATGAGTCAAAATGAGTATTATTCTAACACCAATGTTTGATGTTTCCGGATGGCGCAGACACATGACACATCACCGGTCAACACACCGTTCCGTCCAGAGTCCAGACTCTAAACATAATCTCACTTCCAAATAAGCCATCCGTTTTATACCATAAGTTTAAGTTTAATTAAATTTATTAGAAAAAAAAACAACATGTATGATATCAAATTGGTTTCGTTAAATTTAACATTAAATATATTTTAAATAATATATTTATTTTATACGGATGAAAGTATCGGTATATTTTTCTACGAACTTAGTTAAACTTTAAAAAATTTAATAAAAAAATCAAATAACTTATAATACCATACGGAGATAATTTCATACGGAGGGACTATATCGGTTATATTAAACCTACTGGGAATTCGCGAGCTGAGAGCGATTCAGAGCGGCGTGTTCGCATGCGGAGGCATCCACGTCGCCGCGAGCGCTGGGAGGCGGGCGATTGCGCCCCCTCGAGCGTCCGCGCGAGCGGCTGCCGCGCCGTCCCGATCCTCAACCAACGACTGAGATTGCACGTGTTCCTAGCGTGGATGGACATTTTTCAAAAAGACCCATCCTTAATAGATAATTTATTTTATATCCCTCACCGTACGATCCTACGTTCCGATTTCTTATGTATATACCCTCCATAACTAGGAAAATCCTATGCGCACGAAGAGAAACACGAAAATAGGATTGCGCTCTAAAAACAAGAAGTCAAGGGGCTTTCTTGAACCAACACAAATCCCTACCCCTTTTCGGCCTTCTCCCCGAAACCCTAGCCGCCACCACTCCCGTGACGGTGCTCGCCTCCCCCTCCTCCGCGCCGCCTCCCCGCACACCGCGCCCTGCGCAGTTGCGCCGCCGCCCATCCTCCGGCGCCTAACCTCGCCCCGACACCGTCACATGCTTCGCCGCATGTCCTCACTTCCTCTCTCTTCTTGCTGCCGATGCCGCTGAGCTGAGCTAGCGAGTAGGTCGATCTGGCTTTCAATCGGTTAGGTCTCTGTCCTAAGCACCACCTCGTCGGCGATTTATCTCGCCACAATCCAAGCCCCCGCTGCCTTCAGATCTGTGTGGCATCTACCATGCAGCGACCGGATCTGGCGAAGAGAGGAGGAGCGCATGCGGAGCGGGCCTGAAGTGTGTTGCTGCGACGTCCCCGGTGTGGTGGTGGTTCACTGGTTCAGGTGGACAATGCTCGAGCTTGCTAGAAATGGCGTTGGCATGGAGTTCTCCAAGGTGAGGTGGCGAGGTATATGTCTGGTGGTGCATGGCTTGATTTTCGGGTGATGTGGGTGCTCCATAAGCAGTGGCAAAGCTCCTATTTTTTTTGGCCACCAGAGGGAGGAGGAGTTGTCTCCCATCGCTAGCCGTTCTCTGGATGCAGCAAGCCATCTCCCATTAGTAATCTGATTTTCGCCGTTCTCTGATGCAGCAAGCCATCTTCCATTGGTATTCTGATTTTCGTTTGTATTCCCCAACGAAAATTGAGGAGTTTGTTTTGTGTGGTGTCCTGCCTCAAGGTGTTCGTTGTTTTCCCCTACAAGCATGGGAATGTGGCAATCTTACATGACCTGTTAGTGTGTAAGCCTGAATGGTTGTTGGCTTTAGATTTGGATCCTAGCTTCCACTTAATTTGCCCTAAACATTTGAACCTACCTTAATGTTAGCAGTTAAAATATCTAATGAAATGCATCATTGAAAATATTCATTTGTAGTTAGCTCTGTAGATGCATGCATTTCATATAGATAATGATTGCTGACAACTGCTTCTTTTACTAGAATATTATGTGACTACCTAAATAGCTAACAAACTTCTCCAATTATAATCCGTCATTGCTTGTCCCTGTGATTCATAAATCTGTATGGTTCTTGTGATTCTCCTGTTTTGGTTTTCAAGGAAAATACTAACATTAGGTGGGCAATACTGTGCAAATGATTCTGTCACAGCTGAAAGACACTCTAAAAAACCTCTCATGTATTGCACATTTGAATGCAACCATTCAGGTGGGAAGGAGATTACACATTGGTGATAGCACAAAGGCACGGGCAGAACAACTCTTGCGTGCTCGAAAGAAAAATGGCGGGCAGAAATGCCATCTTTGTTCATTTTATTTTCCATTTTTTAGTTAGTTTGATTAGATTAAGGTGCTTAACGAGCTGGATTTGCTGTTAAATTTTAAATGATTTAAACAGCGGGCCATGGGTTCACTATTTGCTAGAGTGGTCAGATCGTTTAATTCTTACATGCATTCCTTGGGGTCCTACATCTACAATCCTGGTTGCCTTTCTAATTTGAGTAATACAAAGCATGTCAAGCCTATATGGCTCTATCAGTTTTCTGATCGCAAAATTTGTCGTATACATCTATCAGTTTCTGATCACAAAAATTTTGTATCAACATTGAAAATGCTGGTCTATCTATGCTTAGAAACTTTGCTGGGATATTCTGTGTATAACTACAATATGATGTTATCTATATTTTGCGATACAATTCTGCAAATTGCTGATTACAGAAGTTGTCTTGCAAGAGTTGAAAAGGACATTTTATGTGCTTAGATGTTATTCTGGTTGCTTGATCTGGCATCCTGTCATAATTTGTTTCTAACACTATCAGAAAAAGGAATAGAATATATGTTGCCTAAATGCTGTAATTTTCATGGAAAGAAGCTTGATGATATTGCCACCTCATCCCACAACTATCATGTAAGCTATATTGGTGTATAGAAAACCAAGCATTTGAGAATTTTTTGATTGTCAAAGATTCAAAAGCCTTGCCAACCCTTGGTATGTTTGTATTTTCTGTATTTGGTCTATTTGGTAGTTAAGAAATTCCCTACACAAGTCTGATTTGATACTTTACAAATTCTTCTCTTGCAGTCCTGGAGCATTGTTCTGCTTGACGGGTGACAGGGATAAGTTGTGGCCTTTGTTCTGTAGCTGAAAAAGTGGAAGCTATGTTAGGAATGTTAGCTAGCATATGATCAGAGTGATCTAAGGTTTCAGTCTGTTGGATAGGATTGTTTGGCTTAATGTTTAAGCTTTTGAGTATTGGTGGAGAGCTCTTAGTAGCTTTCTTTTAAGCTGGTAACCCCCAAGCCTTTTGTCTTCTGAAAACTCTCTATGAAAAATATTTACATTTTGTAAAGCAATTGATCAACATGAGTATTATATTTTGATATGCGAATGTTGTTCTCACAAAAGATAAGTGTTAATTTTGTCGTTCTAATTTCTATAGTTAAAACGACTGCCATTCAAGAATTAATTGGTTGTACCCAATTACTACACAAAATTGATCTTCGATAGGGCGCACAACGTGCGCCAAAATGTCTAGTAATTATAATGCAGCCACTGATTCTCGTTCTCCTTATCACCGAGGTAAAGGTCAGCAGCTAGTCCAGCAAAGAACTCGAAACCAACGTGCGTGATCGGTGTACGTGTCGTTGGACTGCAGGCGAAGAGATCACCGATCGATGGCTGCCGCCGGAGATGGAGCAGGAGGTGCGGCGGCGGCGGCGAGCAGCTGACGGTGCTCGGCGCGTGGGGGAGCCCGTTCCTGGTCCGGGTGCGCCTGCGCTCAACCTCAAGCGGCTCAGCTACGAGTACGTGGAGGTGGACCTCGCCGGCAAGAGCGACCTCCTCCTCGCCGCAACCCCGTCCACGCAAGGTCCCCGTCTCCTCCACGCCGGGAGGCCCGTCTGCGAGTCCATGCTCATCGTCGAGTACCTCGACGAGGCCTTCCCTTCTCCGCCGCCACGATCCTCCCCGCCCCGACGACCCCTACGCCCGAGCCGTCGCCCGCTTCTGGGCCGCCTTCGTCGACGGCGAGCTGCTGAGCGGGTGGATGGGATCTTCGACGGCGGGAAGACCGGGGAGGAGAGGGCGGCGGCGCTGGCGCGGACGCGCGCGGCTGGACGCGCTGGAGGGCGCGCTCCGGGAGGGCGGTGCCGGCGACGGCGACGGCGATGGCGATGGCGAGGCGGGCGCGGGCGGGCGTGGTTCGGCGGCGACCGCGTGGGGCTCGTCGACGTGGCGCTCGGCGGGTTCGTGCCGGCGATGCTGGCGTCGGAGCCGACGACCGGGGTCAGGATCGTGGACGCGGACAGGACGCCGCTGCTGGCGGCGTGGGTGGAGCGGTTCTGCGCGCTGGACGAGGCCAAGGCGGCGATGCCGCCGCTCGAACGCCTCATCGCGGCGGGCAAGAAGAGGTACGCCGCTGCAGCGCGGCGGCGCGGCGGCGAGCGAATGAGGTGGCCGGCCATGTGTCCGTCGCTGCTCTGTTTAGCTGAATAAAAAGTCTGGCATACTATATAAACAATAAATTCCGTAGAAACTGCTATGAAAATCATGTTATTTGTGAGTTTGTCTACATAATTTAGTTTTGGAACTACGCATGTATATGTCTTCGCTGGATTTTGGTACGTGTTCGTATCTCAATCTGTCAATCTGATCATTATGTTTAAAAAATACAGAGTGTTCCTCCGCCGATTTCTGTTCGTCTCTCTTGATTTTAGTCGGTTTCACATGTGTTGGGCCTGTTCAGGTCACTCTCCCGTGCATGTGACAAACGCTCTTCCGCGCGCATGACATTGGACTAACACTTGCTGTGTCCATTTCCAACCCATCACTTCATATTTTACATAGACCGAAGGCAAATTATTCTATTCAATAAAAACCATAATACATCGCTAGCTACGGCTCCTGCTTGCGCGCGGCGGGGTGGCGGCTTGATGGCCATCGTGCCACTAAGGGCAGGATCCACTAGTAGCTCCCGAGAGAGCTCCGGATCTGATGGTGTTTGTTCGTGGAGGTGTGGTGGTGCCCCAGCGAGGCTCGCTTGTATCTGGAGAGTGACACGACAGTGGTGATGCTGATGGTGGTGGTGATGATGCCCGGTAACGGATGGAGGCGGTGGCAGCGACGCCGGATGACGGTTTCCCAGCGTGATGGTGGTGATGGCATCAGTGGTGCCCAAGAGAGGTGGCAGTGGAGGCAGTTGTCGGTCGGCTTGCACTCTAGTTATGTGCGGTCGTGGTGCGATGGCGGTGAGGACGGGCGGTGTCGGTGTCTTTTGTGTGCGACGGCGGCGGTGGTGTTGGGTGGTTCCTTAATTTGTCCCTTCCTCTGTTCACCGGTGGCGAGGTTGGTGGCGACGGACAGTGGTGGCGGCTAGCTCTCCCTCGTGATAGTGGGTCAGTTGATGTGCATGGCGATAGTGGTGGATGGTTGGTCCGTGCGCGATAGTTTGTGATGATGGCGGTGGAGGCTCTCGGTATCGACGTCCTAGGGGCAATGATTACTTGGCGAGCTCCGTCACCCGGTTTTGACCACGGCCAAGTGAGGACGGGGAAGGTGGTCGTCGGTGATGGTGTGATGATTGTCAGCTTGCCTGATGCAAGATAAGGACGACGATTGTTAACACTCTCGATGGTAGTACCCTAGATGCGGTAGCTACCCAATGAGCATTGGCGCCAAGGTCTAGCTGCGGATAGGTGTCGACGACAGTGGAGCATCTCTGGCAAGCTAATGACAGCAAAGGTAAGTGCATGTCATGCTAGACGACTCTGTGATGCTCTAGGGGCATCTGTGAGTTCGACGGTCCTCGGAAGATGGTGGTGGCGCAATAGGGGCGTTCGGAATGTGGCAACTGCGTAAGGGGATTTCGGCGATGACCACGGACAACAGACATAAAGGTTGCAGCTGATGGTGGTTGTGTTCCACACAGACGGAGATGGTGTGACGACAAGTAGTTTGGACTTGTTTTGATTCTGCTCTTCTCTCCTCTCATGCTGCGATGGAAAGAGTAAGTCATCGATAAAGGTTAAAAATAAGTCTTCTAGCTTTTTTATGTGTTTGTGTATTCCTCTGTGTGAGGTTTGGAGTTAAAGAACTCGTGTATGTTTTGGTTGTGTATATACTCTGTGGATATAGAGGCCGGATTAATAAAAGATCCAATATCTAGAAAAATGAATCTTAAAGTGATTCAACGTTCCAGAATTTATAAGATTTGTGAGATGATTTTTCTGTAAAATTCTATATAGGCAGTCCTTTTGTTTTTCTACCTGCTCTATTATGTGTTCTTTGAAACAGCACCACATCCGTGCTTTCTAATCTCTTCTTTCTATAAAACTAATACCCACTAAATATTTAAAACTCAATATACAAGTATAGTATTTATTAGCACTCCTAGAACCTACATGCAAGCATGCCACATCAACCAATTAAGCACACAAAACTCAACATGCAAAACATGCAAGTATATAGTAATTATATCTACAATTTATTTCATTTAAAACTAAACATACACATGCTAAATCATCATTCTCAAATTATTTTCATAATTTTTAATCCAAATCATTTCATTATTTATCCTATATCTAACACATATACTGTAGCAAAGTACGGGCATCTTCTAGTTCTCATGAGGACAATTGCCCCTCTTATACTTCCCTTACAAACTACAATCGTCCAGATGCAGGCCCAAGTATGATGATGTGCAAAGAGAGCACTAAGTTCTTCGGAATAAGTTCACCTACCGTCCCTCAACTTTACATCGAGTCTGTATGACATCCCTAATTCCAAAATTATACAAAATTGTGCAATTTGGATCCTATGGTAGTATGGATTTTTTATTTCGCTGATGTGGCATCCTAGTCAGTAAAACAATAATAAAAAATTATGGGACCCACATATAAGTGGCATCCTAGTCAGTGATTTCGCAAATGAAATCTTCTTTCTTCTCTTTTCCTCTCATCTGTTGGAAATTTGGTCATAATTCGGCATATTTTAATCCAAAATAACAAGATAATAAACATGATATTTACAATGGGATTTGATCCAGTGATTATGATTGAATGTAATCAACATGAGCATGCTTAATGTAGAATAAGCATCAACAATCACATAATAACACAATGTTGACATTGCGATGAACATTAACAGTAAACTTCTAATTGAAATAATGTAAGAAGGTTATACCCCAAGAATGGTCCTCCGCTGGAGTTTGAGGCAGTATTGCCCCCGTTGGTGTTGACGGGAGCCTCCTTCTCCTTGTTTCCAGTGTTGCCGTTGTCTCCAGTGTTCGACATGTTGGTGAAGGTGAAGTAGATGTGACGAACAGTGAGAGTCGCGCCTTGCGCTCCCAAAAACCTGATCGCCCGCCCCTCCGTGCAAACGTGCAGCAGCGCTGGTTTCGGAGGCCTACTCTCCCAACGCGTGTGCACACACTCGTCGGGATGGATAACCTAGCAGCAACAGCGTTGGAAAATGGATGAAAGTGTGTCTCACTTTCTCTTTTGGGAGATCAAATCCATTCTCATTTTATAAGAGGAATGGAAGATGAAGAGTAAGAGTCATGGAATAGGAAGAGGAATAGAGCAACTAATTGTCATCAACTAGCCATGAACCATCCTCCACTACACAACCATCAACCATCCATCAATTAGGACTAATTGATATAAGTTACCAATTCCCTAATCAAATGGATTAATTCTCAAAACTCTTCATCCCATTGATATCCCATAAAAGAATGAATACACATAAATTCCTAGCATAATGAGCATTGGAATTTATTTGATTTAATTGATTTAAATGGATCAATTACCCAATTAAATCTAACATCATCTTCCATTCTCTTCTCTTGTCCCTTCTCTTCAACTGGCAGCAAAGGTGGGGAATGGCGGCGGGCGGTGCGAAGCAGCTGGCGCAGTTTGGAGCAGGGGCAGCGGTAGGCGAGTGCGGCCGTTCACCGACGGCCACAGCGAGTGCCCGGTGACCAGGCAGCCCACGCCGAACCAGACGCTCCACCAGCTCATACAGGGAGTCAGGGACAGGGGGTGGTGCGCCGTACACCCCGTCGAGCGGTTCCCCACCCCACGCCCTTCTGTCGACGCCACGCGCGTCGCCGCCATCGTGGACGCTGTGAGGCTGCTGCTGCGTCAGCAGGAGGCGCTTATGGCTCCCCTGAGGGAGCTTGCCGACATCGTCGCCGAGAGGACCGGAACCAGCGATGCGTCCAGGGCGCCGTGCGCTTGCCCGCGAAACCACCCCTATATATTACCATGGGATCTATTTTGTCCGGTTTTGAATATTTGAGGCGTGAAGATTTCTGGTATTGGAGTCTTGGAGATTAAGGATATAAAACAGACTAAACGTAAAGTTGAGGGATGGTAGGTGAACTTATTCAAGTTCTTCTGACCTTGAGATTTCTGCAGCCCAGCCTCGCCCTGGCCTAGCGACGTTAGCACGGCCCAAGTGGTGCCCTTGCTAGCTACTGTAGTAACAATGGCTGCAGCTGTGCAGCAGATCGGACCAAACATAAACAGGAACTTAAGAAACAGCTGCATATATAGCTTAGAAAATAGAATGGACATTAGCGGGAAGAATCGAACCCATGCTTTGTTTAGTATATACGAGTTACATATACTACTTATAATACTAGTTATAATGTACTTTGCATTTGACTCAATTTTTTAAAAGTTGTATAGATACACCCTAAATATTTGGCGATTTATTGGCGCGAAAGTGAACATATATCATCTCCTTCCATGCATGTGTCTACTTTCATGGATGTAATGTTCTGTCTAATATTAATCATGCATGAGCCAGGATATATGATATGGTTTAATTACTAATGATTGGGTAAAGAATATTAAGGATCTTCATATAACATGATCTATTAGTAGAAACTCATTTATTAGTATGATCTTTATTTTAGATAACATTAATAAATCACCATATAGGAACTTTTTTTTGGTACTGTTATATGATCCCTGTCTAGAAACTATATATATGACATGAACAACAAGAAAACGCTGTTTAGATAATTAATCATATATATGGTAAATGTAGCCAGCAATGCATTGGCTAAGTGCAGCAAGAAAATGGTATGGTACCATAAATTTTGTAGATTATGATTACATGAATAACTGATTCCATTAATTCAGTAGATGGATAGAGCTGGATGATCGGACAGAGGGAGGATGGCTGAAAATGAATCGGAAACAAATGGAAACTAGCTCTACCATGCATACCGGTTTTCATATTTTTATGGAATCAAAATTGAAATCGAAAACCATATATATAAATATGGAATTGAATATTATCGAACATAGGTAAAAACGAATACGAAACGGAACAAATATTACAATAACAAATATTTGATGCAATATAAAACCCCTAAAATTAAGCTTCCCGGATCAACGAAGAGATATGCGCTGGCACTGCCAAGTTCTAGTCCAATAACGATGCGGCTTCGATACGCAATGAGACCTGTGTCCAGCCATGGTGTTTTCCGCATCTTCACTGTAAAAAACGATTTTTTTCGTGCGGTTGAAAGGGTTTTCGCTGCGGATCTCCTGCCGAAATCCGGTGCTAGTCAATTAGGAACAAGAAAACTGATCAAAACGAGCCTTACCGTGCAGATAATGTACACATGCATGTACTATTCGATCCGTGTCGTCAAACATATCCTATATGAATGCTGCTAATCATGCATTATTAGTTATTGCGAAAAATCCACGAGATAATATCTGGATGACCTACGCAAATTAACCAACAAACTGACGCCTGTCGTGATCGTGATCGATCGAGGGGATGATCAGTAGGCCAGCCACAAACTGGTCGATATTCCGGCCGGATCATCAAAGATCCGATCTTACCTCGAATGCTTGATGATGCATGGTCGGTTTAATTATTAGCTTGATGCTGAAATGCACACTACTATAGAAAAACACTTTGGTACCGATTGGAAAACATATATATAGATACCGGATTTCACAGTCGACGCCACTCAAGCGACACTGATGACTCCAGATCATTGAAGTTAATTTCACAACTGGCACCATTGACACACACGAGGCAAAAAATAGAAAAAAAGAAGGCTCAATACATTGGCTCGATATAATTCGAACCGATGCTTTGAGTTGCTCTCCATAGCCCCAAATTACAATTGAACAAAAACAAACTCCTGCTCATGCTACAGGCTGAATCACAAATTCAATAAGAAAACGAACTGCTATCACAACTAAATCACAAATCCAAAAAGATGAACTTCTCGCTATCGAAGAGTTGGGGCGGCAGTGACGAGGAAAGAAAAAGGGAACACAGCGAGGTATCCAAATCTGACGATCGTCGAGCTTGAGACGGCGCCGTCACATCACCCTGGCCTTAGAGAGGAGGGGGGAGGGGGGCGTGCCTACTTTCTGTACACGGCGAGGTACCCAGATCTTAACGATGACCCTGCAACAGCACCCTCGCCAACGGTAGCATATGCTTCTCCTTCCCCTTCTCCACTTCCTCCCCACCCCTCACCTTCCACTTCCCGCAAAGTGAGCGACGCAAACGCCGTGGCACTGTGACCACGATCCGCATAGGGGCTGTCAGGAGTCATGGGGGACACGCACGCAACAATGTCCACTCGCAAGCTTAGGTTTGAGTCGTGAGAGAAAGAGCACGCGTGAGGGGAGGAGAAGGTGAGATCGGCATGGCTCAACAGTTCACTGCTAGAGAAAGGGACTTTAGTCCCGGTTTGCAACCGTTTTAAGTGCAACTAGGAAGCACAATCCACCCATCTTTAGCACCGGTTGAAATTATTTGAAAAATTTGTGAAAAAATTAAAAATATTTAGTCACACATAAAGTACTATTAATGTTTTATCATCTAATAGCAATAAAAATACTAATCATAAAAAATTTTCAAATAAGGCGGACGGTCAAACGTTGAACATGAATAGTGCAAAAATGCACTTATTTTGGGACGGAGGGAGTAAAAAAATGTGTGGTATGTGGGATTCAAACTCAAGACTCTCACTTTAGCCCTCACGCACATTACCATCCTACCTGATGCACACATCTAACTTGAATAGAGATGCTTTATTTTTAAACTAACCCTAAAGACATCTTTAGTCCAGATTGGTGTCACCAACCGGGACTAAAGATCAATTTTTAGTCCGGGTTGATGTTATCAACCGGGAGTAAAAAGTTGGCACCACCAATTGGTAACACTAACCTGAACTAAAAATCTTTGGAGACCTGACATAGCCTGACAGCTATTGAACCATGGCTAAAGATGATCTTTAGTCCTGGTTTTTATTCGAACCGGTACAAATATGATTTTTACCATCCGAGTAAAGATCAGTTCTCCAGTAATGGTTTGCGGTGCCAGTTTATTAATAAAAAAAGACAATTATAAAGTTATGGTATGCATGTGTCTGCTTTTCCAAAGAAAAAGGCATATATAATGTGCAATATTATAGGTGCCGGTTTTTATTAAGTACAACACTTATATTTCTTCCAAAACAACATTTCGCGAGCGTGCTCTCTGGTGGAAAAGCCAATTCCAGAATTTCCAGCACCTATAGTATCATTATTTTTTTTCGTTTGTGTAAGTGGCGCATGCGCAGACCGTACTCACCATTGATTTTCTTTTCCCCTCACCGCGTGGCCTCCGCGTCTGTTGGAATCATCTCATGTCAATGTCTCATGGTACGTACGGTACGAATAATTAATCGTACTATACGTGGCTAATGTTAATTGCGTGAGCTCTACACAACTAGTACAACAACGACTGTGTTGACCGATTAGGCACTCGATCATGCATGTGTGACTCTGGTCGACTTTTTGTTTTCTTATCTTAAAAATGTAGTGTACTACATATAATTACGGCTCGATCATTCCGGTGTCATGAGGGCATGCCGCACTTTGGTTCTAGGCGACTCCATATAATCCTCCGCCTTAATTAATTATGTCTACAAATTAAAAGAGAGGAAAAAAAGGGCTGGGATATATACTCCAAGCAATGTACAAAAGGTACTCGATCCCTCCAAAATATCAACTATTTCTCTCAAGTTTTTCATCAAAATTAAGAAGAGAGATAAAAACATTATATTGCCATTTATTAATTGTTCCAATTGAAGAGAAGAGGGTGAGGACAGCGGAGATAAGGGGTGTTTTAAATATTTCACTAGGGATAAAAATGGTACCAAAATTTTCCGATCGTATCGATATCGTTCTTGTAGAACTAATATAGTAATATTTTTATCAACGGTTACCGTTTTAAAATATTTGTTTTCCAAGTTTCTATTAGTTAGTGTCGTATTAAAGTTGTTACTAAATAGTTAAAAATTCCCCAACTATTTTCATTCGTTTCCTATAAATAATAATAAAAAAATTATACTGTTTCAGATCTTTTTCCTTCCGACTACAAACACTCTTTGTTGCTACTCTAGAAGCCGCTATAGCCTATTAGCTCATGCCTCCCCGAGCTCTGAAACGACGCTCCTTGAGATAAGGGAGACTGGCTAGCTAGCTTGCTTGTCTGTCTTGCCACATGCTTGCTTGCTGCATAGATGAATTCAGGATATGATCGATACCGATAGATCTCTGGAAGCCTATCATGCATGCCATGCACCAGCAGATTTGATCCGAACCAATTTAGCCCCACCCGACACGAGCAACTGATCGAATGAATGAATACGCATCCTACGTTACGTACCCTGCTAGCTCGTGATCAGATTACTGTCGACCATGCCTGGATACATATATACTCACTACGTCCCAAAATATAAATATTTTTAGCATAATGCTAAGTCAAATATTTGTAATTTTGACTATTAATAGCAAAAAAAAAATAAAAAAGATCAATCATGCATGTAAAATTGATATTACTAGATTTATCATTAAACAAACTATCACAGTATACAACTCTTTTTATTTAAAATATTTTACTTGTATAGATATCGTTCGTCAAAGTAACATCTCGAAGACCATGTTAAAGTCTAAAAATACTTATATTTTAGGATGGAGGAAGTACTATATGCATGCATGCAGCTAAGCTACAGGACTGGCTAGCTGGCTAACACAAGTATACAACCACTTTACATTGGTGTGCACTGATTGACTAATTAATTCCTTAATCAGAAAAGAACAAATCGTTAATAATTAACGATGGCCTAATATCAAGCAAAATTAAGCAAAGTGATAGATGGCACTTAGGGCCTGTTTGGAGGAGCTTCTAACAGCCGGAGATTTTTCTAGAAGCTGTTACCGCTAGAAGCTCAGTCCAGATTTTCACTTAGATTTTAAAAGATAGTAATTGTAGAATTCAGAAAATAAATTAAAAGCTCTTCTCCAAATTATTACCGGTTGTTTTTTAAATCTTTAAACTTCCCAAACATAGCCTTAATTGCCTTGGCATGCATGCATGCATATATGTCTTGTAGAGATCGATCGGATCGGCTAACGTACGGGATTATGTTCTTGACGCTGAAATGCGACCACCCATATACATACACACACAACACACATGCATGCATATGCAAGAATGCATGCCGCGTGTATTGCTTCTTTAAATTCTTTCTGCTCACACCGTTAATTTGGTAGCGAATTCGAATCTCACGTGGTGAATTTCAAAAAAAAAAAAAAAGGAACTTTAAAAAAAGAGAATCTCACGTGGTGCCCATGCATGCATGCATGCATGCTTCTATAAGTTTGTTTTTCGCCAAGCCTAAACCATTCACATATATATATGTGCTCGTGGCTGTGCTGTATCTATCTTGGAAATCTATTTATTTGTTCCCTGTTGATGGTTGGTGCTCACACTTGAAAAAAATATTGAAATGAGAAATTATTATATATGGCATAATATATACAAACTATGATATGAATCATAGAGTAGCATATACTCCCTCCGTCCCATAAAAAACCAACCTATTACTGGATGTGACACATCCTATTACTATGAATCTGGACATATGTATGTCTAGATTTATCGTCCTAGAATATGTCACATCCGATTCTAGATTTATTTTTTATGGGACGGAGGGAGTATATATGTTGGACCAAACTCATCACTTAACATAATCACATCAGCTGAACTGCTTTGCAATGGCTGAGCCAATTATTTTATAGAGTAAATTGCACCCACGGTGCATCAACTTGGCAGGTGGGTGCAATTTGGTGCAAGAACTTGAGAAACGAGCGTTCTAGTGCATCAACTTCGCAGGTATGTGCAGTTTAGCTAAAAAACTTTATAAGTGATTGTATAAATGCAACAACTTGCAAGATATGTACGATTTTAATACAATAAGTTAAGAAGTTATGCAATCAACTTAATTATTTGGAGCACTTTTTTATGCATATTCAATTTTTAAGTTCTTATTTTGACAATATACTAGCGTGGATTTGTATATAAGCATATTTATATTTTTATTCTAATAACTAATAACTAAAAGTCAATTAAACTAGATATAAAAATTATTATATACTCGAACGTTCAATTCTCAAGTTCTTGCACTATATCGCACCCACCAGCCAAGTTGTTGTACTGTGGATGCAATTTACTCTATTTTATAACTTAGTTATGACATGTACTTCCTCCGTCCCAAAATAAATACAGTTTTACATTGTTCACATTCAACATTTGTCCGTTTGTCTTATTTGAAATTTTTTTTATGATTAGTATTTTTATTGTTATTAGATGATAAATTATGAATAATACTTTATTTGTGATTATTATTTTTTAATTTCTTCACAAATTTTCTAAATAAGACAGACGGTCAAACGACATGTATACCATGGCTGTACTTATTTTGGGACGGAGGTAGTATTAATTAGTTAATCAAGTCGTACTAGGGGCCACACATTAATTATGTGACCGTTGATATCCCATACTCTAGTTCAAGTTGTGTGTAAGCAACAAACAGAGAGAAGCTGAACACTACAATAACTAGCTGCCTGCATCAATTATTGGGTCAAGATATTAGACGACTCGCACTTTGGGTACGGTGTGGTCGTACAGACAAATGTATTTTTGATGATCTGATGTTGGATGCGCTGGCAAAGTGGGGTAACTTACAAAAGGAACAAAATAATGGCATGCTACAGTACTTAGATAGAGTACAAAGTAGTTATTAATATACAATTTATATATTATCTTCTGTATAATCTTTCAGGAGATATATATAAAAAAAATGCACATCTTATTCTATGTTTTGCCATTAGCAAATATCAATTTAAGAAAAATATCATCATACAAACAAATTTATCTAAGAAATACCATCGCCATCAGTTAACCCTATCCATTTTTTCTAAATACCCAAAGTGCCCTCACATAACAAACCAAATCACAAACTTGGGCCGATGGACAGTGGCCTTGTGGTTGCAGTTGGTTCCGTAGCCAGCAGCGTCCTTGGCCATCTCAAGGTAGAGGGAACGAAGGAGCTATTGGGCTAGAGATCACGTTGCCGACTTCCCGTGTAGATGGGCGGTAACAGAGCTCAACAGAACCTGGTGAAGCTTCGGAAGGAGAGAAGGGCCCTTCCTAGGATAGCGACTACTCTCCTAGGTTGTGCAGTGACACAGCTACAAAAGTTGTGGCATAGATTTGACAGTTGCAATCTTGCAGCTGCGACATCGGGGTCTCACGGTGATGGTGGATCTAGCACCATCAGCGGCGGTATCGCAGTAGTGTAAAGGAACAAGATAGCGAAGTGGAGAGAGAGAAGGAAATGTCATTGCTACTGTGCCACTGCCATGTTCAAGCAGGCCAAGGGGCAGAAGACCTGAGTGGCATCGCTTATGCTCGACGGCTGCAGGCGGGCTCCATCGATGTCATGGTGAGCTTCGTCCCCAAGCATTGCACTCCAGCACTTTGCCTTGCAGCCAAAGCCATAGCACGTCGGCCCCATCATCCCTAGGCCACCGTTGTTGTGGATCGGTCGGCAACCTCCTCTCCGCCACACCAACCATGTCATCCATAGGCCATTGGCATTGCCTGGTGAAAGTGTATCTAGTCTCCGAAGCAAGTTTTGGTGGGCTATTGACAAAATGGTTAAGGAACAAATGATTTCTCAAGAGTTTACTCTTACATGGAGTCACCCTATAAACAGAATGCAAAGCGTCGTGAGGACTCGAAGTGTTATTTAATTTTTTTTTTGTATCTTTTGGTCTTGAGTTTAGAAAAGTCGTACTACCAGAGGATACCAAATGGTTTCTTGCATCTATCCAAGTTCCCGAAGTTCAATCCTTCTAGATGAGAGACACAGTTGTGTCAACGGATTGTGTGGGCCGGAAGTTCCTAGTGGTTTGGGCCGGAACTTCTGAGCCCCTATTTTTCAGCCAATGCCTAAGTGCTAACAAGTTCCTGGCACTTATGGCTGGAACTTTGGGGCATCTTTGAAGTTCAATTCTATGAGTAACACGGCTACATTACATAAGGGAGTGGGTATAAAATCTCACCTTCCCCTCCAGTGCTACTTTGGCCATTCCACTTTTGTTTTTCTGTCTCCTAGCTTCTTGTAGGGTTTCTTGAGCTCTCAAGGTGATTTGAGAGTGCTTGCATGGATGGTGGTGAGGATTGATGTTTCTGAGCGAGCTAGGAGAACTTGAGAACTTGGGGATCATCATCGGGCTACTGCTTTGTGCTTATTACTCTTGGAGACTGGCCTCCTAGATGATTAGGAATCGTCCGCGAGCTTCCTCAAGGTGTGGATTTTCTGTGGCAAGTTTTTGAGGGTGGACCTCATCTTCGAAAGGAAAAGAGGTAACTTTGAATGAATTTCGAGGTGGTTGCTAGGAGGTTGTATTTGTAGAGCAAGCTTCACCGGTGGTTGGAACTCGTTGTTCAAGCTATGATCTTGGTGGTCACTTGAAATCGAGGGAAACCTAGGTGGTTGCTTGGAGGCTAAATACTTCTTCCTAGTTGTTTGTCAGGTGAGGCAAGGAGTTAATTGAGACCTGGCTCTCTGGAGCCGCTCAATGGGAGTAGATCCCTGTGATCTGAATTTCGGAAAAAAAAATCCTTGTCTCCCCATGTTTTTGGTCCATCTTGTATGTGTGTTGATTTAAATGAGCTAACCATGGCCTGCTTCTATTCGGTAACTATCACACCCTGAAGTTTCCCTTTCCTAGCCTTAATGCATTTAATAAATGGGGCTATTGCTTATTTGACCCCGTTTTGAATCCTAACTACCAATTTGACCCTACTTTTTAGAGTTTGCTTATTTGACCCTCCTTTTCAAAAACGAAGCTCCCGTCTGACCCTGTTTCCATTAGTCCGTTAAGTTTTAATTTAAAATAAAAAAAGAAATACAACTAATATTCATAATACCCAGAATACCCTTAGAAAACCCTATGCATCCACCCAACCCTATCCCTGCGGGTGGGTCCCACATGTAATAGGGTCAAATGAGTAAGGGCAAAAGAGACATTTTGTGCTTCAGTTAACACCGTTAGATGCCCTTAACAGAACAGGGTCATACGGGAGCTTCGTTTTTGAAAAGGAGGGTCAAATAAGCAAACTTTTAAAAGTAGGGTCAAATTGGTAGTTAGGGCTTAAAACGGGGTCAAATAAGCAATTGTCCCTTAATAAATCACCAAACGAAATTGTTTAAGTTTAACCTAGAATGAATCCCTAATTAAAAACTCTATCTAATAAGTGGAAATGGCTTAGTGTGATTTTTCTTGAGTTTCCCTTGCCAAAATATATTAACTGGTTCTCGCCAATAACCGAAAATATTTTTAATAGTTTTGTATGTATAAATATAAACAAAGAAAACCAGATACATGCCCTAAGTTTTATAAACACGTTTAGAGACCTCTTTAAGATTGGAGGAAATTTAAAATATTTAAAATAAATTATGCTAAAATAGTTTTTTTAAATATCCTGCATTCCCTAGAACTGATGGAGCCGGCTTCCGGGTAGGTCGGACGATTGCCCAGGCGGCCAGGCTCTACCGTTGCTGTCTTCACTACTGACAGCAATAGATGCCAATAAAAATTATTTAGGCCGAGTTTAGTTCCAAATTTTTTTTTCAAACTTTCAACTTTTTCATCACATCAAAACCTTTCTACACACATAAACTTCAGTCACATCGTTCCAATTTTGATTAAGCTTCCAATTTTGACGTGAACTCAACACACCCTTAACCGAAAAATGCTATTATCACTTCTATTCAACGGCGGTGCTACCTCTGCTACAGCCAAGAAGCCCTTAATTAACGTTGCTGCGAAAACTCATGATTCCAAAAATTGTAGGGTCAACACTGTAGCGAGCTGCTAAGCCTACGACGAAGCAAGTATATGCATGGCATGTGCTTTTGTTCAGTGGACACCGTGATGATCGACCTGCGTTTTGTTGAGATCTGGATATACTGCAGGAATGGAATATTTTGTGGAAGCATCCGTGGATCTATCTGCGCTGCTGGATCGTCAGATCAGAATTTGGCGAAATGTGTATTTGCAAAAACATTCCCGAAACCACTAATCCAATGATGTATGTAACATACATCACATACTGATGTATATAAATGTGTCCAGTCGAGACTATATATGCAGCTCGGCAAAAGACACCATTTGTCAGCCTTGGAGCACATTAATTGGACGGTTCGACGGTTCGAAAGGGCGCGACACATGCAGAAAGCCCTACTGATCAGTAACGGTATGGATCATTCATCCGTGGATCAAGATCTAGGAACAATGGAACATGCACATCGAAGATGAATGATTGAATGATTCTCTGATCACGGAGAAAACAGAGAAAAAGAAAAATAGTTGGCTTATAAACTAAATTTGCAAGAGAGTAGGAAAAATAGTTAACTGAAGAAGTAGCCTTTTTTTTTCTCCTTAATTGAGAAACGCCCAGGGGTCTTCCGGCTAGCTTAATTAACAAAATGGTGGACTAGCCAACCTGGTTTCAAAGCCTCACCTATTTCGTTTATTTGATATTACATCCTTCTTTAATATTCGTGTTTTTCCCCTTAATTGGACTGGCTTTCTCGATGTAACAAGGGTTGGCTATTTGTCAATCACCTACCTAGCTGTATACATAGGAGACGACCCAACACACACCAATCACCTTGCTCTGCCCAACTTTGGTGATGGATGATGCATCACAAAGTATGCGAAGAAGTATAAAGTCTATTTTGACTAATTTTCAGGGTGGTGGATATCTTAGCTAATCTAATCTAGCAACATAATTTAGCCGATACAGCATAAACCCTAAAACGAATCTCAGCCGATACAAGTAAATTAAGATGCTAAACTAGATTAACTAAGATATATGATAAATAGGTATACAAGTATACCAACCAAACCAGAGCGATCCAAGAGGTCGAAGCGATCTAGCTTTGAACAACACCAATGTATGTAATCGATACAATTGCCTGGACCGGCCAAACGTAGGACTAGCCCCTTCGCCGGAGATCGAAAGCCGATGCAGCCCCGAATCAAGTGCCAAATCTGCATCAGCTGCCCTGCGTCAGCCGTTGCTAGCCTGTCGAGATTGCCGAGAGGAGGAGGAGAGCCAGGGGTGGGGGAGGGAAGGGGAGAGGGGGGGAGGACGGAGGGAGAGTCTGCGTAAGAGAAGGGGGATATAACATCAGTGGAAATTTTAATATAGAGAACCTTTTTTTGCTTTTTTTTTAAGTTGGTATTCCTTACCGCCACTAGCGAAAATCGAATTTTCGCTGGTTGTCGCTTAATATATCTGCTTGCAAAAATAAGCGACAACCAACGAAAACTAATTTTCGTTGGCAGTTGGTGATCGGAATCCCTCTCAATTATCTTTACAAGCATGTGTTTATTAAACTTGCAGAAAAAAATAAAAGAGTGGTGCTATGAAAAATATATTTTTTAAAAGTAGTGTCACTTATAAGGGCGATCCGTGCACACTGCTTTTAAGCCACAGAAGGAATGAATTAATGGTCGCCACATCTATGTATATCTTCTCTACTTGTTCATGAAAATGGCCATCCAAATACTCTATACGTATGTGTGTACGCGTGATTCCACGCAGCCTTAGCTTACCCGTACCGTACGCCTGAGTATGCAAGCTTGCACATACGACAATCTATCGTGGACAGCCATCACGGTCAATCGACACCCCATCCTCTAACCAATGATAAATCCCTATTCTTCTCTTGATTTGACTTTCGTTCGAGGTTTTAATAGCCGTAGACGAAAAATTGACCATTTGATTCATATAATTTTGCATCTCTATATATAACTAGCAAACATGCCCGTGCATTGCAACGGGTGAAAAAATGTAATGATAATATACGTTTTTCATGCATGACCATGCATGACAATCAGAAAATCAAGAAAATTGAAACATGTTAAATTTAATAGCCCAACCTCGATGATGGCAATCTTACATGTTTGTTTAACTAAAATAATTGAATTATTCATGTGACAACATGCATATAATCTAAAATATTCTTTTAATCTCATTATTGCAACCAATCAAATCCTACACTGCCTCGTATGACTAGTCTACACAAAATAGAGTCACTGTGTACTCTTCTCTAAAATATTAAAATATGTTTATTTTCTAAGATTATTTCCATATAATATGTTATCAAGAATAATAGCTATATTTCAAAAAAAATAGTATGATAATTGCCTACAAAGATGTGCAGGGTCTCCAATATAGAAGAATAGATGACAAAACAAAAGTCGTATAGGGATGGAAAAAAATCGATGGAGCCTATCTGACTAAGTGTCCATCAATTTAGCGTTTTTTTTCTAACAGTTTTTTCCTCATATGCTTTTTTTTTCAGACGATGGAAATATTTTTTCTCTCGCGTGTTTTTTTACTGACTACAGAACTTTTTTTCTGGCATGTTTGTTTTGCGCTTTTTGCTGACATTTTTTTCCTCACGCATTTTTAAACCGTTTTTATTTTCTCGCGCGCATTTATTTTTCTTTTTAATATACGGTAGAAACTTCTCTTTTAAATAGTTAGATTAGATTAGATTAGAGATAAAGAAGAGATATAAAAGGACTACTAAATCAACGAATAGAAATTAGACTTTTTTCCCCTTTTTTTTTTTTTTCTCGTGCATTTTTTTTACGAACGGTTTTTTCACCACTTTATTGGTGTCGGACCTTTCTAGATATAATAGGATTCGATTTTTTTTACCGCGCGCACATATAATTCCTTTTTTCTTTGAATCGGACATTTTTTGAATTTTTTTCGCCCTTTTTTTACCGCGCGCGACGGAGTCGGATTCGTTTCGATTTTCCCCTTTTTTGTCTTTTTTTATTGGACATATTTATTTTTTTCGCCCCGTTGTTTTTTTTATTGTACTATTTTTTTATTTTTTTCACCAAGTTTTTTTCGCTCAGTTTTTTTTTCGCCCGATCGATTTTTTTTTTACCGTGTCACGTATAATTTTCTTTTCTTTGGAATCGGACAGTTTTTTTTTAATTTTTTTTTGCCCTTTTTTTTACCGATTCGTTTTGTTTTTTTCCTTTTTTTTGCCCCGTATTTTTTACTGATTTGTTTTTTTTCGCCGGTTTTTTCATCCGTTTTTTTTTGGATCGGATATTTTTTTCTTCTGGTTTTTTTCGATCGTTTTTTGTCCGTTTTTTTTTTTGCTCGCTTTTTTTATCAAAATTTTTTCACCCGGTTTTTTAACGGACGAAGGAAGCAGCTTTTTTTTTTTTTAAAGTAGTAGAGATGAGAAATTATAAAAACTATGGCATGTGTTTTCTGACTCCTAAATGATGCGATTTTTGCATTATACACACACACGACTTAGTAATTTGTTTTTTAATCTATTTTTAAAATCTTATAATAGTTAATTTATTTCGGCTTTTTTTTTACCGATTCGTTTTGTTTTTTTTCCTTTTTTGCCCAGTATTTTTTGGATCGGACTGATTTGTTTTTTTCGCCGGTTTTTATCACTCCGTTTTTTTTATCGAACATTTTTTTCTTCTGGTTTTTTCGATCGTTTTTCGTCCGTTTTTTCGCTCCGCTTTTTTGGATCAGAATTTTTTTCACACCGGTTTTTGACGGACGAAGGAAGCACCTCTTTTTTTTTTTAAATAGTAGAGATGATGGAATTATAAAAACTATGGCATGTGCTTTCCGACTCCTAAACGATGCGATTTTGTCATTATCACACACACGACTTAGTAATATTGTTTTTTAATCTGTTTTTAAAATTTTAAAATCTTATAATAGTTAATCACAAATCATTTATCTATTCATGGAAAAAAAAACATTCCCGTAGACAAGCTCAATCATAGCTTAAGAATAGACATAATTAAATTCAATGCGTTCCAATCGAGTAACTGGAAATGTGGAAAAGCTATATACCAACGCGCCCGGGTGGGCGGGGGGGGGGGGGGGCTAATGGGCGATCGATCGCCAGGCGATCAGATCCGCCCCCCTCTCCCCATACTCCATACACTCCTCCCTCCTCTCCCCTCTTCCTCCTCCCCTTCTTTCTCACTACTGTACACCACACAATTTTTTTAAAAACAAAAAGTTAGAAAAATTTATGTATAGAAATACTATAATATAAAAAATTTGAATTCAAATTCAAATTTGAATCGGGTATGTAATTTTTTGACTTTAAACTTTGGGTCTATAACTTTAGGTGTAAAACTTTAGATGTATAGAAATACTATATATATAGAAAATATTTGAATTCAAATTCAAATTTGAATCGGATATAATTTAAATTCAAATTTGAATCGGGTATGTAAACTTTTGACTTATAAAACTTTAGGTGTATAATACTTTAGATGCATAAAAATACTATATATAGAAAATATTTGAATTCAAATTCAAATTTGAATCAGATATAATTCAAATTCAAATTTGAATCGGATATGTAAACTTTTGACTTATAAACTTTGGGTCTATAAACTTTAGGTGTATAAACTTTAAATGTATAGAAATACTATATATATAAAAAATTGAATTCAAATTCAAATTTGAATCGTATATATAAACTTTTGACTTATAAATTTTTGGTCTCTAAACTTTAGATGTGTAAACTTTGGGTCTCTAAACTTTAGGTGTGTAAACTTGATGTGTATAAACTTTAAGTGCATAAATTTACTAAAATAGGAAAGTAATTAATGCGGTGCCATAAAAAGGAAACCAGATGGAGAGAGGGGGGGAGGGGGATTGATCGCTACCCCCGTCCCCAGCCAATTGATCGCCGATTAGGATTTCCGTATACCAGCTGGGTTACATGTGCGTAGGCCGTAGAGTAATTAAGCTTACGATATGCTGTTGATCTTCCCAGTTACTCCCTCTAGTTAGGTTTATCTGATGCTTCTGAGAGCTAAAATACTATGTGTGTAAGCCATTTTCACTATCCGAAACGTCACATGATTTCATCCGATGGTAGTAAGCACACATTTTCAATGAAAACCGATAAAATAAATTCACAGAATTTCGAGGTTTAATTTCGACGCCATAGACGAAAGCGGATTCCAAGTGAAAATTTCGAACCCCTAAAAAAGGTGAAAATTTTGGAGGATTTTTGAGAAATCATATTGGAAACATTAGATTTTATCGAAATTTGACAAAAAAAAAGGATTTATCCGGCGTTCGGTCGATAAATGGTATTTTCTAATAGACACCACAGTAATGTGAATATGTTTGATAATATGTTAATTTGTCACAAAACACCGGACGTATTAAAATATATTATCCACCCAATTAATAAGATAGAATCCACATAAAATGTGAATTTTGACCTTATCTTCTTCTCCATTCTTTCAGTTTTTCTCCGGTACCGAGTTTGCCGCTGCTGCACCGTGCAGTCATGCAACCACTACTCACGTTCGTGTGAGCACAAGCCGCTACCCCGCCGCACCGCCTAGTCGTGATGCCGCTCTTCACGTGCTCACTCCCTGTTGTGCTTCATGTCACAGTCCACTCATATGACCCTCCCTCAAGGCCGTTGCCATCGCGCTGGCCCACTATGCAGTCCTCACTGCCTACGTTACCAGATACGGCGATACGGACACGGATACGTGATACGGCGATACGCCATCTTCCCAAAAACAAGGATACGGGGATACGCATATATATACATATATATTAAAAAATAGAAAAAAAATTGAAGAGTAAATTAGACATTAGCATATATAGCAGAGCACGCAACACCAAGTCATCACCATCAGATTCCAGTATCTTACCAAAGTAGGAATAATATAAAGCTAAAGCAGTGCATATATAAGTGCAGGATTACAATATCTCAACATACCTCCACAGGAGCTTCTTTTCATCATCATTGGATGGAATCACACGAACAGCATTTTAAGATGTTGCGAGCCATTGTTGGTCCACTGCCACTAGATGCTCGTCTCTCTTGATGCATCACCAAGACACCAACAACATTGCCACTATTATTGCTACCACTGCCACTACTTCCACTTCTAAAATCTATTGAATCTAACAAATACGATGGAGGCCTGAGGAGATTTACCAGCGGCTTGCAGCTGCTGACGACGGCGGCGCTGCGCCCGGCGGAGACGACGGCGGACGCGCGGAGCTGCAGGCTAGAGCGAACACAGCCTCACTACGCGTGAGAGGAATGGATGGTTGGAAGAAATCAAGGGCGGCACCAAAGTCATTTTAGTTGAATTCTCTCTCCGATCCTAATGGAAATAATAATTTAATAGTCTTAGTGTATTTTGTAGCAAATTAACAATTTTTAGTGTGTCCTCGAACAAATTCACGTTTTTACAATGTTTACTAACAAATATTATATTTTTATAAGTGTCCGCTATCAAAATTTACCTGTATTTATCCATACCAAGAACCACGCACTCGTCGACACGCACGCTCTCCAAATCGCGTTACAAAAAGAGGTGACCGATCGACCGACCGGAACAGCATTCGATCGCCACACAGGAAAAGTCGGCACGTAAATCCACCATCGTCCTCTCCCTTCCCTTCAATTCCCAGACACATCATCGCACATGCCCATGCACGCATACATATATCCTCCTGACCTTCAATTCCCCTACACTGGAGTTCTACGGTCCTGTTTGGAGAAGTTTGTCCCAGCTACAGCTTTTCCCAAAAGCTGCTTCTGCTAGAAGCTGCCCCAAACAGTCCACGGTTTTTGATAATATGTAATTATAGATTCTGAAAAATAAACTAAGAAGCCAGAAGCTGGAGAAGCTGGGTTTCAGAGCTTTCCCAGATTCTCATAAGCTGGCTATCAAACAGCTGCTTCTCAGAATTTCAAGATCTCTAAATAGGCCCTACAACTGTTGTTGTAATACGTAGTGTATGTGCGCATCACGCCCACGCATGGATGCATGTGCCGCACTGCCGCCCCCTCCTGGACCGATCGTGCCGTTCTTTCGCAGGCCGTACCGTCTTCGCGTACTTGCACAGGACAACGTGGAGTAGAGGTCTCTTTTTCTTTTCCTTTCTTTTCGGTCGATTGAAAGGTCAGCCATCACGGTCAGGTCAATCCACGTCGTCCCCGCCTATTGAAATCCCTCCGAAAAAAAAATGTTCTCCAGATTATTTTTTAGGTACAGACGAAGTACAACTTTTCTTTTGCTCCTTCGTTTCGAATTTGACATTTTTGTTTATGAAAAACATGCGTTTTTCTATACTCCATGGATATCATTTTGACAACGGCCTTAATTACTTATATATAGTTGAATTAATACTATGTATTTTTAACTTATGAAGGAAATACTTTCTCTGTCTTAAAATATATGACGCAATTAACTTTTTTATAATATATTTAATCATTTATTTCATTTAAAAGTTTAACATAAATATGTAAAAGTATAAGTTAGGATTTTAATTTCTTTGATGATAAAATAAGTCACAATAAAATAGGTAATGTTTTATGTAACTTTTATAATAAGATTAATGCTTAAATATTATGCGAAAAAATTCACGCTGTCATATAAGTTGGGATGAAGATAGTATATATAATATGCATACGTATTGTACAGTCAGGCACAGAATATACCTCAACTGGTGGCTGGCATTCCTTTTTTTTTTTCCCTATTGGAGCAGAAAGTTGAATTTATATATTGTTCTGTTTTGATCTCTATTTATTGTAAAAACATCTAGATTTTTTTTTTCATATGCGTGTTGCTAATAAACATTTTTATATGGTACGTTCACACACAGACCCAACTTAGTTAGGACCTTAATGAGGCACACACTTCAACTCTATCTAACTCTAATAGTTTTTATTGTGTCAATATTACCAACTAGGAAAATCTTGGGATGAATGCCGATCTCGACCATAGAATTATTAACAATGAACTGTCCAGATTTACTCTAAACCAATTTACCGTACCAATCTCTGAATAGGGCTGAAATTTTGAGAAATTAACCCTTTTACAAAACTTATTTCAAGAATAATCTATGAGAAAAACTAATTCTAAAAATGAGCCGTGACCTCAGCACCAACTCCAATAGCGCTAAAATATAGCGTCTCAGTGTCAAAGTTTTTGGTGCTGAGACTGTGTCCGACGTGGCACAAAATCGCCACAGCAAGAGAGCTCAGCGCCAGCTCACGCTGACCTATGTTCTGGATATAAAGGGTGTGCAGTATGAGTAAGCAGCAAAGTAGTGCTAGCCTGTTTGTAGCATGTTTTTTCTCCCACGTGAAGGTACTCGGGGCCTGTTTGGTAGAGCTCAAATTCCTAAATTTAGCTCTAGGAGTTGGGTCTGGAGTGGAGTTGTGGAGCTGCCTAAACCCAGCTCCACCTCTCTAGTTCATTTTGTGAGATACCTACCCAACTCCGCTCCCATTTCAAGTGGAGCTGAAACTATTTGGTTGAGCCCCTCAAACCTTAGAACGATTCCTTTCTTCTTCTTTTTTCTATTTGTCCTCACTTGTTCTGATGCTTTTCTTTTAAAATATCACATATTTTGTTATTTTACTTTAAATTCCGGCAAACAATTTGAGAACTTATATTATAATATTAATCATAATTTAGCTCAATAGCTACTGTTGTCGAATAGACAACTGCGTCATGCCTTTCGGCGTGGTTCTCTCAACAGTAGTTGGAAATAAGAACGATTGTATTACTCAGTGAAAAAATTTTTTTGGATCCCTCTATTACATGGCCCTAGGGGGCTATTTATACCCCTATTACAGGTTCTCCCTATTAGAGTTTAGATTTTACAGAGGAATTTACATGGTTAACCTTATGATAGGGACATTATTGAGGGCACACAGTGTCCTTTACATGTATGGGCCCCTATTGGGCTTAAATGACTCAGGCCCCATTCGTTTGCCGAAATCCCCCGAAGGATGTAGCGGCCCGCTGGGCCTCTTGAAGGCGAGGTTTTGTTCTCCGCGAAGCCCATGCCTTGATGCCGAGGCCTTCGCCTCATCATCTTCGCCCGTGCGACCCTCTGACAAGGCCCTCGCTTGGCGAAGCTGGCGTATCCCAAGCCACGGCTTTCGCCTTGTGGCTTTTCGCCCATATGGTTTCTTCTTCAATCCTTCGCCGCTTGCCTCCGGTCTGAGCCTGTTGTCTAATATCTTGGTTTCGGCAGGTCCGGCCGCTTCATGGTATGCATCCAACAGCTACAAATTTGTTTTTTTTAAACTCGGAAGGAGCACACATTTGCTTTAATTTTAAACAAATAATAATAATTAGTTTAATAATAATAAGTTTGCATCTTTTCAGTCTTAATTTAAAATAAAAACAAACTTAAAATACACTTGAACTTTTGAAAGAAAATTAAAAGAGCAAGTTTGGAACTAAATGGGAAACAAAATGCAAAGACGAAGGGGTAAGAGTCAAACCCACGCCCCCATACATGCATCATGCATGCCTCAAGAAACAACCACTATGCTAAGCCATGCTCGCTGATCTAGTGTCTTCCACGCCTTATCTATCTGGATCTAGGTCAACGCCAGATCAGCGGCGCTGAGCTCTCTCGACGTAGCGATTTCGTGCCACGTCATCAACACGGTCTCAGCGCCAAAGACTTTGGCGCTAAGATGTTATAGCTCAATGCTATCGGGGTTGGCACTGAGCCACGGCTCATTTTTAGAATTAGTTTTGACTTGGATTATTTTTAAAATAAGTTTCGTAAAAGAGTCAATTTTCCAAACTTTCGGTGAATAGGATCCGATGGATCACATAAGAATAACAGCCAAACGCAAAGCGGGCAAAAAAAAAACACCAAATCTCACCAAACGACATTCGTGCGGCGCAGGTGGAGTGGACGGAGCAAGTACGCAAAACAGCAAGCAGCATTGCCGCCTTGGCTTTGGCTGGTGGCTGCGGCGTGCGGCGGGAAGCTTCCCGGAAGCTTCGTTTCCCCCCCCCCCACGTCGCCGTCCCACGCAATCAAACCGCCACGGGATCAATCACCCCCGCCCCGTCCGTACGTCTGCGTCTGCAGCCTTTCCGTTTCGTTTTCCCATTGCCAGTGCATTGCCTATCTCTATATATCCATCCACCCATCTCATCTTTTGTCTCTTTTTGCTGCTGGTGTAGTATTGTTCATTTATAGTACATGCATTAAATATCGAGATTAAGCGGAAACTAAACATATATACCCTCGAATGAATTAATTAACTGAATCCGTAAAATATGTATGGTACTACGTGTTTGTTCCTTTTTTTTAAAAAATATATATAATTTGATGGTGTTAGATGATGCGAAGGATTGCATTACATTGATGATCCAATAATTCGCTCACGACGAAAACGAATAATTGCATCTGTGGTTTTTGTTCTCCTCTTCCTCTTCTTCTTCTCCTCCCTACTACTATATATGAGCTCGCCACTACTGCCGCTTCTCCTCGTCCTGTACAAAACTACACACCATCACGAGAACCTCCTCCTCGTGGCGGCGAGCTCTTGCGACTCGACTCTCGCGTCGCGCGCGCGCACGCACGGCGCCATCAATCGATTCTCGCATCCATCCATCTTTGCCTATCGCAATTCTGGCGGCGCGCTGCGCATAGGGAGGGAGGGGGATCGAATTTGATCTAGTGGTGATCGATGGGAGGTGGGGCGGCGCGGCGATGGAGGCGGGGCGGAAGCTGGCGGCGCGGCACCCGCACGGGCGGAGCAGGACGGCGCACAACATGTCGTCGTCGTCGCTGCGGAAGAAGTCGGACGCCGCGCTGGTGCGGAAGGTCCCCGTGGCGCCGCTCCGCCCGCTGCTCGCCAACCTCCAGGAGGTCTTCCTCGCCACCAAGCTCGCCGTCCTCTTCCCCGCCGTCCCGCTCGCCATCGCCGCCCAGTGCTTCCGCTTCGACCAGGTTAATTCAATTCCCCATTCCATGTTCGCTTTGACCATCCTCTCTTGTCTGCAGCTTTGGTGTTCGTTGCGTTTTTTTTTCTTTTTTCTTTTTTCATTTTTTTTTTCGAGTTCGGCGTTTGCAAGCGGCGGTGACCAGGTGGCAGGCCGCTGCGGCGCCTTTTTTAAGTTTTTTTTTTAACTAGTATAAACCGAGATATAGTACTGTAGCTTTTTGCTGGTAAGGCCACATGGGCAACTGCACGGCTGCACGAGGGCTGTGTCCTTGCACTCCTGTTTCTTCTCTCTCTCTCTTTGACACTTTATTTATGGTGTAGAGGATTAATTTTCGTAACTGCAGTGGAATTAGCCATCAATGTCTAAAGTGGTACTAGTAACAGTGTTAAAAAGTATACATACAAAAAATGTTGTCTTGTACCACTAGTACTAGTGTTAAACTGGCCATGGACGTTCCGGTGGACTTCCTGATTCCACTTGAAAATTAGGCCAAATTTTACAAATATAGGGTGGCATTGTTCCAACAAACCCTTTGGCTAATGGGACAGAGAAATTATTTTCCACCCACTAAAAGACATCTTTAAATTCTAATCATTCATTCTCACTTTTTCATTTAATTCTAATCCTTCATTCATTTTCAAATCTCAATCCCATCTCATATTTCATACTACATCCGTTTCACAATGTAAGTCATTCTAGCATTTCCCACATTCATATTGATGTTAATGAACCTAGATAGATATATATATGTTTAGATTCATTAACATTAATATGAATGTGAAAAATGCTAGTATGACTTACATTGTGAAACGGATGGAGTATTATCCAAACACACCCTAAGTACATTTACGGCCTCTTTTAAAGAAGTCAATAAATTACAGAAATTTCTCATAAATCAGTTCAATTTCCACAAAATTCCTAGGCTTGATGACGCAATAAGCATCCATGTCTGCCAGATGGCCCAGATGTAACCTGAAATACAGGCCTAGGAATTAAAATGTGGAGCACTTCATTATTCAGTATTTTAATTTTCTGTTATGAACTGTTAGCTTGTGATTTCCTCCCTCCTCTGTGATAGTAGAATATTCCCCCACAAAACATACTCTGTGATAGTACTAGTTTGTATTGCTTGCTGGTGGAGCCTATTAGCTTCGCCAGTTAGTTTGCCTCGTAGGGACACAAATATCCTGCCGTGGAGCCCTGAGCTTTGAAGAAAACCCATCTGTCTCCTTGCAGCAAAAACTGAACTTAATTTGTCATCTTGCAAATTGCACTCGATTCCTCTTTGATCCGCCAAATTAGCGGCGTCATGCCGTTTTGCTGCTTGCTGAGTAGACGACAGGATTCTGCCGGTACAAGCTGCTGGGACGATGACGAATCCAGCCCATTTAATTCTTTGCCTCCTGGTTGAGTGTACTTCTACCCCAGAAAGTGATCAATCTCCGTTGTGTTTTGGAGCTTGGTGAATCAGGGGGTTTGATTGTGTGTTGTGCTAATAGATTTAGCTTGGTTTTTAGTTTCGAAAGGAAAACAGATTTAGGTTGGTTTGGAGATAAGTTCACACTCTATGCTGCATGCATCAAGCATGGATGATGAGTGTCAAGCTACTCCAGTAAAGGTTGGAAGTGTTGGATTTTAGTGGTTGAGGTCAACATTCTGTCACATTTCCTGATTAGTTGGAAGAGACATGTTTTATTCCTTCCACGTGGCATCTAATTATTTAATTGTGATGCAGGTATTTTGGTTGTTCCAGTGCTAGTAAATTAGTGATAAAATAAAATAATGCGTTACCTTACAGTACTTTCCTTTTTTTTTTTGTCGATATGTCTTCATCTTATACTTTTAACTACTATTGAACATTAATCCAATACGAGTATGTGTTGACATTGGGCAAACAAATATTTATATTGACAGGTGTGGGTGTTCGCTCTTAGTTTACTGGGGCTCATCCCTCTCGCCGAGCGAGTCAGCTTCCTCACAGAGTAAGCTACTCGTTACAGAAGCAATTTTTATGTCCAGTTTTTAAAAATTCTGTTTATAATTCGAATGCTGAAATTTTGCATTTTGCTACTGAAATTTTGCAGGCAGATTGCACTCTACACCGGTCCCACCGGTAAGTCATAGCGATCAGTCCCAAACTGAAAATAATTTAAGACTTCATATTACTCGTGGATGGAATCATCTTTCTTACCATCAAAATTAACTTTGACACTTGTTTCTCTATGGTTGTAGCAAATGTCTTTTTTTATTATAAAAGATTAGAAAAAAAATGTCTCATTTTTTTGCTAGAGAAACCAAAAAAATTAATGCTGCATTTGTCCACATGTAAAACGGATGGATCTATTAGCTCTTGATTAATTAAACATTAACTAAAACAAACTTAAAAGATAGATTAATACGATTTCTTAAATCAATTTTTTCTATAAATGCATTTTGCAACAAGCGCACCGTTTATCAGTTTAAAAAAAATGAGGATGGAGAACAAAAAATGAGCTACCAAACACAGCCTAAGCTTTGTAGAGGAAGTAATTGAACTTGTTGTGTGTTGATGATGGTGGCAGTGGGCGGGCTGCTGAACGCGACGTGCGGGAACGCGACGGAGCTGATCATCGCGCTGTTCGCGCTGCTCAAGGGGAAGATCGAGGTGGTCAAGTGCTCGCTGCTGGGCTCCGTCCTCTCCAACCTCCTCCTCGTCCTCGGCACCTCCCTCTTCTGCGGTGGCGTCGTCAACCTCGGCGCCCGCCAGCCCTACGACCGCAACCAGTCCGACGTCAGCACCGCCCTCCTCTTCCTCGCCGTCCTCTGCCACTCCGCCCCGCTCCTCCTCCGCTACGCCGTCGCCGCCGGCGAGCATTCTGTAGCTGCCACCTCGGCCGCGGCGTCCCTCGACCTCTCCCGCGCCTGCAGCTTCGTCATGCTGGCGTCCTACGTCGCCTACCTCTTCTTCCAGCTCAAGACGCACCGCCAGCTGTTCGAGCCGCAGGAGGTGGACGGCGCCGACGCGGGGGACGACGACGAGGAGCCGGCGCTCGGGTTCGCCAGCGCGCTCTTCTGGCTCGCCCTCATGACCGCCGTCATCTCCGTCCTCTCCGAGTACGTCGTCGGCACCATCGAGCCCACCTCGCAGTCCTGGGGCCTCTCCGTCAGCTTCATCAGCATCATCCTCCTCCCCATCGTCGGCAACGCCGCCGAGCACGCCGGCGCCATCATCTTCGCGCTCAAGAACAAGCTGGTAATTAAAAACAATGTGCATCCCATGCAAACGATCAGTCTCTTTCTCGTGAAAACAAATCAATGTTTAACTTGCTAATTAATGTAACATAACCTGGTGTTTGATTCAGGACATCACTCTTGGGGTGGCTCTGGGATCGGCCACCCAGATATCCATGTTCGTGGTGAGTGCTGCTGCTTACTTACCAAGTACACATCCTGTAGTTGTTCTGCTCTCATCCGGTTGAACGGATTGCCAAATCATGATGGGGTTGCAGGTGCCACTGAGTGTGCTCGTGGCCTGGATCATGGGGGTCCAAATGGATCTTGACTTCAAGCTGCTAGAGACCGGCTCTCTGTTCATGGCGGTGCTGGTGACGGCCTTCACCCTGCAGGTACACTGTGACTCGTGCATTTTTACTTTCAACAAGTGGAAATGGAATTTAGTCACCGGAAATTACTCAGATAACAGGATATCATCTAAGTGACATGTTGCAATTCAATGTATCAACTAAATTGATGGGCTTGATTTACAGGATGGAACATCGCATTACCTGAAGGGGATTCTCCTCCTCCTGTGCTACATTGTCATCGGCGCATGTTTTTTCGTTGCGAGACAACCTGCAGGTATGTTTGCCTTAGTAAAAAAATAGCATGTTTTTGTGCTTGATTGTAAGTCGTATTCACAATAATCCTTCGCATGATAGGCCATGAAAACAGCAATGGAGCCTTGCTGGATGTACCAACCGGCTCCATGAGTGTTCAGGCCGCATGATGGGTAAGCTAGCATAATCTTGTTCTAGCTAATACAAAGACATGTGATCATTTAATATAGAACATTGATCTTTAATTTTGAAGAAAATGATAGAAGATGACTTAAAAAAAAATTAATACGTATAGCTTCTGGTCCTGCCGTATCTCTCAATGTGGACCACCGTATATTTGTCATGATTTCCAGCATCTGGTGTGACTGAGTAGCTAATTTGTCGGACTCTTGGAATGCTTAAGTATGCCCCCATGTGTCTGAACAAGTCATCAAATAATAGCATGTAGTCCTGGCAGGATGCACACCAATCCCTTTCATTGATATTAAACTATATACTAACCTTTTGGAACAGAGTGTTTTTACTCTTGGAGAGCAGAGTTGTACTGTAGTGCAATAGTACTTAATTTCAGCTAACCACCTGTACTCTGCACAATTCTTAACTATGTCCAGTCAGTTATCTTCATATGAGAACATGGAGGTTTTTGTCCTTCAAATGAGCAAGACTATTAGTAATAAGATTTCCAGCTCCATAATGTGCATCTGATGCATGGGAAAATTTTCAGATCAAGAGATGTCTCTTGAACAAGACATGGAGGACAGCAAGCAATGTACCTTGGCTGTCAAGTCACTTGGGAGGGTAGCTCTTCATGTGCCAGCAAGAAAGATCATGATCATCAGAGTTTCCTGAAGGGATGCATTGAAAGTTGCGCGGAATGCATGTCAAGGTGTTACTAATCCTTATAGGATAAGGATGCAATAAGGATATCCATATATATTTGTGCCCAATCCTATACCCAGTGTACATGAGCACATTTGTTCCATCTATGCAGCTCTTAATAAGATAGTATTTGCGGTACAAATCTATGCTCTCCTAGGTCCTAACAGGGTGATGATGTAAGAGCAGATCATGTTTATGTCTGCAACTCTACTTCTCTATTTCATCTTAAAACTAGAATGTTTTTCACCATGATCCGACAATGAAGTGACAACTGCCGAGGTTTCAAGCAGCGTAACAAAAAAGAAGATTAGGACAACCAAAAGAAACGCCTAAGAAAACCCACCATTTCTATGAATTGAGACTGAAAACTCCTGTTTTGTTTTCTGGCATCTCCTTTTATCAAGATGAAAACATTATGTTCATTTCCTTCCATGTTGATATAAATGTATAGTTCGCAAGGAACGGAAGAGGTTTTTTTCTTTTAAAAACATAATGCTTAAATAATGTTTCTTTTTCAAACATCTGTCCATGTTCTTGCCTAGGAGTTAAATGTGCCTCATTTGTAAGGCTCAGAATAGAACTAGTTTTCATTTACCTTGAGAAGCCTGAACAAAACAGAGGATGCTAGAGAGCAAGCAATCTTCTGGCTTCATGTTGTGAAACACCACAATGATGATATCAGAGTCCTGAATGGTACCCATTGTTGCACGAAATGCAGCTTCAGGAGTCAACTTCATTGCCAATTAGCCAAACCAAGAAGGAAACACGACTCCTATGTGACACCTAACAGCAGAAAAACGATCTGTGCAGCAGATCATATTAGGAACAAAAACACAAGGAACTTCAGCCTAAATACTTGGACATATTATGCCAATCTTTTATCTCCTTAGCAGTACTTTTATTGTACTCCCTACATGTTAATTTATATACCTGGTACGAGTAATGATCGACTAAAACATGTGTGAGCACTGAACAATCCTGCATAAGTTTAACTGTATTTTACTTAACATTTTCCATATCTAATTGAAAAGGCAATGCCCCTGCCAGAATTTTAGAAAAAAGAAGAAATGAGACAGCAAGTGTAAACTAAATCCTTGTTCAATCGTAGAACTAGAAGCAGTACGATCTGCTCTTTCCATGTTTAGATATTTCCTTTGCCATTTCTGTACTGACAGTGCATTCAAAACTATAAGATGTTCTTCTTGATTGCACAAATGACTAAAACCGACGATTAGCAGTATACCACATGTGAATTGCACGATAGATTAAACATTTTTGTCAGCTATTGCCGCCTTGCGAATCATTAGGGTCTCCATGGAGGCCGCGCTTGAGATGCCAATCTGCTAGCACGGCCTGAAGAACGGACCATATCACCAGTGGGACGTTGGCTGTTCACCGGCCGTCCTGCCCATCGCTGCTGATGCAGCGGAGCATGCTCCCTCGGCCGCTCACCACTGCCACGCCTCATGTTCGCAGCCTGCGATCCCCATGCTCGGCTATTACTGATCTGAGGTCCGCTGTGCTGCTGCTGGAGATGGACACCAGGAATGTAGAAGCTCGTGTACGGCACGACAGCGTAGAAGAACCCCTTCTTGCATACCTTGGTGACACGCATTGATCTGAGCTCAAGTGTGAAGACACCAGCATCTGTTCTCAGGAAGATGATATTGGCACCCTCCACGAATCCAATTGGTAGCACTGGGGCAGAGTGATCAAGATTTGGTAGCAGACTGTCTAGCTCAATGACCCTGCACTTCTCCCATCTTGCCACACCATGATCCAGGCTCACATCCATTGACCACACAGAGAGGAGGCTGTGATCCTCCACGGCCGCGAGCCCAAGCAGCACGCCATCGTTGTCCAGCGGCATGAGCACGAAGCCATCGTCGAGCTCAGCCGGCGGATCGATGAGGGAGAGGCGATGGTGTTCCATGTCGAACTTGACGACTCCGATACCAAACACGAGGGCGAAGTAGAGCGAATCTCCGATGAGGGTGGCGGGCTTGCCCTCGACGCAGAGCTCGGGTCCTCGGGCGAGGTGAGCGGAGGTCGGTGGGCTCCACTCGCCGGACTCCGACGAGTACACGGCCGCCCACGCCTTGTTGTCCTCCTCGGTGCCCACGACGACGACGCGGAAGGGGCCCTCGTGGCAGTCGAGGTGGTCGCAGCCGCCGCCGCCGCCGGCAGCGGCGCAGAGCACCGCGGCGTTGTAGTAGAAGAGGTACGGGACGTCGGGGCGGGGAAGCCGCCGCAGCAGCTGGCCCGTCATGGGGTGCCACACGACGAGGTCGATCCTGGTGGGGTAGGCGTCGAGGAGGGCGCGGCCGTGGCGGCAGTCGAGGGCCATCCCGCAGTGGAGCTCGGGTGGCGGCGGGGGGATCGGGAGGGCGGTGGTGGGGACGAAGCCGTCGGGGTGGTCGGGGTCGTCGAGGTTGTGGAGGAAACCCAGCAGGGGAGGCGGCGCGCGGCGTCGGCGGCGGCGAGGAGGAAGGCCCGATCGGAGAGGAGGCGGCGCCAGCGCTGCAGGCGGCGGGGCGCGGGCGAGGCCAGGCGGGCTCGTCGGGAGGGAGGCGGAGGAGGATCTCGTCGACGAGGTCGTCCATCAGCTCCGGCGGATTCATCCTTCTCCGGTTCGCCGGCGCGCCGGCTCCTGCTTTTGGGGTTCAGAGTAGAAATTTGGGATTATTTCATCAGAAGGGAATGGAATTTACCATTCTCAATCAACTCAAAAGAATAGTACCTTTTCTCCTCCTAATACATTATTATGATTTTTCTAAAAACATATTTATAGATCCATGTTTTTTTAAAAGAATAATCAAATTGTTTTAGACTCTAAATTACCTGCAGTTGTATAGTGTTATAGTGTTATAGTTAGACAGTAAATTTCAAAAGTTACGCTATAAAACAATATTTGCATTGTAATTTTTCTAACACACAATGTACAAATGAATTAGGATTGAAAGTAATTTATTACTACCTCCGTTTCAAGTTATAAAACTTTCTAGCATTACCCACATTCATATAGATGTTAATGAATGTAGGCACACATATGTGTTTAAATTCATTAACATATATATGAATATGGACACATTTTAGAAAGTCTTATAATATGAAACGGGGGAAGTACATGTTTGGAAGAGAAGAAATGAGATAGAAACATAGTAGTACTTACATAACATATAAGAGAGAATAGCCACGTAGGAAAAACATAACTGAAATTAAGTAAAAGAAAACGACGATCTACTTGGAGTAGCCATGGCGATGATGACGAAAAGATACCACGTGACCCACACCTCACACTCTGCCACCTCTCTTTTTTCCTACACACCTTACTCTCATTGTACTTCACATCATCCTACCCCCACCGTACCTTTAGAGCATCTCCAACAACCTCTCCAAACACCCATATAACCAACTCTCTATCTCTATCTGATTTAGCTAGTCCAACTAGTTACTCGCTCCAACAGCCTCTCCATCTACCATCTCCATTATAAATCTATGACAAATGGGACCCATATGTCAGCCTCTGCTACCCTTTTTCCTTCTCTTCCACCACATTTTTCCCCACCCAAACATCTCTCTTCTTCCTCATGTATTGCTGCCTCCTCCCCACGTCCTCTACCTCGGACAGCGGTGGTCGTGGCTGGCGACAGCGCGGAGGACGGCGGAGGTCGCGGCGTGGCGATGGAGGTTACAGTGGGTGACGACGCGGAGGTCGCGGTCGTAGGCGACGGCGCGGAGGGCAACGACGGTCGTGGCGGAGGTCATGGCGGGCGACGTTGGGAGGGCGGCG
>CM020189.1:4423780-4437321 GCA_009805545.1 Oryza longistaminata
CTGCATCCCAATAACCAAAAGAACTAAGATACTCACCTAGAAGAGAACTTGGAGCATTAAGGTACAACAACTAATTAATCCATTTGCTATATTTCAGTTGTTAGATTCGATTGAGTTGAATATATTACTATTGCCTCTAACTTAAACTTAGGTAGTACCTCTAAAGAGATAGAAAATAATATAGAGACTCTAAAAGCAAGGAAATTGTTCAAGCTAGACTAGGAAAGCTAAACTGGAAAAAAGAGATGTAAAAGACAAAGACACAAGAGGAGGTGGTGGAGTCAGAGACAGAAGGGTGAGATGATAACAGCAAGAGGAAGGAAAAGAGAGGATAATTATAGGAGAAATATTGTAAAATTGCATATTTAGATCAGTTATGCTGATTTAATGTATCACAAAGGAGAAAAACACCTTGGTAGAGGCAACCATCTCCCTTTGTCTTAGATTCATCCTTGAAGTCACTGCAGGTTCTGTTTTCTTAGCCCTGTTCTTCTTTTTGTTAGACACCTCTTGGAAATTGTCCTCTTCATTATCTTCTTCCTCTCTAAGTCTTTCAATGTCAGAATCAATGGGAATCTGACATCTCTCAAAATCATCATTAGTTGGGGAACCTTCATGCGTTAGTAGCATCTCATTTGTCATTTCACCTCCCTCATCTTGAGATTGCATTTCGACTGGTGTCACCATCTCCTGAGACTCTTGTTCTATGACTAGATTTTCCTCCTTCCCCCAGAGCACCATAGTAGTACAACATTCTGCCTTCTCTACTTTCTTCAACAATGAATCTTTCTTTGATGCCAATTTCTTCAGGGTTTTCCCACTATGAGTCATTTGTGTTTTCCCTATGTAAACAGGAGGTGCAGAATATGTTCCAAATCTGCTCCCTTGTTGGCTCCCTTCACCTCTGAGTTTGTCTTCCTCTTGGACTATTTTTGGTTTCGAACTCATCATCCAGGTTCATATCTTCTTCCTGACCCTCATCATCCTTGTTATCCTTACTATCTCCATCATCAGGGGGATTTTGCCTATTTTCATATGGTGGATAGCCCTCTGGCTACCATTTGATCATATAGTCCACCTTGTTGATGTAGATGTGTATGGAGAAGTGTAATTCTCTAGGGTCCTTACGTACAACTCTCACTCTCACAAGCCTATCTCTCCTCAAGCTAGCTCCCTCAATAGCCTCAAATTCCCCAACCAATTTTACAATTGCTTTAACTGAATCTTCTATTCTAGCTAGTTTGAGTACACCATAAATTTTCACCCATACAACTACCAATTCATCTTCTGCCTCTTATGTTATCCCTGTCTCAACCACACTTGCCTTGATCATAGATGTCTCAAAGTCAAAGCTTTTATATGTTGAGATCTTACTCTCACCTTATCAGAAGGAAAATTAATGAGATATTCTTTCTCATTAAGTTGTTTCACTTTTCACTCCCAATTCTACCCCACAAACAGGTGTTTCATTTCAATAACCACCTTCCCACAACTGTCTCCCCATGGATTACTGTCAAAATACCTCTTACTGGAGCCCTAGCTAACTCTGTTTCTGACATATCAACTTGCAGCCTATAGAAACCTTGCCCTGGGATTCCAAATCCACATAGTTTGATACCTCTTTTCATCAAATTCATTGGGCAGTGTGCAGAGATGTGCTAGCATTGTGATGTGAATAACAGAGAGAGGGATTTGGACATGTTGCCTAGTTGTGACCTTCGCAGTACACTTGAAGAATTTGATCTTAGGAGCTCCCGCCCCTCGCTCCGCCTCCACCCCTGGACGGCCTTGAGGTTGTTTCCAATCGCGTGCGCCTTGGTTTGCCCTGGGGTTTTGGGCAAGCAGTTGCCGCCGGAGCTCTTCCTCTTCCCTTGTGTCCTGTCCCCGCCCCCCCTCCCCCCCACCTCCTCCACCTTGCTCCACCGTGCAACGTTTATTGACTTGCCAATCCGACCGATTTGCCAGTCGGCGCTCCATCACCACTTGGGCAAACGAAATGGTGGTCGCACTTGCTCTCCAGGACCTTCCAGATCCAGCACGCTGTGTCACCAAATCGCCGGATCTCGTCACCTCTCGCCAGGAACCCTAGCTGTGGTTGGGTCTCGCCTCGCCTTATCTAGATCTACTCTCGCGAAACAATGGGAGAGATATTGGGGAAAATATCCTCCAATCCAATCCTCACCCGGAGAAAATCAATGCCATCCTCAACATGAAACCGCCGAGCTCCTAGAATGACGTTCAAAAGCTGACTGGTTGCATGGCGACACTCAGGCGGTTTGTTTTGTGACTCGGCGAGCGGGGGATGCCCTTTTTCAAGCTGTTGAAGAAAACAGACAATTTTCAGTGGGGACCCGAAGCCCAAAAAGCCTTTGAAGACTTCAAAAAACTTCTCATTACTCCGCCAGTCTTAGCTTCACCACATCCGCAAGAGCCGCTGTTGTTATACGTGTCGGCAACTTCCCAGGTTGTAAGCACAGTCCTGGTTGTTGAGCGTGAAGAGGAAGGCCATGTTCAAAAAGTCCAACGACCAATCTACTTCGTTAGCGAGGTTTTGGCTGACTCCAAGACAAGATATCCTCAGGTTCAAAAGCTATTATATGGTGTTTTAATTACCGTTAGGAAATTATCTCACTACTTCCAAGATCACTCGGTCACGGTGGTCACATCGTTTCCACTCGGCGATATACTTCATAATCGCGAAGCAAATGGGCGGATCGCAAAGTGGGCCTTAGAATTGATGTCCTTGGATATATCCTTCAAGCCGCGAACTTCGATCAAGTCCCAAGCTTTAGCCGACTTCGTCGCCGAGTGGACTGAGTGTCAAGAAGACATGCCCGAGGAGAAGATGGAGTATTGGACCATGCATTTTGACGGGTCGAAGAGGCTTTCAGGCACTGGAGCGGGGGTTGTTTTAATTTCCCCGACTGGAGAAAGATTGAGCTATGTATTGTGGATACATTTTTCTGCGTCCCACAACGTGGCAGAATACGAGGCGCTTCTTCACGGACTAAGGATTGCAATCTCTTTGGGAATTCGGTGTCTGATAGTTCATGGAGATTCTCAGTTGGTTGTTAATCAAGCCATGAAAGAGTGGTCCTGCCTTGATGATAACATGACCGCCTACCGGCAGGAGGTACGCAAGTTGGAAGACAAATTCGATGGACTTGAGCTCACCCATGTTCTTCGACATAATAACGAGGCAGCCGACAGACTGGCTAATTTTGGTTCAAAATGAGAAGCAGCTCCTTCCGACGTGTTTGTTGAACATCTTTACGAACCAACCGTACCAAGGAAAGAAACAATTGAAGCCACATACACTCAAGTCGTAAGCATGATTGAAGCCGACTGGAGAGAGCCCCTCATAACATTTTTGACCAAACAAGAACTCCCTCAAGATAAAGATGAAGCCGAGCGGATCTCCAGGCGCAGCAGACTCTATGTCATTCATGAGACCGAGCTGTACAACAAAAAGTCCATCGGGAATCCTGCAACGTTGTGTGTCTTTGGAGGAGGGAAGGCAATTGCTAAAAGATATACATTCAGGCATCTGTGGTAATCACGCTGCTGCACGAACCATCGTTGGCAAGGCTTATCGGCAGGGTTTTTTCTGGCCCACAGCTGTGTCCGACGCCGAAAAAATTGTGCGAACATGTGAGGGTTGTCAATTTTTTGCCCGACAAACTCATCTACCAGCTCAAGAGTTGCAAACCATCCCGTTGTCTTGGCCGTTTGCAGTTTAGGGGCTCGACATGGTCGGCCCGTTTAAAAAGGCAGTCGGTGGTTATACTCACCTCTTTGTGGCTGTTGACAAATTTTCCAAGTGGATTGAAGCCAAACCGGTCATCACAATCACGGCAGATAAGGCTAGAGATTTCTTCATCAACATTGTGCACCGGTTCGGGGTACCCAACAGGATCATTACGGATAACGGCACTCAATTCACAGGTGGTGTATTTAAAGATTTCTGTGAGGACTTCGGCATCAAAATTTGTTATGCCTCTGTAGCGCACCCTATGAGCAATGGACAAGTCGAACGCGCCAATGGCATGGTACTCCAAGGAATAAAAGCACGAGTTTTCGACCGATTGCATCCCTATGTCGGCAAGTGGGTAGAGCAGCTGCCGTCTGTACTTTGGTCCCTGCGCACCACTCCTAGTCGGGCTACGGGCCAGTCACCGTTCTTCCTAGTCTATGGAGCGGAAGCAATGTTGCCAGTGAGGTGGAATTTGAATCTCTACGTTTTCGTAATTTCAGCGAGGAGCGCTACGGAGAAGACCGAGTAGATGATCTCAACCGACTGGAAGAAGCCCACGAAGCAGCCTTAATTCAGTCGGCTCGGTACTTGCAAGGGATGCGCCGTTATCATAATCGCAATGTTCGATCACGAGCTTTTTTAGTCGGCAACCTGGTTCTGAGAAAAATTCAAACTACACGGGATCGGCACAAGTTATCTCCCTTGTGGGAAGGACCATTCATAATTTCCGAAGTCACTCGGCCAGGTTCTTACCGACTCAAGCGTGAAGACGGTACTCCTATCGACAACTCCTGGAATATCGAACATCTTCGTCGTTTTTATGCTTAGGCATTACTTTTGTATTTCCCTCTTTGACTGCTAACATCAAGCTTTTCCTTAAGTTATCAGTCGGGGGCTACTATAATAATAATGGAGTGTGATTTTTATCAATTCAATTTGCTTACCTGATTTATTATTGCCTTGCTTGATTTTTTGGCTTAGTCAATGAGGACTGAAAGTTTTTTTAATAACTTTTGCGGGTTTTAGGCTCAATAAGGTTTGACAAAAGCTTTTAAGAAATCAGGAGCTAAGTTTGAAATATCAAGCACAACATAAATTCATCAGTATTGTACAAATTGTGCCTCCATCATCATCATCATCAGAATCATTGTTATAATATAACATCAATCAGTATCAGTTTTTTCATCATCGGAATTATTAGATCCAGTCGGCCGGAGGTCGTTGTCCTGGAATATCTCAACTACATCAACGGCTATCTTATCGGCGGCTTTCTGCGCATCGTTGATGAGGTCAAGGGCGGCTTCTTCGCTTGTCCCGTCTGCAAAGCCATCAACGGCGTCAATGTCAATCTTCGGGTACAAAGACTTGGTCATTGCCAACGCCAAGCTCGCTCCCATACTTCCAGCTTCCTTGATATTCTTGAAATATGTATCCGGAGCAATTCTCAGCTTGTTGAAGATTTCGGAAGCATCAAATGTACTCGGACCATTGTTATTGAAGAACATGGCTTGGACGAGTGGTGTAGCGGCGTTGGCGACTTCATCTCTAGCTCCCTCAAGCCTCTTAATTTTGTTGACCAAGACATCGAATTGAGCCTGAGATTTGATCTTGCGATCTACATAAATAGATTTATATCAATGAGTGGGCATAAAGAAAGAAATGGATTTTGAAGTATTAGTTACCAGTACCTTCAACATCTTTCAGAGCCGAGTCCCTCTGTCTCGCCAATTCGGCCTTGTCTTTCTCCAGAGCTTGGATCCGCTTTTCCAGTTCAGATATCTTGGCAGCTTGCACTGTATCGCTTCTTGTTGGTTGATATCACAAAGATAGCAGCATAAATGAGTCAGACAGGGATGAGAGTTACCTTTTGATGAACCGCTCAGTTCAAAGTTGGAGTCCTAGAGCTCGGCGATTCGGTCTCTCATATCATGCTCAGTCTTCCTGGCAAGCTCCTTAGCTTTGTGCAGCTGGTTTCTGGTGGCTTCTAGGGTTCCAAGATGGGGAACTAATTTCTCAAGAGTCGCGGTCTTCGCCTCGTTCCTGAGATGGATTCTCTGCATTGCCAATTTATCCGTTTTTGAGCAAAGTTGCTGACAGAATGATTGAAGCTGTGTATAAGAAGACTTACATTTACGAGGCAAGTAGCTTGGCCGAGTGTCTTTTTCAACAGACATACTTCCTCAACCTCTTTTTGTTTGTTTATTACGATTCCCTGGGGCTGCATTTCGTCATCCCACCACTTGACTAAAATGGGTGGGCTAGAATCTTCAGCCGATTGTATCCGAAGGACCTCTTCTTCGTCGCCGACCATCGGGCCTTAGGCATTCATGGATAATGGTGAAACAATTGAAGAATGCCTGTCAGATCAAAACAGATTTGGAGGATTTGCTTACCTGTTATAATTTCTGGTCGGGGACGAGCAGGTCCTTGCACCCTAACAGGGGAATTAGTTCCAGAGTTGGCGCCAGTGCTCGCCTTGGGAGGGCTATCAGCCTGGGTCTCTACCTCTGGGATATCATTATTTTGCTCTGTGCCCGACTGATTTCTAGTCGGGGGCTCCTGATTAGCACCAACTCCAGCTTCGGCCGACTGATTTCCAGTTGGGGGCTTGTCGCTGGTCTTTACGTTGTCGGTTGTTGGTTGGTTATCACTCGGGCGATCTTTGGCGGTCGGCCTCGGTTTCTTTTGAAGAGCCCGTCTCCATGTCAGCCGGCTCAGAGTCTTTTCCAGAAGGATCTATGTCAGATGGCTTCCTACAAATTTGAGTTATGCTATCAGTGCTATTTCAATAGTGGGAGAGCGGCAATACAAGGAAGATGGCCAAATGATTTGTACCTGGAAGATTTCCTAATTTTCGGCATGGGACGACTGGATGTTTTCTTCTTCGGATTAGTTTGCCTTGGTTGTTTCCCAGTCACCTCTTTGTTGCCAGTTTTTTCGGCATCATCGCCCTCATCATCACTCAGAACCAATTTCCTCTCACGAGAGTCTGACTAGCTAGTTGATTTTGAGGTGTTTGGTTGAGTATCAGATCGAATTTTTGGTCCTCCACTCGCCTGACCAGTCTGCCGGTGTGGTGATCGGCGTTGAGCAATTGGAGGATCCGACTTCATCAAGGCGAATTCCTGGGCATGATATTTCAAACTTTTAATTAGCTTAACAGAGGATAAGAGCATGCTTTTGAGAAAGGCTGAAATGTTTAAATACATACCGGTGGAGGAGGATTGAAGGCGTTGTATGGCACCACTGGCAGCAAGTGCGAATAACTGACCACGATAGCGTTTGAGAAGATTTTGTACATTCTCTCCTTCATGACCTTAAAATCAAGAGAGTCTGGATCTTCACGGTTCGGGTCATGCTTGTCGTCAAACTCAAAGGCTGTACGGGATCTCTCTTTAATTGGAGCTAGCCAGCTCTTAATAAAATGTCGGGTGATCTGTTCTCCTTGCAGACCTTGATCCTTCAGCTTCAGCATACGGTCCATCAGGGCAAGCGCCTGAGCGGCTTCCTTTCCCATTGGAAGTGAGTTCTAAGTGTCCTGATAAACCGGAGGAAGACAGGAGTACTCGGGGAGTGCAGGCTCGGGGTTTTGTACATAGAACCAATTTGCATGCCAGCCTTTGTTGGAGGTTTTGAAGGGCATGGAGAAATATTTTTGGCTCAGAGTTCCCCTCAGTTGAAATCTAGCTCCCCCAACTACACATGGCTTGCTCTTGTTCGGTTGGGGTTTGAGGAAGAAGATACGGCGGAATAGGGCAAAATGCGGCCTGATGCCCAAAAAAGCTTCGCAGGCATGTATGAAGTTGGCAATATGAACTATGGAATTCGGGTTTAGGTGATGCAAACTAATCCCATAGAACTCTAATATCCCCCGGAAGAATCTTAAGGTTGGAAGAGAAAATCCGCCATAGAAGAAATGAGAAAATACCACGACCTCGTGTGTGTCGGGGGTTGGGAATGCTTCACCGCATGTTGGACGCCACCCAATGATCTCCTTTGCCAGAAGAACACCGTGCGCCACCATCTCCTTCAGGTTCTCCTCTGTTACATCGGAGGGCGCCCACTGACTCTCGAAGCTTTCTCTCTCTTCTGCCATGAATACGGACTGGATGATGCGATTTGGTCCGAAATATGGCTGGGAATGGATGGGGGATCGATGTGGTGGTTGCGCGGAAGGCTTTTGTGGAGCTCAGGAGGATGGATCTGAGTGGATTTGTGAACCCTAGCTTTCGCCGGTGTGGTTTTGCACTGTAGCGGGAAATGGGGAAAGTGGCGAGAGTCTCGGCGGGGAAGACGAAACGACGCTATAACTTCGGCGTTTATTTCGTTAGGATATTGGGAGTGCTAATGGGCCTGGGCCTATACAGTACTTCAGCCCAATTCTATTGCCAGCGTGGCTAGTTGTGATCCTTAGGGACTTAGGCATTTTTTGTTTCGGCGATTTTTGCTCACAACGGTATGGCCTAATGCTGTTAAAATCCTTTTTGACGCAGTTAGTTAATTCCTTGGAATTGCTACGATGCAAACAAAAAGGTACCCGACAGAAAGGTGTCATACTACTTTTGTAAGCCTTTTCAGGCTGCGAAGGCTGTTTGGGTTTTGTTGAGATGATTGGTTTTTGAACAGTCATTCTCTCGGCATGTTATATGCTTATTTTGATTATGGTAAGAGTCATAGCCTAGGCTATTTAGACTCATCAATTATCATGATATCATATTTATACCACATTTGATGGATCTTTTGAGAGTTTTTACTCAGATTCTTGTCATATGTGTTGATTTATGGACCTTTAGAGTATTTTTAACTCGGGCCTATTTATATCTTCATTTTTGGCATATTAAAGCTAAAGCAGTCGGCTGGATGTTTTATTAAACGTTGCATATGCTTAGCTATATGATACTTTGGATGATACGGTTGTAAAACCACTCGGATGGATGTTATTTGCACTTTGACTATATGTTTAGCTTTTAGCTACTCACATAGTCGGGGGCTACACCTAATTAGGTGCATCTATTCGATGCACCTGATTATTTATTTTTAGCCCTTCACAGTCTTTGATTTTGGTACTCGGGAGATCAATACAGAAGAAATTGAAGTACTCGGATTATCGCAATACGTTTCGAGAGAAGGTTATTTCGTCGACTGTAAAGGTCTTAGGGGCTACTGTGGAGATTATGGATACCCTATACCAACACGGCATGTATAGTCCGACTGGGTATGGGGTGCCATGTGTAGATAGAATATCTTTAGAAGGACTCGGGTTAAAATCTAAACTTGTATGCTAAGGAAATATCCGAGATCCTAGTCAGTTACGATTGTATTTTATCTGTAATTACATATTCCGTTAGGGATATAGACTGTATTTTGTAATACGGACCCCTTCCCTATATAAGGAGGGGTCCGGGTGCCTCTAGGGGCACGATTTTCTCCCAAATTATACGATCAATAACATACTCGGCGGATCAATCCTCGGACAGGAGTAGGGTATTACTTCTTGATTAAGAAGGCCTGAACCTGTATAAAATTCCTTGTCTCTAAACACATCCACTTTTCCAGCTTGATAGCCACCCCTTTTAGTATTGCCGAAATCTTGTTTCGACAAAAATATAATACGATTTTAATGGAAAATCGTAAAAATATAGATCGGACAAAATCGCAAGTTTAGCACCCTGTCGAACAATCGTGGTTTGATGAGGGTACCTGTCGAACATCTGCAGTTCGATATGTACCGCAGTTCAACAGGGCAGTTGGTCCAAGGAAAAGAATAAAAAAGTACATGTTGACAGGACATATGGAACAGGCAAAGTTCGATAGGGTCTCAAGTGGGGTACAATGTTTTTCCTCTTTTTAAAAATTATTTTATCACCTGTCGAATTGTCGAATTGCTCTGCGGTTGTTCGATAGGTACCCTGTCGAACCACGGATGTTCGACAGGGTGCTCAAGTTGTGATTTCGCCTAACCGACATACATTTTTGCAATTTTCCATTAAAATCGTATTATTTCCAAAAAAAAATTCACCGTTCACCGGTTTTTGAATTATCTAATTTAAAAAACTAGATTTAATGTTAAAATAATAGGTCCATCGATTTAAGTGTAAATTAACGGTTAGATATTTTTCTTTTTATCAGAATTTTAGGATTTATTAAAGCGCCACGTGGCGGTTTAGGAGTGTTTATAGGATGACATGTGTCGTTTTAGGAGCGTTTGTAGGAAGTTTAATGTACTTTTAGTATATAATGACATGTGTCGTTCCCTTTTTTTTTTTGAGCCACTAACCGGCGTAGCCAAATACTATCCTGCTACTTTTATCTAAAATATAGATATTTTTAGGATCCACCTACACGTCGGGCGCCCGATGGGGGAGAGGGAAAATCGGGCGCTGAAGCATGACATCAGCATGATGCATGCGTGTAAACCACTTTAAACTATTTTTTCTTTTAAATTATTTATCCAAATAATGATCCGATTGCACCATTAAATTCATTACAATTAAATCTTCAAAACAAGACCACACATGGATATATTCCGACGAGAAAAAATTAGCTTATTATTGAATTATTTTTGAATGTTGCACGATGTTCCACCAAGTATATCGGAATTGTTTCACTAAGTAGATCAAAAATGTTTTAGTCGTTTAAATCGGGCGTTGTTTCACCTTATATAAAAACAATGTTTCAACAAATAATGAAAGAATGTTTCAGTTCACTGCAACATTAGATCTGTACATAGTAAAACATTGTGAGCGCACTAGGTGAAACATTTTTCGTGGAACAAAAAATGAAACGAATTTCCTTAGTAGAGGGTTTCTAAAATATGTGGGTGATTTGTTGCAACGGCGTATATGCTAGGGTGTGGGGGTGGCGCGTGAGCTGGAGGTGAAGGCACGCGAGCGAGGCACGGGCGCCCGATTTTTTCTGCTGGGATGATCCATATTTTTAAGATGAGCATGGGTTTTAAGAAAGTTGATGGAAACGATTGAAGAAATATTGTGATTCGTTGAGAAGAGAAAGTATATGAGAAAATTAAATGGATAATAGTTGTGACTAATCGAAAGAATTAAAGGATATATGAAAAAATAGCTTCATTTTAAGATAAGATAGCTGCTAGAAATAGATAAATATTTTAGTACGGATGAAACACCCCTACCAATAGCCACGTTATTTGACCGGACTATATTTTTTTCTATATTTCTTCTGCCGAATCTTGGAAAATTCACATTCATCGAAGGGATTAGAATCCTTTGCAATCAAAGTCATGTGACTTTGTCACTGTCAAGTGGGCCAAATGATCCTGGCCCACTTAGTGACAAAGACACTAATCCTTGTCACAGACTCGCAACAGCAGGCAGTGGCGGCCCGGCGCACCTCCCAGCTTCCCCTCCCGTTGCATCAGCCGTGACGCACTTCCCGACTCCCGTGGAACTCATACCCGCATGATGAGCCCATATCACGCCACATTAATTGCCAGTTTGCCACGGTGCGCTCAACTAGATTCGCACTTCGCCTTGGCACGCGCACGAGCAACAGTTAGCTAGCTAGCTAGCCGGCGCCATCATGTCCTCGTCGTCGACGGCCGTCGTCCCGGCAGCGGCGGCGGCGAGCAGCCGCATCATCCTGGTGCACGGCACGGGGCACGGCGGGTGGTGCTGGTACAGGGTCGCCACGCTGCTGCGCGCCGCGGGCCACCGCGTCCACGCGCCCGACCTCAGCCCGACTCGCCGCGTCGGGCGCCGACGCGCGCCGGCTGCGCGACGGCGCGCCCACGTTCGACGACTACTCGCGCCCGCTGCTCGACGCCGTCCGCGCGCTCCGCGACTGCGAGCGCGCCGTGCTCGTGGGCCACAGCTTCGGCGGCATGAGCGTCGCGCTCGCCGCGGACACGCTCCCGGACAAGGTCGCCGCCGCCGTGTTCGTCGCCGCGCTCATGCCAGACTGCGCCAGCCCGCGCCCCGACGTCATCGAGAAGGTAAACACACATCCAAGAACACTCCTCCTCTGTTCTCACTCGATCAAGCTGACGCAATCTTCTTCTTCTCTTCTTCTTCTTCTCCGGGGAAGCTTCCATTGACGGACTGGATGGACTGCGCGACGGACGCGGAGCACGCGCCGCCGTCGGTGCTGTTCGGGCCGGAGTTCATGCGGCGGAAGCTGTACCAGCTGAGCCCGGAGGAGGACATCACGCTGTCGCGGAGCCTGGTGCGGGTGAGCTCCTACTACGTGGACGACATGCGCCGCCGGCCGCCCGTTCGGCGAGGCCGGTACGGCGCGGTGCGCAAGGTGTACGTGGTCTGCGGGCAGGACCAGGCCATCGTGGAGGCCTACCAGCGGCGGATGATCGCCGGCTGCCCTGTGGAGGAGGTGAGGGAGATCGCCGGCGCCGACCACATGGCCATGTTCTCCGCGCCGGTGGAGCTCGCCGGGCACCTCGCCGACGTCGCCAACACCTACACTTGATTTTGGTTGTACTAGCTGACAACACGTCGCCAGCATAACATACCAAACCGGGAAGAACAGGGGCGGATCGAGGAAGAACTAATAGGAGAGGCTGAACAAGCCATACAAAACTAGCTATAGCCCCCTCTTCAATGAATGTATGATGGCTGTGTTTAGTTCGGCGCAAAGTTTGGATTTTGGTTGAAATTGAAGATGATGTGACTGAAAAGTTGTGTGTGTATGACAGGTTGATGTGATGGAAAATGACTGAAGTTTGGATCCAAACTTTGGATCTAAACACAGCCGATATAAAATTTTAGTGGGAGCTTTATGAGAGCTCTTATGGTTGCAACGCCGGTAGTGGGGCTCGAGACCCATACCCCCCATGGTAGATCCACCCCGAGGAAGACTCCACGCTCTCACAGTAGTTCTGGGTGTGTTTGGTTGCCTGTATCCCCTAGCATGGCTCATCTCTCTCAACAAAGGTTAAGTTTGACCTGGCTAGGAGGATGCAATACAACTGTTTAGTTGGTTGCATTGGTCTAGCTTAGGGATGGCAACGGGTCGGGTCGGGCACGGGCAGAGCGAAACTATGCCTGACTCGAGATCCGTGCCCGTGCCCGACCCACGCCCGCAAAGTCTATCGGCAAAACCCCATACTCGTGCCCATGCCCATCGGCACGGGCATGCCCGACGAGTACCCATTGGGTTTGCTTGCCGTGCGCCGCCGTGTGGCCAACCACCGCCACGCGCCGCCGCCGTGGTGCACAATCGCGTCATTGGCTCTCCGCCCGTGCCGCCGGCCTCCGCCCGCGTCGCCGCCTTGTCGCCAGCCGCCTGCCGCGCTGATGCACCGCCGCGTCGCCAGCTGTCGGGCGATGGTGGAGGAGGAGGCCGGCAACGACGAGGAAGCGAGGAAGCGGAGCTCGACGGCGGTGACGAGTCGGACTCCCGCCGCCGCCGCTGACGCGCCGCTCACGCGCTCGAGTCCGCCTCAGCACCAGGCTCGGCCGCGTCGCCCGCTTCCACCGTCGTCCTTAGAGCCAGCCTGCGCCGCCGCCGAAATTGGAATAAGAGAGGGGAGTGGGGAACAGGAGAGAGGATTGAGTAGGTTAGGTTTCTAGTATATATTAGTGGGCCAAATGGGCCAAAAGAAAGTGGTATGAGGAATAAGAGATGGACCAAAATTAGCTCATACATATGTATCGGGTCAGGTATGATTACCCACGGCAAAAAACAATACCCACCTATTGCCCGTGATGTTCTCCGGTCTCGGGCGGGCGTGCCCACGGGCAAAATATTACACCCATGCCTGTGCCCATCGGGTCGGGATACCGGACCCGCGGGCAAAATT
>CM020189.1:4454929-4593105 GCA_009805545.1 Oryza longistaminata
TTTATCGTTCTATGATTGGTAGCTTGCTTTACCTTACCGCATCTAGGCTGGATATCATGTTTAGTGTTTACATGTGTGCACGGTTTCAAGCCGCTCCTAACGAGTGTCACTTAGTGGCCATGAAAAGGATTCTAACATATTTAAAGCATTCCTCAACTATTGGCTTGTGGTACCCAAAAGGTGCTAAGTTTAAGCTAGTTGGCTATTCCGATTCGGATTATGCCGGTTGTGATGTGCACTAGGATTCCCAATCTTCCAAAAGGTTCTGATAAACAACGATTTGGGCGGAGTCGCGACACAAATCGATCCGGCTTCTTGAACCCGCACGCTCTTGAGCCCCGCAATCGCAGCACCACGTCTCCTCTAGTTATCACCCGTGTCCAAACGCGGATGACCTCGCCGAGAATGCTAATCCCTGTTTGCCAATCGAAGAACACAAACAAGAACGAGATAGAAAAACAACCAAAATTGCAGATAAATGATTAACTTCACGAGTTGGGGTCTTACAAACCGATCTAGCGGCGAAACTGTTCTCGACAGATTAATCTAAGCAAACCCCAAAAACCTAAAGATGGCGGCGGGTACTGATATATAGAGTTTAGGGTCGTGCAAACCCCTCTAGACGCAACCCTAATGGGTTCCAACACGATACACGGGCCAAAGGCCCAAATACGGTGACGCAGCACCGGGACAGATTCTGGATGTCAACTTGTTTGGTCAATTCCCGTTGACTCGGAAAGAATTTGGATGTGGAACCAAAACCATTGGAAAGTTTATCTTCTTAGCTTTCCATCCGTATAAAAAACGCCCCAATCCGAGCACGTATGCGACCTGGGCGCCCGTTTTAGTGTAGACTGATCCTGGACTCTGAATTGCACCTGACGTCGACTTGGTTTGGGCCTCCACCTTGACTTGGACGTCCCCGATGATCCTCCATGGCTCTAAGTCCTTCTCCAAGTGTCTCCTTGTCCCCTCCATTGTTCCTATGCCTCCTCCAGGACTTCCTCTTGTTCTGCCGCTTGACCCTTTCCTGCAAGACAATGTTTCTTGTCTGCCCTCTCTGAAGAAATGCAGAAAGTCCAAGGGAAAAAGAATTGTTCTTGTGGATACTGATAGAAGAAGGAGCGCAAGGTTAAACAAGATATCGGAGGGCTATATGTCTCCTGACCCTAACATTGGTGTTGGAAAACCAAGAAGCAAAAGTGTTAAGCGTCTGAAGCTGCTTGCAGATCAAAGTGATGCTACAGCATATGGGCATCCAACTTTGTGGGCTGATGTCCTTGCATCCTCGGCTGAGCTGGGGAAGAGATCTGCTGTCATCAGTAGTTTTAAATGATAGGACAAACTTTTAGTCCTATTTACCTGGATATGTCCAGGAGACCCCCAGATGTAATAAATCTTGGTACGAATTTGCTGGGCTTTTGGGATAATCTGCTATGTTTTGGTCCTGCTTTTGTGGTGGATACTAGTTATTGCCACTTGTCTTTCCCCTTACTCCTTGATTTAAAATGAATAGCTCTCAAAGATCTTGGAACTTTCTTTGTTGGAATGTGAGAGGGATTAATTCTGATGCCAAATGGAATGCAATTAGACAGAAAATTGATGAAAGTTCATGCTCAATCTTTTGCCTTCAGGAAACAAAAATAGAGTTCTTTGATATGGCCTATGTAAAAAAATTTGCTCCTAGACGGTTTGATAAGTTTGTCTTCTCCCCCTCTAGAGGGGCCTCTGGTGGTTTGTTTGTGGGTTGGAATAGTGCTGTGTTTGATGGTCAGCTTATTCAACAAACAAATCATGCTCTTGTGTTACAGTTCACAGCCTGCTTAAATTCTAATCTATTTCAGTTGATTACGGTCTATGGGCCTTCCTCTGGGCCAGAAAGAGATGAGTTTGTCTCTTGGATGAATGATCTGGATATTGATGTAGCAGATAATTGGATAATTATGGGTGATTTTAACTTCTATCGTTCGGTTGAGAATAGAAATATTCCAGGAGGAGACATGAATGATCTCTTCTTGTTCAATGATCTAATAAGCAATCTTGGGATGATTGAAGTTTCTTTAAAAGGCAGGTCCTATACCTAGAGTACTATGCAGGATAACCCTTTGCTGGAGCAGTTGGACTGGGTGTTTATTTCCCCTTCATGGTCAGTTAGCTTTCCAAACACAATGGCTCTTGCTTTACCAAAGCATATCTCTGATCATGTTCCTGTACGAGTCCAAGTTCAAACTTCCATTCCTAGAGCAAATATCTTTCGTTTTGAGAACTTCTGGGTTGATCATGATGGTTTTTTTGAACAAGTTTCAAATGCTTGGGTCTCTGTTCAGAGGATTGAAGATAGTGCTTTATCAATTTCAGCAAAGTTTAAACAGCTTAGAAGAAATCTCAAAAACTGGAGTAAAGGCCTCTCAAAGCTCTCCCTGCTTATTGCTAACTGTGAGAAGGTGGTAAATTTCTTGGACATCCTTGAAGAATTCAGACTTCTCTCTATCCCTGAGCTTCGGTTTAGGTATATTGTCAAGCAACATAATCACAATATAATCATTAGGTAGCAAACTATTCTCGAATTCATACAAAGAAGAACATAGGAATGAGCTCACCTCTAAATTTAATTGTCGCGCACGAGCTCTTGTTATCGTTCCTTGAATGACCGTTGGTGGATTGTTGTGTGTATCCGAGGTAGTGATGTCCGCATCAGGTTGCATAGTGGATAGAAAGAGCACATCGGGTATTTGCCAAATGCTTGGTAGATCCATTGTGTCATGGTCATCCAAGAAACAAAACTCTGTAGCCCTCTCTACCGCCGATGCGGAATATGTTTCGATGGGTAGTTGTTGTGCCCTATTTCTTTGGATGAAACAAACCTTGTTGGACTATGGTATATCCTTCACCAAAACCCCACTCCTATGTGACAATGATAGTGCCATAAAGATAGCCAACAATCTGGTCCAACATTCTAGAACCAAGCATATTGACATTCACCATCACTTCCTAAGAGATCATGTTGCCAAGAGCGACATAGTCATTAGCCACATAAGAACTGAGGATCAACTAGCTAACATCTTTACCAAACCTCTTGATGAAACCCACTTTTACAAATTGAGGAATGAGTTAAATGTGATAGATTTATCTAATGTGGCTTGAGATTGTGCACCATGGTTGCTTCTTGTTCATTTTGCCTATTTGCTCTTATTTGTGCTTATGCTTTGGATTTATTGTCATTTGGCTCTTATTTGCGAAAATGGAGCATGTCACATTAAGGGGGAGTTTTGCACTCTTACATGTGCTCTAACTCTCTTTGTGTGTGAGCAAATAAACTAGAAGTGCTTGTAGTGTTTTCAAAATGCTCAAGTCAACATAAGTCAAAACTTTTGCAAAATCAAAGTAATTTGAAAACTATCTCTTGAAAAATATTTCAAAAGGTTCCCCATATGTTTTCCAAGCCTCACATTGCAAGAAAAATGAAGTTTGAATGAAAATGCCCTTTTGGTCCTCTTTTGAAGAAACTAGATTCTTATTTTTTGGCCAAAATGGGATTTATCTCCGAAATGAGTTTGAGGAGGAATTTGAGAAAAGTGTTAAAACAAAGTTGGTAGAGGAGAAGGTTTCAAATGTTTTTGGTATTCAAATCTATTTCAAAAACCAAACCATTCAAAAGTTATTTGAAAATCAATTTGGCCAAAAAACCCCTATAGACCATAATAGGTCACCTCCTAGCACTTAAGTGAGTTTAGTTGCAAGTCTTCATAATTTTCAATTATTATGGATGGTTAGCAATATTTCAACTCATACATTTCAAAATTGCTCCGAAAATAAATTTTTTGTTGGATTTTATTGTGTGGGGGTTGCCGGCTTGTGCAAGGGCTGTGCACAGCCGGCAGTGGGCCTGGCGGTCTGATCGGCGCTATATGCGCGGTCTGAATGGCCAGGTGTAACGCCCCGATTTTCGTGCGGGATTAAAAATCAATTAATAAATCATTTTCTATAAATTAAATAAAAGTTAAAGCAATTTAATCAAGTGAAATAATGGGAGAATTAAAATTTTCCCTTAAAAATCATTGGCCGGAAATATTTTGCAATATTCTCTGTGCCCTAAAGTACTCTCCGGATTTTTCCGCGAATTTTCAGAGCTCATGAAATAATTTTAAAGTCACAAAGTTCATTTAACCAATTAAATAAAAAGAAAAAACAAATAAAATTCCCTCTCCTTCCTTTTGGGCCGCCCTCGGCCCAATCCCTCTCCCTCCTTCTTTCCCCTCCAGCCCGGCCGCCTCCCTCCCATCTCCTCTTTGGACCGCTCGGCCCGCTCGCTCCCCCTCTCTCCCTAAGTCCACATAAGCCCCTCCGGCCTCCTCTCTCCTTCCCTCGCCTACAGGTGGACCCGAGGCCCCACCTGTCAGCTCCTCCCCCTTCCTCCAGCCACCTCGCCGGCAACCGCCCGTGGCCGCCATTGCGCCACTCCGTCGCAAAATCCGCACACACCCCCGCCCTTCCCTCTCACGCCCAAGTGGTGGAACTGCACCCCCACCACCTCCTCCACCATTTCCCCAATTTTCCCCCATGAAAATGGCACCGGTTTGCCCCGCCACGCGCCCACGTCGCCACCCAACGTCGTCGGCGGTTGCCGCCCCGAATCTGCATCGCCCTAGCCCCCTGTCGCCCTCCCGCGCCCATAAATGTCCTCCCCGCACTCCCCTCGCTCGTTTCCCCAACTTTCCCGAGCCAGTCGGCGCTTCTCCCGCTCTCGCGCGCGAGCCGACTCCGTCGCTCGCCGCCGTGCTTCCAGCCGCACGCCACTGCCGCTCCAGACGCCGTCGCGCTGCGCCGCCACCACCATTGGCATCGCCGTGCCATGCCACACCCGGCCCCTACTCCTTTCCCGTCTCCGCCTCCGAAACACCGCCGCACCGTGCGCCTAGCTCCGCCGCCCGTCAGCGCCCTCTGGCCGGTCGCCACCGTCTCGCCGCCGCCGCTCCGCGCAACCGCCCACGACGGCTTCGCTGCGTCGTGTCGTACCCCGGCATCCCCTCCGCTCCTCCATTCCACCGCTGGAACCATCACTCCACCACACCACCCGAACCGCCACCATAGCAGTCGCGTCCAGTCGCCTCTCGACGCCGTTCCCGACACCCTCGCGCTGTGCCGTCGCGCTTCCCCGGCACCGCAGTCATCGACCGCAGCCCGTCCAGCCCCCTCCTCGCGAATCATCGCAGGAGATCGCTTCCCTCCGTCCAGGTGAGCTTCACCGATCCTTGCCGCTTCCGGCCTCCATTTCCCTCGGCACCGTGCCTGTTCCTCGCCCCTAAACCCCCTATCTTCTTCTCCAGGTTCTTCCAGCCGCTGTCCGCCAGTTCCCCGCTCGCGGAAGGCCGCCGGAGCGCCGTCCGCTTCGCCTCCTCGAGGAGCGCACCACCTCTCCCCATCGCCGGTGACCTCCGGCTCCGCTTCGTCGGCCCGCACGCTCGGTGAGCCCCTCCTCCCGCTCCCCTTCCCTTTCGCGTGCATTTGCCGCTGCCCCGTGAGAGCCGCCGTCTTCCGGCCGCTCGCTGCTGTTCGGCGCCGTTGGCTGCTGCCGCCGGTGGCCGCGCCGCCATCGTGCCATGGCTCGCCCGGGCCGGCTTCGGCCGTGCTGTGTCCCAGCAGCGCCGCCCCGTGGCGCCCGATCGGCTCGGGCCGATCCGGGCCATTCGGTTCCCGTGGACCGGCGGTGGACCACCTCGGTGGTCCCGGTCCACGGTGGACCGGCGCCCTTGTGCCGCTGACATGTGGGCCCCCCCTTGTGGACGCGGTCTGCGCGCTCACCCCTTGCTGACGTCGGCAACCCGCTTTTCTTTGGAAACTAATCATTAATTGCGTCATAATCAATAATAATTATAGAATCCATTTTAATGGCTCAAAACTTCTAATATTCATATCTAATTCATTCGAACTCTCCAAATTGGGCCATTAAACTTGCAAAATTCATTCTAAAATTGAGATCTACATGTTTGTTTACATTTTATGTATTGTTTCCTTGGTTTTTATTAGGTTTTTCCTCGTTTTGCATGCCAGCGCGTAGATTTTGCCGTTTCGAAAGATCGCGATTGCAAGGATAAGAGTTCAGAAGATCCAAGTGAAGAAGCAAGACAAGTCACAACATTCCCCTTGAGCATGTTGAGCCTACTTTACAAATGTTTTACTATTTGCAAATAATATGCATGCTTGCCAATTACATGGGAATCGGGTTTACCTATCTGCTCGCTTGTGCCATTTTTACTTGAATATCTGTCCTTTGTCAAAACTTGGGTGATGAATCGACTAGCTCTTGTTGCTTATGTGATCCAGCTAGAACTATATGCTTAGCCGTGCTTATTACCACTAGCTCAGTTGATGGGATAATTGCAAGTATTAGTCCTTTTATGCATCAGAACGAGCTGCGTGCTCGAGACACCCGGCCATGTTTCATTGGTCGTAATTATACAACTAAAATGCGACTGAATGGTGGGTACATGGTTTTGCTAGTCGCACCCATGGCAATTAAGGGACCGATTCGCGGGATGCCTGGAAGAACTTATCTGTACTTACCACAGCCAGCGTGGGCAACGGCTGGGCTTGTAGTGTAGCTTTCCTCTAGCCGCGCCATCCAGGCAAGGGTGGACGTGATGGAGCGGGATGTGCCTTGCGACAGCCTTTGTCGCTTCCGATTCACCTAGGCACGAGAGGGGACTGCCCGCTGCCTTGCGAGGGAGTGGGGTGAAACCTGAGGTGTGGTGTTGATTGGTTAGAGGGGGTTATGCGAAGGGTCCTGTCACGGCCTCTTTTCCGGTATGTCGTGGTGGCATGTCGGCGCACGGGAGCGTGTTGTGGGGCTGTGTCTTGTGGGTACAGTTGTACATCTCTGATCAGAGTAAACTATTCAAATAGAGGATGTTCATGAGCGTGCCAGTTGATTTGATCCTGCAATCAACAAGAAAGAAAGACAAGAAAAACCGCGGTTAAATCCATAAACAATAGGGGATCGGCGCAGCCCGAGATACATATCATTTATCTTCTATCTTGAACTTGAAGGAATGAGAATGATTCTACACAAGACATTTGGTCGAGATGCTGTGGCCATGGATGAGTCCCGCGCTGAAGTCGTGATAGCTGCTCAAGCTCGCGAAGACCGAATCGTGGTAAGATCTGCAGCTAGAGGACAAGGTGGATCGTTTGGAGAAGGAAATAGCCGCGTTGAAGGGAGAGCACACCACAGAAGCCAGGTTCGTCTAACTGCAAGAAGAGAGTCTGTTTGTCCCTCGCTACCAGTTGGCGTCTAAGGTTCGTGTGGTGGAAAAAGAAGCTGCCCCAGCCCCAGTGGATCCTTCGGTTGTTAACATAAGTGATGATGATGGAGAAGATTCAAGCGCACCCATTCAAAGGTTAGTGGGGTGTACTCAAGATGATGGGCGAGCTGAACGAGCCTTCACTCAACTCCGATGCCAGGAAAACCTAGATGTCTTGTTAAGTCGTTGCCTTAGATTGTTGTGTTAGTTTGCTTGGTTTAGGTTTGGTTGTGTGTGAAGGTCTTGCATGTGGTTTACATCATTGGTGGATGTAAATGCATGTGTTTGTTTGCTTCGTGTGTTAGGGAGTTTGAGTTAAGTGGTGTGAGAGTCTTCAGTTTTGTTGTAATAATGAAACTCAGTTAAGATCAATAAAGTCAAGTTAGAAAAAAATTAATTCCCTGTCCTAGTAGTTTTCCCCTTGTTTCTCTTCTTGTGCTCCTGCCATGCCAGATGGTGCTCACTCGCAGCAACGGAAATGGGCCCCAACAACACAACAACAACAACAATGCAGAGAATCCCACGCTTGCCAAGTCCTAGCTCAATAGGCTCAACTTATGAACATGATGATGCAGCAACTCCAGAACCAACAGAACCGGGGGAACAATCATGCACTCCCCAGAAAAAGTTAGCAGAATTTCTTCGTGTGAGGCACCACTTTTCTAGCACTACCAATCCCGTTGAGGCTGGTGATTGGCTGCATGCCATAGAAAAGAAGTTGGACCTGCTTTAGTGACTGATCAAGAAAAAGTCCCTTTGCTTCACATCAGCTTCATGGCCCTGCCTCTGAGTGGTGGGATCACTTCCGTCAACAGGCCTACTGTGAACCAATCACGTGCTTGATTCACTGCTGCGTTCAGGTAGACTGCATGATTCCGATCAGGAGTGGTGTCCCTCAAGAAGAAGGAGTTCAGGGCGCTCACTCAGGGATCTCGTTCTGTCACCGAGTACATGCACGAATTCAATCGTCTGGCCCGTTATGCTCCGGAAGATGTGCGCACAGATGAAGAGCGTCAAGAGAGGTTCTTGGAAGGGCTGAATGATGAGCTTTCCTACCCGCTGATGACTGGGGATTATTCTGATTTCTAGAAATTGGTGGATAAGGCCATTCGTCAGGAGGATAAGTAGAACCGAATGGAACAGAAGAAACGCAGGATTGCTCACTTCAAAGCTCAGCAAGGGAATAGTCAGAGGCCGCGTCTCACTATGGGACCTCAGGTAGTGTCACAGGGAGGATCTTCGTCAGTTGTTCGTCCGCAGCGTCAGTTCTTCAACAACAATGCTGGCAACAACAACCGCAACCAAGCTCCACGTCTCGTTGCAACTCCAGTCCAGCACCAGCCTGTCAAGAGGGAGCAAGGAAACAAGCCAGGGGTGTGCTTCAACTGTGGTGAACCAGGTCATTACTCTGACAAGTGTCCGAAGCCCCGACGTTTGAAGGTTGTTCCTGCACAGAATAACTCCAACGCACCAGTGTCAAAGGCTCGTGTCAATCATGTTGCTACTGCAGAAGCCCAAGGTGCTCCAGATGTGATTTTGGGTACGTTCCCTGTTAACTCAGTTCCTGCAACAGGGCTTTTCGATTCTGGTGCTACACATTCCTTTTTATCTATGAGTTTTGCGGGAAATCATGGGATGGAGAAAGAAGATCTTAGACGTCCTTTGATGGTTAGTACCCCCAGTAACCAAGCACTCTCATCACAACGTAGCCCCTCTGTCAGAATAGAGATTCAAGGTGTTCTATTTCTGGCCAACCTTATTTTTTTAGAATCCAAAGACCTTGATATCATCCTAGGGATGGACTGGTTAGCCAGATATAAAGGTGTGATAGACTGTGCCAATAGAAAAGTAACTCTCACCAGCAATGATTCTGGAGCAACTGTACAGAGGACGTGGCAAGCTCACAGAGTAAACACCATGGCAAGATGTCCCAAGAAATATGTGTCTGCAACGCAGAGAATAGAGGCAACCAATATTTTGACAAAATAAAGTAAGATTCAATGAAAATATTTGAAGGGTTCAGTTTTATCTCATACCGCAGAACCATACTTGCACTTTTGTTCACCAACACATAGTTGATTTTTCCCCTAACGCGTATACATATTTACTTTTAGAGTGAACTAATAAAAAAGTGATGTTTGATGGATACTTTCAGAAAAAAAGGAGAATCCATTTTGTAGCATAATTAAACAGAAGTTAAGGAGAACAATATCAATAAACTTACCAGATGATGGTTAATTTGGAAATCTGATCATAAGAAGGTGAGTATATCGAATTCCAGGCATAACTGCAAATGGCAAGCGGTAGACCAAATCAGTTGATATGCTATTTCATCCTAAAATCACTTGGTGGTATTATGGCGAGGAAAATGAGAAAACAATTATAGGCTAGAAATTATCAGAAACCACCTTCTTAATAGGGATAGGGAATGGAGATTGGATTCTTTTTTTTTTCTTAGATATTGAACCGAATCCTCATAGGAGAAATCGAATGAAATTTGGAACTTGAAGATAAAAAACAGGATATAAAATAATCTTGTCATTAGGGAGGAGAAGCGGACAGGTAGGTAGATCACTCGAGCTAGATACCTGTTTTCAAAATCAACAACAGGAAGAATGAGAAAAAAAAATAAAGGAGAGGAAAGAACTGCCCGCTTGCGAGAGGATAACGGTGTCAAGCGAGAGACCCCAAACGGTGGCACCGACTCACCAATCGAGCAATCTTCTGAATTTCGAGAGATGAATCAGCTATTTGAAGCTTTCCAACACATGCAACATCCATTGATTGAGGTGATGAGGAGGTGCTGGTTAAAATAGACTAGGTGAAACCCCGCGCATTGCTGCGGGTATTTAGTATGATAGCAATAAAAAAATAATGTGTAAGATAGCTAGATAACATCAGATTAAAAATTAAGGTGGTTTATGATAATTTAAATTTAAATAGTATGTAGAATGGTGATTCAAACGCAAAAAGTAAGATGGTATGACGTTATGGAAGAAGAAAAGTAGAGAGATAGTTTGGACCGTAGATTAATCATATAAAAGATAAAACAATTGATGTGATATGACTTAATTAGAGGAAAAAAGGAGAAAGATAAATTGAAAAAGCGGTGGCTTAATCCTAGTGTTAAATTGGTGACCCGCTCTATCAGTGTATCTTTTGCTGGTAGCTAGGCATGAGGTAGGCTTAGGATTACTTTTAGTGTTTTATTGGACAAAATGTTGTCTCCAATTTTAGTTTTCTTTATCAAGCCTAGACGTTAGCATTGTCAAATCCCTACCAAACTATTACTTATTACTACCACCTACCCTGTTTTGATATGCTTGTCTCCCTTTGCCCTCAACATAAATTTACATTGATCAATAAGCTTCCTCTGTCTGTCTGTCAAACCGAAACAATACATGTTACTCTTTGTAATATTTTTTTTATGGTTTTGTAACATGTGCATAACACAAAACATGTCATTGTGTTTTAGTTTGAGAATGAGTGGCATTGGAAAAGAAGTACATTGCGCATTCACCTGCACAAGCACACTAACTCATCCTTTGGTATGTAGAGTCACCACCAGACAATCATGGCCAGCAGCTTGGGTCTGTGGTTTCATTGGCAGCCATCCATCAAACTTCTGTGGGTTATTGGTTGTCAAAGGGGACAACAGGGAGAGCATGCATTTGTAATCCTTGTTGTCCCGGTGCCCTCGCACTGGATTTGGGCTTGCGTACGTGTAGTAGGCAGTAGTATTCCGTGCAATGAGACGATGTCTAAAAGACAGTGGTCGACACAATGGGCCATGAAAATGATCCGATGTTTGCTGCATCCCAATCATGAGTATGTGTGGAACGTGTGGATTTGGTGTGCAGTTGCAAGATCTGTAGAGTGAGAGAGAGTATTACATGGAGAGATTGATTGCCTACTGTTATGCCTCTTCTTACTCATGCATTAGGACAAATTTAAGATATTTTCATGGAAGATGGGATCCTGTCATTGCACTTGCACTTCTTTAATTATGAGCAATATATAGTGTACAGCTTCTGCATTGTATGGTTTTGATGGGTATGAACAGCTCCAGTCTTTCACATAGCAAGGAAAATCTTATGGAATGTTACTACCACATCGGGTGCAGACGTGCAGTTAGCTCTTTTGAACAACTCGAAATTCATATATATACATGCGAGCTTATACAAATTAAACAAAAATAAAAGAAACTATAGTATGCTGCATGTTTTGGCTACATATTATCACTACTGGAGAAACCATATTTGGTCGGTCGCCCATAATCCACAATAGTCCCGGTTCGATTAGGAACCGGGATTAAAGACTATTTTTAGTCCTGGTTAAAAACTTTTTGATGTCCGGGACTAAAGATCATTTTTAGTCCCGGTTCAAAAAGTTGTCGGGTCGAGCCAGGCCCAATTATCTTTAGTCTCGATTGGTATAAACAACTGGGACTAAAGATGTCCCAGTAGTTTATACCAACCGGGGCCAAAATTCACCCCGAGCCACGCGCCTCATCTCGGTCAGTCGGTCGATCTTATCCCCTCCCCCTTCCTCTCTCCTCCCCTCATTAAATTAACAGCCTGCATTCTCAGCTCAGCCTCATCTTCTTGCAGCCTCCACCTCCCGCTTTCGCTCTCCTTCCTCCCTTCCCCTCTCCTCCCTCCCCGTCTCCTCCTCTCCAAGCAGCGAGCGATAGCGAGCCAGGCGGCGGGACGGCACCGAACCCAGGCACCGAAAGGCGGCAGACGGCGGGTGAAGGGAGGGCGGGCGGGAGCCGCGGCCGTGGCGCCCTCCCCTCTTCCGGCAGGGAGGCAGGAGGCGACAACGGCAGCATTTGTTGTTCTTTTTTTTTGAAGAATTTGCGATACATTGTGATCTGAGAATTTTTAGAAGTTGAGATTCATTAGATTTGTGATGTATAATCTGTGATGATTTTTTTTTAAGAATTTGGTATGTATTTTTTTTTTGATAATTTGTGATGTGAATCTATGATTCATTGATTTCTGATGATACTTTGATTTTGATTTGGGAATATGTAGGGAGCAACTTGATTTGGGAAGGAGCAACTTGATTTGAAAAGAAACAATGAAAAAAAATGGTGACCAACCGGGCTGGCGCTACCATCTTTAGTTCCGGTTGGTAACATCAACCGGGACTAAATTAAGATGGATTTTTAGTCTCGATTATTTCCCCCGGGACTAATGATATCCATTTTTAGTCCCGGAGTCGTACTCTAGGTTGCAAAACCGGGAGTAAAAACGCTTTCTACAGTCGTGTATATAAGTTATGCTATGCATGTGCTTGTTGTGCTTATTTTAAATAAGAAAAAAATTGAAAGACTGACATGTAATATCACTTGTAAAGAAAACATTCGATTAAGGCATGAGTAAAAAACACAAATGCTATCTCCTTTAGTTTCCTTTCTGCACACTGCGAAGTATAATTACTAACAACCCTGTTTAGTTCGCGAAAAGAGAATTTTTGGGTGTCACATCAGATGTTTGACCAGATATCGGAAGGGGTTTTCGGACACTTATGGCTACTCATGGACTAATTAGGCTCAAAAGATTCGGCTCGCGATTTTCATGCAAACTGTGCAATTACTTTTTATTTTTATCTATGTTTAATGCTCCATGCATGTGCAAACATTTGATGTGACGTTTTTGGGAAAAAAAATTTAGGAACTAAACCAGGCCTTTGTGGAAGAAAAGTACATTTTTCAGCCACCTATTTCCCTATATATGTCTCCCTTCCGCTTCTTGGCCTCTCCTATTTATATCCTTCCCGGATAACCTTTCTTCTTTTCTACCCATGATCTGTCAATCATTTTATTCACACCTATTTCAGAGGAAATTACCAACCATGCATTGTGCCTTCCAAGCAAAAGTTTTTCTTCCTCCTATATCCGTCCGTTAGACTGTTACCTTACAAAATATCCTCTCTTTTGCATTTTCGCTGGTTGATAACATGTACACTTACGGAAGCAACAGAAACATGTTAGAGTCAGTCGTCCATTTAAGAATAGGTGACATTAGGAAAGAAGCACATTGGACAAGCAATACATCTTGATCATAGATTACTCAGTAGAGGTATCTAGCTTGATCACCTAGATGAAGAGGACTGTCTTGGTAGCCGACCTGATATCCACGAACCAGCAAGCCCTAGTCGACGAGCGTCCGCCTTCATGTGGTCCATTACCACCAAGATGGCCACAACTTCTAATGACGGATGGGACATCGACGGGAAGAGAAACATCTTCGGGTGCCAGGAGATGTATGGGATAGTGGTGACACCGTGCATTGCGAGCCGAGCAAATGCATAGGGAGGCCAGTGCAGGGACGACCGAATGAGGCTTGGAACACTTGTATATCTCTCAATAATGAGTATAATCCGATTCCTTTGAAACCGCAACAAATTTATAGCCTTTTCTTTTATTTGACCAGTTTTTAAAAACATAAGAATTTTTAAATATTTATTTACAATTTAAAAAATATACTAATAATTTTTTTCCAAGCATTTGACAGGTTAATTCATTACACTTGAGCATTCATTTTGGCCTGACATACATGAGGGACAATAACCGTCGGTTGTGTGGGAGGCCGACGCAATCACGCAAGGAGTGATGACATGAAGGTTGGAATTTGGCGAGCGGCACCTCAAGTTAGGACAGTGGGGAGTAGAATGGTGGTATTGTTCTATGTAAGTATTGGTGTTGTGACTGCGTTATTGATTAGTGATGTACTCCCTCCGTTTCACAATGTAAGTCATTGTAACATTTTTCACATTTATATTGATGTTAATGGATCTAGACATATATATCTATCTAGATTCATTAACATCAATATGAATGTGTAAAATGCTAGAATGACTTACATTGTGAAAAGGAGATCAATATGAATGTGTAAAATGCTAGAATGACTTACATTGTGAAAATGAGAAAGTAGGTGAGATGCCGACACCAACAGTGTGGTACGTATCTAGAGCATGAGTTGTAAAAGAAACAAGCCATGTGGACATGCTTCTTTTTTGACATTTAATTTTAAAGTTTTTTTTTGTTTTCTTTAGATTTGATGCGTGCTTGTATTCTTCACGGAGAAGTTTCCTTGATTCGCCTGAAAGTTCATAACTCCATCATTCGTTAAGATCTCCTTCCACTAATATAATTTACTTTTAGAGTTTTTTAAAAAAATTAGGTTGACGGAAAATTACTTCCATACATTTGGTTGAATCCTTGATTGGTTGGGATAAGGGTTGATGAAGAAATTAAACGAGGAGTGATTGGAATGGGGAAGTAGTACTATAGAAATATTTATATTTGTGGATGTATGGAGGAAGTGCTCACTCCATCCCATTTTAATTGCAGTCATGGGTTTCCGTGTCCAACTTTGATCGTCTTTCTTATTTGACCTTTTTTTTATGTTTAGTACATTTGTTATTATTAGATGATAAAACATGAATATTACTTTATGCATGACTTATGTTGGCAAGCATCATGCATTGGAGTTCAGTGTGGGTGGCTGGGTTTGGCTTCGTTTGCTTCACCGTCCGATTGCGTCTCTCGCTGTCAAGGGACGCGGCAAGCTAGGATGCATTGGCATTGGCGCCGTGGCGTATCGCCTTCATCTTCCCCCGGGCGCTTGATTACATGACGTGTTTCATGTGGGCCGCCGTTTGGCGCGTGGTGTTCGCGAAGTTCCCGTTCATTGGAAGGATAAACCGGCAGCTGAAGCTTCATGGATGTCGCTGGATGAATTTCGGTCTCGGTATCCAGATTTTCAACTCACGGACGAGCTGCTTCTCCAGGGAGGGAGAGATGTCATGTGGGGATCATAGTATAAACGGCGTCGCAACAGGAACAGCGACGGCAATCCGTGACGAGGAATAGTGTGTGGTCCGGTTTAGAGTTTGTTAGGGAGTTTGTTAGTTCTTTATCTCTTAAGTTGCTAGGATTCTATCCCTTAGATTTGCTTTAAATTTGTAGGTCAATTCAATTGAGATCAGATCACATCTTATGTATTTCCTGCCTCACTGGTGTAATACCCCGTATATTAAAAGATAGTTAGGTTTTTTTAGTTTGGGTTGACTTGTTAAAATAAAAATGTTAACAGAAATAAATAAAAGAAAAATATCTTTAGAAGTGAGCCAACGTGAGAAGGCCCATAAACCCAGCCCATTAGTTCTCCCCTAAAACCTAGAGAGAGGGGAACCGAATCCCACCTCCCCTCATGGTGACGCTACCCCTCTCCCTGGCCGGCCTCCAACGGCGCCTCCTTCCTCCCCTCCTCCTATGTTTGCATCTCTCCCCTCTACAACAAATTGCTCTCCCTATATCTCCACCTTCATAGCTTGGATCAACAAGCGAAGTGGAAAAATGGAATGATGAGGAGGAGAGGAGTAGGAGGGGTTAGATCGGAGTCTCCCCTATTGTCTCCTCACAAGTTCTCTAAAGAAACCCTAGGTGATGAGGACATCCCAGTCATGACTATACCAAGTTCAACTACAGTTACATGCGACCAAGTAATGGAAAGACCGATTACGCGAAGTCATGCGAAAAAACTACAATAGCAGGTGAACTCACTCCTTGCTACATTTGATGCATCTATAGATGAGAATGTTATATTACCTAAATGTTCTACTTTGGTTGTTCTTAGGAATATGCAACAAGAGGATGCTAAATTAGACAGTAAAAAAGAACCAGCAAAATCGAGCCAGTTCAGTTTCAAAACGGACTAGTTCAATAAATCATCATAACTTTTGATTCTCAAAAGCTATGAAGGTGAATGAGCACTTTCTGGGAAGCTTATTGAGTCTAGTTTCAAATCCAACAAACCGTTCATCCATTGGATTTCCCACTAAAGAGTTATGGCCAGATTAGTGGACACTACTCCGAAGGCCAACAGCCTGCCAAGACATTCAACTTTCCATGCAAAAATGTATCAATCTGCAATATTTCGTAGTGCATTATGCACATGGTGTGAAAGCTTATTAAGTTAGCATTCCAATGCAACCGACCCCATGTCATTAAGGAGTAATGACATTTTTACTGAAGGCTGCTCAGAAGGCAAACAGGCGCGCGAGTCTTCTCGGGAATTCACTTGTGGAGACCTTTGGGCTAGCCTATGTCCTTTAAAATTCCAAGACTTTTTATACCTATCTAGGATGGTTGTTCCTAGTATAAATATCCCCTATGTGCTTCCAGAAAACAACTTTTGATGATTTGATAACCTGAATGGTTTTTGCAGCCGAGCTGCTTGAGTGTCTTACACCCTTTTTTTCTTGCGAGTTCTTCTTGGACTTGTCAGGAAGATCTCTCTAAGGTCCCCTAGTTCGTGATCTACGGCTTCCAGTTCGGCTGCACCGTATTGTGTGGATTAGTTCTGGATTGTGGTTCTGTGGTCGTTCGGAGATCGAGTCGATGTCCTCACGGTTTTGGCGTCTCTCTCCCCGTCGTTTGGTCGCATCCAACCTTGGCAGGTATAAAGCTAGTTATCCACTATTTCTACAGCAAGTTATCCTTGGTTTTCAACCTACTGTCATGAAGATCGGGCCACCCTTCGTGAGTGTGTTCGCATCACTAGGTGAGGCTTTTCCTCTTGTTGTATCAGTTGTTCTAGCATGGTTTTAGTGCTTTAATTCGTGGTTAGTGAATGCTAGAGGAGGAGTTTGGGTGGTTGCGGTTTGGTTTGTTGCAGTTCTGCATGTGGGCAGATTTGCAATGCTTCGGTTTTACGATATTTCGGGGCTATAAATGTTAATTTCTGCCAAAGTGTATAGCTAGGAAGTTGTAGATAACGTTTGGATCTATCTTCTGACCAAAGGGCGTGATTTTATCTCAAGTGGTTTAGGAGATATATTTTTTTTTAGTATGACTGTTGCTTTTATGTCATAATCTGGATAGTAGTAGATTGAACTGTTTTTTAAGGGGTTAAACAGCGGAATCAGTTAAGCCGCCTCTAGACAAAGTTGTAGAGTTTTCTCCAAGGTTTCCATATTGGTAAAATACTCTTTGATCAGATGAGTAGAACTCCAGAGATAGTTGTTTCTGTATGTACCCTCTGAAATTCTGACAGATTCTGAAGCCGGCTTTCAAGCGCAAATTAGACCATTTAAATGGCAGAATAAAAATATGATTTCTACATAAAAGTTGTAGGTATTATTCTGTAGATTTTCAAAATATATATATTTTCAGTCATAGCCTTTTCATATTTCAAGATATAAAGGTTTGAAGCAGCAGTCTTATGTATAGTCCAAGCGGCATTCCTTGTTATTGCGTTTTGACGGGATGGGCAGTAGGTTCACCTTTTTCATTGTTTCATATGCATGTTTGAATGTGTTTGCTGAGGTTTTGTTTGTGATTAGGTGGTGGTCCTTCAGATCGTGTATGATACCAAACCTTCATTGGAGGCAAGTGCATGACGAACTAATTGTGTGATTCTTAGAGTGTTTGCTCTATCTATTTATTTTTATTATATTTATGTGTGATATGTGATTGCATATGTTCAGATTGTTGTACATGCTATTTAGATTTCAAATTTATTTTATGTTTACGTCGTTATTCTTGTATCAATATTCCGGATTCAGGTTATGGTTAAATAGTTCAAGTTCCATGCTTGCCATGGATGTGCTATCTGGTTTTATTCATGTTCCTATGGGTAAGCACTGATCATGCTTATTCGGCTTTGCCGGCAAATGCTAGGATGTATTCACTATTGTCCGGGATGGAAACTACTCTTTCAATTCATGCCTACCCGGGATGGGAACTACTATCTTCTTTGACTTGGTGTTTGAAAATGTGTTTCCTATCAAAGAAAGAAAGCCATCTGTTCATGCTTTATTGCCAATGATGTGTATATGTCTTTTCTAGTTCCATATTGTACTTTCTGAGTATTTTTATACTCACTCTTGTATTTTATTTGGTTTTAGGTACGAATTGAGACCGACATGCATGGACGGAAAGTAGCACCTTTATATACACATTTATTTGCACACTATCAAACTATCATGCTTAGGTCCATAATGATACTTAAACTATATCATGGTTCGATCTTGTAATAATCTTTTAGATATCTATTAGTTTCTTTCTATGGAATTATAAGGATGGATCGTGCTGTAGGAATGATATTATTATTAGTTTAACTTATAATTGCCTGTCATGGATGTCCGTATTTATAGGGGAGATTCTGCCGAAATTTCTAATAATTTTGGGATTTAGTGGTTTGAGTGTATTTTGGTGTGGCACTCTAGGTACGTGGTTACCTGGGGTGTTACAGTTGGTATCAGAGTAGGCGGTAGGTCCATGGGAGAGAATAAATAATTTTCACTAAAAAAAAACTTTGACCAGATCTGCTTAGAGTTAGTTGGTCAGAAAAAAAAAGAGCTTTACGTTGCTTAATGGATTAACACAAAACATGAGATAGGCCTGAATAATTTAAAATTTTAAAACATTGGTGCACAGTAGAATGGGATTGGGTCATTCAATGCATTACACTTCTGATTTATTTTATTGATTACTGATCTCTATCTCATTGTATTTGTGATTTCTAGAGTTATGTTGTTACTAGATATATATGCTCTTCTACGAATAAGATTTGATTGTATATTAAGTAAAGCTAGGAGGTATAAAAAAATTATTCAGTTTTGATCCGTTGGTGCGGTGTATAGTGTGGAGATTAACGTTTGCGCATAACCATATTCGGAAAGCTATTAGGGAGAACAACATGGAGTTGCAATAATGTGTTATACTTGTGGTCTGTGAGTGTACATGATAAAGTTTTAGTTGCCCTAGACCTTAGTTAAACTAGTTTAATCATGGCTCTAACTTGTGTAAATCTCTTTTATAGAAGTAATTAATGTTGTATCCTATAAGACTTAATGATCCTTTAAGAATAGGTAACTTTGCTTCCATATAGGCAATGCAAAGTGGTTAGAGGAGGGGACTTTTACTCTTTTTTTTCCCAATGCCAAGTGAGGTTGTCCGAGAGTGAGTGCTAGGTCGTGATACATCTGTCACTGTACCGAGTTAATAGTTTGGGTATGGGATGGATTGGCCCCCATGCCATCTACTCATTCTATTCTCTTCTTACAGTGGTGTGATGTGTCTATGTGTTATGCCTAACGCAATATGGTTCAGGTTCTGGTTAAATAGTTCAAGTTCCATGCTTGCCATGGATGTGCAATATGGTTTTCAATTTGGTTCTTTATTTCCGGTTTCAATTATTCATGTTCCATGTGAGTCATGGATGTGCTATCTGGTTTTATTCATGTTCCTATGGGTAAGCACTGATCACGTTTACTCGGCTTTGCCGGCAAATGCTAGGATGTTACACCTCGGGAGAGTGTTGCCGATGATGGATCGGGAGTCAACTTAGGAGAAGATGATGGATATTAAGCGGAATGCTTAGGCTAAAAATTAATGCACGTGGTTGATGGGGATTCCATATATATGTCATATAATGGAGATATTGTGTGCAATTGGGAAGCGGAGTCGAATTTGGAAGAAGTCCAAATTTAGTACAATTAGAGTTTGTAAAGTTTGTTTCTGGTATGGGAAAGTTTCCTAAGATGATAAAACATAAATACTTCCTCCGTTTCAGGTTATAAGACATTTTGACTTTGGACAAAGTCAAACTACTTTACGTTTGGCTAATTTTATAGAAAAAATAGTAATATTTTTAACCCAAGAGAAATATATTATGAAAATTTATTCAATTATATATTTAATGAAAACTATGCTGGTGTTGTAAATATTACTATTTTTTTCTATAGAATTCGTCAAACTTATAGTAGTTTGACTTTGACCAAAGTCAAAACGTCCTGTAACCTGAAACGGAGGTACTAGTATATTATGTGCGACTATTGTTTTTTATTTTTTTTCATAAATTTATGAAATAAGATGGATGATCAAACGTTGGACATAGAAATCCACAACTACACTTAAATTGGGACAGTTACATGCGACCAAGTAATGGAAAGACCGATTACGCGAAGTCATGCGAAAAAACTACAATAGCAGGTGAACTCACTCCTTGCTACATTTGATGCATCTATAGATGAGAATGTTATATTACCTAAATGTTCTACTTTGGTTGTTCTTAGGAATATGCAACAAGAGGATGCTAAATTAGACAGTAAAAAAGAACCAGCAAAATCGAGCCAGTTCAGTTTCAAAACGGACTAGTTCAATAAATCATCATAACTTTTGATTCTCAAAAGCTATGAAGGTGAATGAGCACTTTCTGGGAAGCTTATTGAGTCTAGTTTCAAATCCAACAAACCGTTCATCCATTGGATTTCCCACTAAAGAGTTATGGCCAGATTAGTGGACACTACTCTGAAGGCCAACAGCCTGCCAAGACATTCAACTTTCCATGCAAAAATGTATCAATCTACAATATTTCGTAGTGCATTATGCACATGGTGTGAAAGCTTATTAAGTTAGCATTCCAATGCAACCGACCCCATGTCATTAAGGAGTAATGACATTTTTACTGAAGGCTGCTCAGAAGGCAAACAGGCGCGCGAGTCTTCTCGGGAATTCACTTGTGGAGACCTTTGGGCTAGCCTATGTCCTTTAAAATTCCAAGACTTTTTATACCTATCTAGGATGGTTGTTCCTAGTATAAATATCCCCTATGTGCTTCCAGAAAACAACTTTTGATGATTTGATAACCTGAATGGTTTTTGCAGCCGAGCTGCTTGAGTGTCTTACACCCTTTTTTTCTTGCGAGTTCTTCTTGGACTTGTCAGGAAGATCTCTCTGAGGTCCCCTAGTTCGTGATCTACGGCTTCCAGTTCGGCTGCACCGTATTGTGTGGATTAGTTCTGGATTGTGGTTCTGTGGTCGTTCGGAGATCGAGTCGATGTCCTCACGGTTTTGGCGTCTCTCTCCCCGTCGTTTGGTCGCATCCAACCTTGGCAGGTATAAAGCTAGTTATCCACTATTTCTACAGCAAGTTATCCTTGGTTTTCAACCTACTGTCATGAAGATCGGGCCACCCTTCGTGAGTGTGTTCGCATCACTAGGTGAGGCTTTTCCTCTTGTTGTATCAGTTGTTCTAGCATGGTTTTAGTGCTTTAATTCGTGGTTAGTGAATGCTAGAGGAGGAGTTTGGGTGGTTGCGGTTTGGTTTGTTGCAGTTCTGCATGTGGGCAGATTTGCAATGCTTCGGTTTTACGATATTTCGGAGCTATAAATGTTAATTTCTGCCAAAGTGTATAGCTAGGAAGTTGTAGATAACGTTTGGATCTATCTTCTGACCAAAGGGCGTGATTTTATCTCAAGTGGTTTAGGAGATATATTTTTTTTTAGTATGACTGTTGCTTTTATGTCATAATCTGGATAGTAGTAGATTGAACTGTTTTTTAAGGGGTTAAACAGCGGAATCAGTTAAGCCGCCTCTAGACAAAGTTGTAGAGTTTTCTCCAAGGTTTCCATATTGGTAAAATACTCTTTGATCAGATGAGTAGAACTCCAGAGATAGTTGTTTCTGTATGTACCCTCTGAAATTCTGACAGATTCTGAAGCCGGCTTTCAAGCGCAAATTAGACCATTTAAATGGCAGAATAAAAATATGATTTCTACATAAAAGTTGTAGGTATTATTCTGTAGATTTTCAAAATATATATATTTTCAGTCATAGCCTTTTCATATTTCAAGATATAAAGGTTTGAAGCAGCAGTCTTATGTATAGTCCAAGCGGCATTCCTTGTTATTGCGTTTTGACGGGATGGGCAGTAGGTTCACCTTTTTCATTGTTTCATATGCATGTTTGAATGTGTTTGCTGAGGTTTTGTTTGTGATTAGGTGGTGGTCCTTCAGATCGTGTATGATACCAAACCTTCATTGGAGGCAAGTGCATGACGAACTAATTGTGTGATTCTTAGAGTGTTTGCTCTATCTATTTATTTTTATTATATTTATGTGTGATATGTGATTGCATATGTTCAGATTGTTGTACATGCTATTTAGATTTCAAATTTATTTTATGTTTACGTCGTTATTCTTGTATCAATATTCCGGATTCAGGTTATGGTTAAATAGTTCAAGTTCCATGCTTGCCATGGATGTGCAATATGGTTTTCAATTTGGTTCTTTATTTCCGGTTTCAATTATTCATGTTCCATGTGAGTCATGGATGTGCTATCTGGTTTTATTCATGTTCCTATGGGTAAGCACTGATCACGTTTACTCGGCTTTGCCGGCAAATGCTAGGATGTTACACCTCGGGAGAGTGTTGCCGATGATGGATCGGGAGTCAACTTAGGAGAAGATGATGGATATTAAGCGGAATGCTTAGGCTAAAAATTAATGCACGTGGTTGATGGGGATTCCATATATATGTCATATAATGGAGATATTGTGTGCAATTGGGAAGCGGAGTCGAATTTGGAAGAAGTCTAAATTTAGTACAATTAGAGTTTGTAAAGTTTGTTTCTGGTATGGGAAAGTTTCCTAAGATGATAAAACATAAATACTTCCTCCGTTTCAGGTTATAAGACATTTTGACTTTGGACAAAGTCAAACTACTTTACGTTTGGCTAATTTTATAGAAAAAATAGTAATATTTTTAACCCAAGAGAAATATATTATGAAAATTTATTCAATTATATATTTAATGAAAACTATGCTGGTGTTGTAAATATTACTATTTTTTTCTATAGAATTCGTCAAACTTATAGTAGTTTGACTTTGACCAAAGTCAAAACGTCCTGTAACCTGAAACGGAGGTACTAGTATATTATGTGCGACTATTGTTTTTTATTTTTTTTCATAAATTTATGAAATAAGATGGATGATCAAACGTTGGACATAGAAATCCACAACTACACTTAAATTGGGACAGAAGTAGTATAAACCTATGTATTTTGGGATAGAGAGAATACTTACTACAATCACCTACACCTACTATGTATTGATACATCCTATCTTGGTTCCCCATTCCTATCTATAACTTTACAAGATAGACTCTTTTTTCCGCCTCCAATCCATGATCTGTATATCTACTTCATCCATTCCAGCAAACCAACTATCATGCCCTCCAATCAAGCTGGGTTTGCTTTCTCCTATGTCTGCCTATCTGCTTGCCAAACGAAAACGTGCAACCTTTTCGCAACATGTTCACATGTACTACAGTTACACTTCGTAGATCATGAGTTCGCTTTCGAGAGTGGGTGGCATTGGGATAGAAACACACCACCACATTTTCCTCAAAGGTAGATTCGCCAAGCTGATGTCTCTGCCCGGGCAAATTGGCTCGGCTAGATACTGCCAGTCTTGTCAGGGCATCTCTTGAGTTTAGACATGCCATAATATCAAAGCTATAGCTAGTTGCTGCTACACAACAGCACCTGGACAACAAAGCTAATTGATATGGTGTGGCTAAAGCCAACAACTCTGTTTGTGATTTTTGACAAGACAGAAGCTGGGCACGGGACGCCACCTGAGCCACACTAGCAATCACTACTTGAAATTAACACCCGGTTAATTTGGGTTATTCACATGAGCTCCTTGTGAAGAATATAGTTCTGTCAATAGCTCAACTAGCTTCGAGGAAATTTCAGTAGTGCACCAGTTTGTTCACGAAGGAATGGTCATTACTAACAGTTAAATGATTTGTGACATTGATTTATGTGTCCCTTACTTTATGTTATATGCCACCTTTATTCCAGAATTAGTATGATTTGATAGAATAAATATATATGGTTTATTAATTAAACAAAAGAAATAGAAGGCCTGCATTACTTATACTACTCGTAGACTACTAAAATTTGCATACACATATCTTCGCTAGTAGGCTTGAAGTAGGAGTCGTTGCATTTTACATGACAAAATTATGTATAGTTGAGCTCATCAGGTCACATATTGTATTTAAAAATGAAACAAAACGAAAGGTTGCGTTAAAGCTCCATTGAAGTATATGCTACATGTTTAGATTACATTTACATACTATACAAGTAAGCACCGGCATGGGATATCTCATCTTAATTGGCCGGCAAGCGTCATCTGTGTAGGGGAGCGGTCCCGTCACGGACCAAAGGTCATTGATGTGAGAAGTCATCTGTATCGGGTATTTTGCCGTCACGGATGACAATTATATTTATCTTGCCAAAACTAAAGCCCCGTCACTGATAGATTTGACCCAACAGATGAGTCAAACTAGGGCCAAACTAGGGCCCATCAACGATGAGCTCATCTGTGATAGGCTCATACTTGAAAACGACTATGGTATGGCGCCCGTCACAGATGACTTATCTCAATCGGGCATAAACTAAGGCCCACCACGGATGACACATCTCAATCGGCTTTAAACTTAAGCCCGTCGCGGATGAGGTCATCTCAATCGGGTTTAAGTTTAAGCATGTCACGGATGAGTATTTTATCCAAAAAAAATAAATTTTGTTTCTTGGCTAGTCTAAAGCCTTTGCTAGCCATGCATAAATCCGTACTAGTGCAAGCATTAAATCCGTGAGTCCGTGACGGTATCTGTAATTTTAGTTTTGTTTCTCCAGTGTAAGTTAGCATATAATCTACCTTGCCTTTTACCTCTAAGCTTACTTTCTACAAGAAAAGAACACTTATTACGACCACCAACCAAATTTTGATACTTCTATCCATTTTCTCCTCTCCTATTTATACTGATCACTACGTAAGGTTGCTTCCTCCTCCTATCTACCAATTGAAACAATACATGCTCTCTCCTTGTCATTACCTTTTTCGGTCTTGTAACATGTACAAATCACAAAGCGTACTGTCACATGATTTTAGTTTGAGAATGGGGGGCATTGGGAAAGAAAAACAATGCGCTTGCACCTATACACGCAGCAGTCAGACTCATCTACTGCTAGCTAGAGTCACTGCCTGACAACCTTGGGAACAACTTGGGTTCATGGGCTCATTTTGTGATTTCTAGGTGTTCTAACTAGAGAAGAGGAACAGGGTGATTTTGTGATTATTGCGGCCACCATGCCCTCGCACTGAATTAGGCCTAGTAGGCAGTTGAAATTTGATCCACATGAGCTAATACCTGAAGAAAGTGATCCATGCAATGAGGCACGATCAAGAAACTGATTCAAAGCAAAGCAAAACTCCAAATATGGATATGTGTGGAGTATGTCGAGATGTCGTAGGGTTATACGATATGCAAAGTGCCAGAGAGCAGTACAAATCAAACACATTAATTACCTATACTGTGACAACGGTTAATCTAGAGGTACCTTTTATTGTATTTGGACAATTTAAGACGTTTGATTGTGTAAGATGGTATGGTGTGATACATTGCACCGGCAATTCTTCAATTACGAAACTGTAAATTTCTGCCAAGAAATTACTTATTACTACCCCCTACCCTGTTTTGATATGCTTCCATCTCCTTTTCTCTCTCTTTTGTTTATATAGTACTCCCTCCATATTTTAATGTATGACGTCGTTGACTTTTCGACCAACGTTTGACCATTCGTTTTATTCAAATTTTTTGTGTAAATATGAAAATATTTATGTTATGCTTAAAGAACATTGGATGACGAATCAAGTCACAATAAAATAAATTATAATTACATAATTTTTTTGAATAAAACGAATGGTTAAACATTGAAAAAAAAGTCAACGGCGTCCTACATTAAAATATGGAGGTAGTAATAACTAGGCAAAGGTTGTTTCATCTGTTTGCCTGCCAGCCAACCGAAGCTGTGGATACTATCTCTGTGCAATCTTTTTTATGGTTTTGTAATATGTACATAAGAGAAAAATCATGTTACAGGATTTTAGTTTGAGAATGGGTGACATTGGTAAAGAAGCACATTGCGCATTCACCTATGTGCATACCAACTTAGTAGTATCTACTAGTGGAGCCACCACCTGACAATCTTGGGCAGCATCATGGGCTGTGGGGTTCCTTAGAATCCAGCAATAGCAATCCTGAGTTTTCTTGCTGGTCAAAGGAAAGATTATTCTAGTTGTCCCCACACCTCACATTGAATTGGGCCTAGTGTGAAGTAGGCAGTACTCCCTCCATTCCAAAAAATAAAAAATACACACTTACACAAAGACCAGCAAAAGATTATTATCCCCTACTCGTTTGAATCATCGTAATAAATAAAATACATGTACCCCAATGGGATTAGAGATCTTAAGGGTGAAGAGTTAAAAAAACGAAAATTTAGGGACGGTATGTGTTAGGGTATTTTTAGTTCATGCCAAAATTAGAAGTTTGATTGAAATTGGAACAATGTGACGGAAAAGTTGAAAGTTTGTGTGTGTAGAAAAGTTTTGATGTGATTGAAAAGTTGAAAGTTTGAAGAAAAAGTTTGGAACTAAACTTGGCCTTAGTTAATTAGGTTGCATGCATGCTCCGTGTGAATTGAAACATCAAAAAATAGTAGTTGCGTCCCATATTTTGGAACTGAGGGAGTACACACTACGTCAAATTGGCCTAACCTTTGACGTCTCACCTCTGACGGGCGGAAGTGGCTTATTATATTTTTGCATGGACATCTGGCTCTTTGGATTTATGCTTGACAATTATGTTAAATGTGGTTCAAAATGGAGGAATTACACCAAGACAAACTAATGGGTGAAAAATAATTGATTTTTTAAAGTACTAAATCACATGTATTTTTTAATGATCAAAGTCATATATTATAAACATAAAAGATCAAATAATATTGTGAACAAATACAAATTAAAAAAAATAAATGAAGCTAAACAGTATAAAAGAACAAATGAAATGAAAAGTTGCAAGAAAGGGCTACACATTCATATACATATCCTACTATTAGGCTATAGATTTTTATAGTTCAGGGAGGCAATAAAATAATCTTTTGTACAACTCACACGTACACGCAATACCACTTGAAAAGACAATATTCATTGAGGTGTGCAGAATAAATGACAATTCCTTGTTTAGTTTTCAGTATTTCACATACATGTGCACAATTACCGGACCCGGTTTTAATTTTGTTGAAGGGAGTAATTGCAACAAGCACCTACGAACCCTACATTGACATGCCTTTTTTTTAATCTCTTTTCCCCTCCTATTTATATTGATCACTAAAAGCAAGAGCTTCTAGCTATCTGCCTGCAAAACGAAACAAAACAAACCCTATCTCTTTGGCATCATTTTGTTCCATTTTGCAATACACATGTATGTACACTAGCCACATTCTACATAGAGCATGCTGGAGGAGGAATTAATATATTTTCAGAATGGGTGGCATTAGGAGAAAAAGAACAAATTTATATTGATCACTAAGCAAGAGCTCCTAGCTATCTGCCTGCAAAACGAAACAAAACAAACCCTATCTCTTTGGCATCATTTTGTTCCATTTTGCAATACACATATATGTACACTAGCTACATTCTACATAGAGCATGCTGGAGGAGGAATTAATATATTTTCAGAATGGGTGGCATTAGGAGAAAAAGAATAATGCATCGTTACACTTCCACACGCGTCCTTCCAGCCATTCGCGGTGCCACCGCCCGGCAACCCGCGGCTGTGGTCTCGGCAACAGGTTCATCAGCAGCCTTCCCTGGCAATGCTTTCGTACCTTGGAGGGCAAACGAAAGAACTAGTAGCAAGGCAACACGCATATCTGATGCTGCTATATATGTGCCATGCTTTATGTCCGGTGTTGGGACTAATTCGCACTGTAGTTTGGAAGTTTGGTCGAAATTGATACGATGTGATTAAAAAACTTGTGTGTGTATAAAAGGTTTGATGTGATGGAAAGTTGGAAGTTTGAAAAAAAACTTTAAAACTAAACAGGGCCTTAATCTGTGGCCTGGCCGGCTGGTGTCCTAATGAAGTGGCCGACAAACTAGCCAAACATGCCATCTACAGCTAGTGGAATCCCAGACATTAGCATGCGTTGAGGTGTACGTGGGAACACAGTGCAGTTGGAAGCTTTTGGTTGATTTGAAAGGTCCAAGATGCAACCAAACGCATCAGATGTTCAGAGGCAAATGTGAATCCAGTTAATTATATCAGTGTAGAAAAAAACAAAATCAGCTACTTGTGCAGAGGGGCACCGTTCCTACAGTGTGCTGCCCGGGTCACATGATCCCCGATAGGGATTTCAATCTTTAGTTGTTTCAAACTATATTAACTAAATTGTTAGTAGTTAAAAATTAGATCTGTATCATATGTGTTACGACAAGTTAGGACCTGGTGGATTCGCTACTGCATGTGTGAAGCATACATACAACAGCCACCAAACCGAGTTCTTATGATCGATCCCTTTATGCCCTCGAGTTTCTTTTTTATTCTCTATCTACATATTCTTCTTGTTGACTATTCACTGGTGGAGAAATGTTTTTTTAGTCCCGGTTCGTAACCCCCATGTAATCCCGGTTTTCTAACCGGGACTACGAATCCGGGAAGTCCCGGTTCAAATAACCGGGACTAAAAATCAATCTTTAGTCCCGGTTGGTGCTCCCATCTTTAGTCCCGGTTGGTAACACACCAACCGGGACTAAAGATATTTTTTCTTTTTTTTTCTGCTTTTAATATTAAATATTGATTTCACACCATCCCCTTCCATATCCAAATCATCACATATTACAGAACATCTCCAAATCCTCAAATCCTCAAACAAACCATCTCCAAATACATCACAAACTCTTAAAAAAATTACATCACAGGGTTCTAAAAAATTCATCACAGATTCACATCTCACACAAAAATACATCACAGATTCACATCTCAAAAAAAAAAGAAAAAAAATCCGGCCGGCGGCCACTGCCGCCTCCCATCCTCCCCTCCGCGCCGGCCGGCCGGCGCTGCGCGCCGCGCCGGTCGCCGCCAAGCGGCCGCCACCGCAGCCGCCGCCTCCGCGCGGCCCCGGCGCCGCCGCGCGGCCGCCGCCACTGCCGCCCCGCGTGGCCCGTCGCGCAGGCCGCCTCCGCGCCGGCCGCCCGCCGCCGTGCCGCCTGCACTGGGTGGGTGAAGGAAAAAGGAAGGAGAGGGAGGGGAGTTAGAGATAAGAAAGAAATAAGAGTTAGAGAGGAAAAAAAGAGATAGAGGGAGGAGTTTTGTTGTGTGGACGGGAAAAGAGGGATCGGTACTATGGATTATATAGTGTGTTTTGATTTTTATTCCCGGTTAGTAACACCAACCGGGACTAAAATATTTTAGTCCGGTTGGTTTACTAACGAGACTAAAGATCATAGGCCTGACACGGCCTGACATGAATCAACGGGACTAAAAATGAACTTTGAGTCCGGTTGGATGTTACCAACCGGGAGACTAAAGATGATTTTTAGTCGGTTGGTAACAACAACCGGGACTAAAGATCTTCCTCTTATTAACCGGGACTAAAAATCATTTTTAGTCCGGTTTTTAATGAAACCGGGACTATTGTGGATTTTGGGTCGACCGACAAAGATAGTTTCTCTACCAGTGATTTGTCTTTAAGAAAAACACATATTTGCCTTGAAATAAAACAAAATGAAATATATCACAAAGGAAATCGTTCGTTGGGGTTTCAAGTTAACAATAAGCAATATATTACAGAAATCATTGGAATTTGAAAAAATTGGAAACCTTCATTAATTTGACAGGCAGTTAAACCTTTGAATTTTCCATAAGATTTTAAAAACCATGGAATTTATGAACCAGCTTGTATGCACTTTTTGTCTGTCATTATTTCAACTACATACGGAATTTATCAAATTGTTTAAATTCTAAAATTTTGCTTTCTAATGTAAGTCAACAATTGAAAATTTTAGTGAGATTTGTGCATTTGGCATATACTGATATAAACAGAAATATTCTTTATGGTGATGCTTTATCATTCCAGTGTTATGAACTAAGGGCAGTTAGGTCATTTTGAGTTCTTTTGCCAAATTTAACGTTGTTAATGGTTCTTCACAGTCAATTAACATAATGGATATGTAGGGGTTTAAAGAAATTTAGGGCATATAAGGGATTGTATGATTTCATGCATGAGACAGACTGGTTAAAAACTTAGAGGAACCTGAGAAATTTTCTATTGATATTATATTTCACCTCCCTTAACCATAAGCTATTTAAAACCTTTTTCCTATTCATGATGGTCGATCCACTTCTTCCATTGTAGTAACCAACTATCATTCATCCAAGAACGGATTGTTTCCTCCTCTCTCTCCTCTCTGCCTATCTTCCAAATGAAACAATACATGTGCCCATACTAAGGCAACACTTGTTACATATAAGTTTATTATGAGAATGGGTGGCATTGAAAAAGAAACACACTGTATGTTCTCACTTCCTTTTCATTTTATCAGCCCAACTATTTCTCACTTGCTCAGTCAGTTGTACGTTTTAGCTTGTTTTCTGTCAATCTCTGTTTTAGATAGACTTTCATGTCTCTTAGTTGTTTCTGTGCCTGCCTGGTACCGAAAGCTGCTAGGGCTGGCCCAACAATTTCGAGTGCACTAGACGAACTTGACACTGTAGGCCTTTAAAGAGTTAAGGTTATTTCTTTTACTTCTACTATATACTTTGTAAATCATATATACTATATATTGACACAAATAAATTTTACCATTGTTACCTAGAAAATTACCATTGTTATCTTCATAAAGTTTCTCCTTTAATCCTCGAAAGGCCAAATTATGTTTAGCAAGAAATTTTATAGCAGAAACTATTCTTACCAAAACTTGTCTCCGACAATCTTTTTTCCTTTGCAATTTCCCGTTGCAAATCATCATTAATTGTCCGGTTTTTGCTTAACCTCCACCTAAGTCCATTCCAAGTATTCATGTGTCTTATATGCTCGATACTGTTGTCATGTTGTTTGAGTCTCAAGGTTAAATGCTTCCAGTTCCTCATTCCACCCTATGCTAGATAACTCTCAGTATCAATTGTTTTGAACAATTGACAGCATGCAAGCAAGAAAATCCTAAGTCCATAAGTAATAAGTTGCTAACCTAAATTTTGTAGAAGGAGTAACACAGTACAAAAAGACTCTAAGACTCTAACCTCAGTTTGCCCGTAGCCTATAGGAGATGGGGCCACAGGGAGAGGCGTCAGCCATCACTATCTGGCGGTGATCCGGCATCGATCGGCCCTCAGCGTGGGTGCGCGGCGTTGTGTCACAGAGCGGACTTAGGGTGACAGGGATTGTGCGGCAGCTGCAACGCGCAGAGCGGAGTCACCGGTCGCAGAGGTGGAGTCGCGAAAAAAAAAACAGAAAACGAAGAGTCGCGTGGAGATGAGTAGCGACGTGGCCTCTCACCTCCCTCCCTCCTAGCTTGCGTGCAACACGCTAGGCCTAGGATTGCCGGGCTGGCTGCCGCTGGGCTAGGGGGTGGTGATGCCCCACCCCCCCTCCGGCCTGGGCCCTAGGCGGTCACATAACTGGCCTAGGCCCAAGGCTGGCCATGAAAACTGTGCCACCCCAGTATTACATGAAAACTATATAAGACTCATGCTTTCTTTAAAAATCTGGGCCCTTGTGGCCTTTCCTCTAAAAAATATCCAAGCCACGGAAAAATGGCAATAGGTGGTGGGCTATTCACAGCTATAGGCAATGGGTTATCAGCGCTGTCATGAAGGTTGCTGGGACCAAACCATCCCTCAGAGTATGCAGCAAGTTTATATTATATATTATACATTTATACAACTGAGGCTATACATGTGCATGTTAAGGTGAGTGAAAAATAAATTTTTTTTGTAATATTAAAGCATTCAATAAGCCCATAAAAAGAACGCTAGCCTCTATTATAGGGCCTGTTTGGTAGGCTGGTAGCCACGAAACCAGCAGCTGAACAGGCCTTATTAACTTTAGTTTCCTTGCTGTGCCCTACATAAGCATAGATAGCATTCTTTGTATTAACTTTAGTTGTTGTCTTCCAAACAAAAGTTGCTTCCTCCTCTATCAGCCTGTCCATCAGCCAAAAAGATCGTGCATTTAGGAATGGGTGGCATTGGAAAATAGTCAAAATAATTATCACACGATCAAGCTATCATGCATTAGTCATGCGGTCAAGCCACCGGTAATGACACCACCTAAGGAGCACCTGTCCTCACCGCTGGACGGCCATGAACCATCTGAGCTATATGGAGACAATGGGATGCACGGCAATGGCTCGACCCGGGACGGAGATTATTAGTAGCCTTTTGCTACCTGTGAGGTTTAAATTAAAAGAATTCATATCAGGGTTTGTAGAATCCCTCAAACATCGGCAGGTCACATGTCACAGGCTTACTAACACGCATTAATTAGGACCCTCACTGTCTAATTAATTAAAATCTGTTAACTTACATACGTACTCCCTCCGGTTCTATATTAATTGACGTTTTGAACAAGGTTAAGGTCAAACTTTTATAACTTTGATCATCAATAACTTTAAAAATATTTAGTTTAAAGAAACTAGAACAACATATATAAATTTATCTTTCAAAACACTATAATAAAAGTAAACATGCATTTATTTAGAGTAAATTTTACAAAACTACAGGTATTTTGACCAAATTATCACAAAACTACAGATTTAAGAAGTTGTATCACAAAACTACACATTTAGCACCAAATTTATCACAAAACTGCAGATTTTAGGTTAAGTATCACAAAAATACATATTTAATATTGAACTTATCACAAAACTACAACTTTTGGAGTTTAAATCCCTAGCACCATTGTTATGGTGGAGCTATAAACATTATTACTTTGTTCTATACATCGATAGTGTAGTTTTGTGGAACTACACAACCAAAATATATGTACTTAAGTGCCAAGTATCAAAATGTGTGTGGTTTTCTGCAACTTGGACCACAAAACATGTAGTTTTGTGAAATTTACTCATTTATTTATTATATATATTATAATAAAAAAATAAGGTAAAACATATATCTTGTAGACCGTGTCATTATCCAAAACGTCAATTAAAATAAAACTGGAGAGAGTATATGGCATGCATGCGTACTTGTTAATTTGTAAAATATAAATAATTTAACTTGCCATAAACTTAATTACATAGGACTAACAAATCCATTTATTAGTCCCACCAAAATTGATGGCTAATTCGGCACACTCCTATATATATATATTGGACTTGCCATGGTTCCTTCCTAAAATAAAATGCTATGTGGTGCAACAATATATATTTGAATTTCAGTAGCCTATATATTTAATCTGCTACAACCTTCTGCAATGCAAATTAGCCTATATATTGGACAAAAACACCCTAGTTTCACGCAGTGCTTACAATTACTGAATTACAGTCCCCACGGATTTATTTGAATACAAATTTTAGGTATTGTTTCTAATTCCCAACTGCGCATTCCAATTGTTTGTAGTTTAATTGACAAAGAATGATCTCCAACTTTCGGTTCCTAATAAAGAAATTCATGCTGAGTGAAATACAGTGGAGAATATATGCATGGGGTATGTAAATAGCTAGGATCCGGCCAGTCCACCACGAAGGGATGGCTCTGATCTTCGATCGGTATATGGCATTCATCAAATATTTCATGACACCATGTCCAACTAATTTATAATTTTATGGGCAAAGACAGTGGCTTAATTAGTGTTTTGTGAGGTAGGTAGCTAGTTAGTAGTGGAGTACTAGTCGTCAGTATATTTTTACTGGTAGGCAAGAGGTTGCAGAATCTCTTGGGTTTTACTCCATCTACTTTTGATAGTCATATTTTCAAATCTGAAAATTTTATTTTTATAGGTATATTTCAATCCAACAATCTATCATCTTAATGACTTTCTCGGATTTAATACGTAACTCTCTATTCTTCCATACAAGATTGGCTATATGAGCATCGAGAAATATAAATATTAATGCATCGCTTGTTTGCTCTCCAATTTTAGTCAACTTTCTCTGGCATTATATTAGTGAATACTTGCCTCTTTAAGTCTCAACTAGCTTTCTAGCTACAAATATTTACTCATCGCAACCACCATCCCCGTGCAGCCTCCGCTACTACCGGATTCGAGGGGTGACGCGACCTTCGCCGCCATGCCGCTCACTAGGCATTGCGGCTGCTATCCACGCTGAGGACTGGGCCAACATCCGTGCTGCCGACACCATCTATCCCGCCAGCCACTACCGCCGTCACCATTTGCCGCTGTATGCCTCGCAACTGCCACCACCCTCCGATGCTGCCCCTTCGCCGCCGCCAAGCATCCCTACCGTAGACTCCTGTTGTCAGCTCGTCCATTGCCCTAGCAGGTGAAGAGGAAGATGGGGAGAAAGAAAAAGAAGAATAGAGACTGACATATATGCGGGCCATTTGATATTTTGGAGATGGTATAATACGGAGACTGTTAGAGTGAGCACCTAGTTTGACTATCCAAATTAGTTGGAGAGTTGGTTATATGTGTATTTGGATAATCTGATATGGATATGCTGTTGAAGATGCTCTAACTATACTAAATGTAAGTTGCTGCCTCAATTAATCAGATGATGAGGGATCCTAACGGACATGCAAGTTCTTCCAGTTCTGCCAAATGTCCTATAACCATCTGTCCAATTAATGCTGAGGGAATTTGGTCTATTCTGCTTTCAGTTCTTCCCACCATCAACTGGATCAGGCAGCAGAAGGGTACTGACTGCCTGAGCCCTGAGTCCAGCCACCTTCATAAAGCTCAGACAGTTCAAGGCCGGAGCTGAGGTGATTAACTATGGTTTCTGGCACACAGCCTCGCTGATGACCCAACTACAGTATTAAACCTCTCGGTTACTAATATAGTCTGTAGGCCACTTATAACCATTTCCAAGTGGTATCTTATAACTCTCACTTACTTAAATATAGATCCCGTCGGTCACATGCTAAATAGCCGAGCGTTCTCTTAATAACCCTCGTTAAAATATCAAAATACAGACAGCATGCTAGATGTTAGACTGTATTTCAAGAATGGGTGACATTGGAAAACAAACACATGTGTCTCGACACTGCAGTGCACATTTGTTGAGCTATTAGGGAGCTACCGTATGACAACGGGTCTCTGTATCCCTAAGCTCATTGACAGTTGTCCATGGATACGCCGAGTTGCAATTGAGGTAAAATGATGGAAAGGGAGAAGCACATACCTCTACCACTGATTAGTTTTGTTAAATTATGCCTAATGTGCAGCAGGCCGTATCAATTATGTAATGTATTGCACGAAGAATCAGGCCAACGCAAGTGAGCAATCAATCACATCCAAAGCTAGCATTATCCTGAATTTGGGCATGTGGGGATGATAAGAAAACCGCATAATGTTGTAAGCTTGCATGTAACTATTGTTCCAAAAACATACCTTTTTATGTATTAGAATTTGGTTCGAAAATGTACATAAAAGGACAATTTGACTCCACACGCACTTCGATTAAAAAACAGTAACATTGTTCGTTTCCTCCCTTTACTTTGGTATGTGTTAAGATTCTCTTGAAGTACTCCATGTCTTCTGCCCGTAAAGTGAGAATTAAATTCAAAAATATACTATTTATTTGTTTTTTATCTCAGAAATACTTAGGATGCAATTTTTTTACATAAATATTGCATCGTTCTCGCTGAACCATTAAACGAAAATGATGTGGATGTGACGATGTGGGCGATATCATGCGGTGGCAGACCGCACGGTTGCACAGTTCGGAACAAAGAGACCGAACTGTCTCGCACATGTAACTAGCGGGACTGAACGTCCATGTCCAACGGCTCCACTTTAATTAGCGATTAATTACATAATTAATGATTAATTGATAATAGTTAGTGAATAGACATCCTGATTTGCAATTATTAATCATTAAACAGGATAATTAATCAATTTGAAGCGCCCAGCCTGTTGGGTCTCCCTCGCTGGTCATGCGAGACCACTCGCGTGATATCAAGCGGTCTCACACCCTCACTGCGCGGTCTCACGCCGTCGCCATACGAGACCGCCTCGCGCCCCTGTTATTTTCACATAACAATTGTACGAGATCGACGGTATTTTTCTGTCAAACAAATTGCATCCGAATTTTAATGAGAAAAAACAAATGGACAATATATTTTTAAATTTAATTCCGTGAAGTGATCGTCGTGGGCCCAACATCAATGAACCAACTGATCTCTACACGTGCTGCGCCCATTCCGCTGAGTCCGCCACTGCTACCTATAGTGCCAAGCTTATTGTTAATTCAGTGCATGCCGTAACAATAGTATATCTTTTGGTTTATCGCTAATACTTAAGTAAGGGTGTCCATTCTAACATGAAAATTCATAGTATTTCCGAAAGAATTAGAAAAACATCTATATTTAGTCCCTCAACCATGGATACAGTCTTATTTTGATTTCTCAACTATAAAACTATTTACTTTTGGCCCCTCAACTCTCAAAACCATCCACATTGCATCTAAAGTAGCTAGGGCGTGGTTTTTGAAAAGTGAGTAAAAATCAGCGTGTTACAGCATCTCTCGTTGCTTGTTTACTTAAATTTTCTTGAAGTGACCATTTTGCCTGAACAAGATCAATTGGAGGTGGTCAGCTACAAGTCCTTTCCTAGCCATGAAAAATATAACGTGGTGATAGCTTGCATACAATTATCTTTGATATTAACTTCCATAACATTATACATATTTATGATCAAAATTACGGAGAATATGTTGCCTATGATTCACTTATGGTGCTAGTTGTTTTATCACAGAGCACGAAAAAAATGCGGCATTTGTGTACATATCTAGACAAAAACAACACATCATGTTCACTTAAGAGCAAAATAGTCTAGTGATGTAGTACTATTGGGCAAATAAGTAACAAAAGTGAATATAGTGGGCAATAGAGGGAGAGACAAATTCTACAATGGCAAACACAAGAAGCTATCAACTTCTACGAGTAAATAAAGGGTTTACTTGATAGGTTTTATTTATTGGACCTACCCTGTACTCTGTCATCAATAGTTATCTACTTTTTTTTTACCTCCAAATTGACTCTATTGCAACCATCAACCCAATTTGGATACTTCTCCTTTCTTCCCCTCTCATATTTATATCCATCAGTGAATAAGGGATGCTTCCTCTATCTACAAAATAACTATAAGTGCTAATTTTATGGACTTTTCAGTTATGTATAGCTTGTATACTACAGAGAGTGTGCTAGAAGCTAGATTGTATTTGAGAATGGGTGGCATTGGAAAACAAACACATCGTGTCTTGACACTGCAATGCACATTTCTTGAGCTATCCCTAAGCTCGTTGGCAGTTGTGCATGGACACACTGAGTTGCAAGTGAGGTAAAATGATAGAAAGGGAGAAGCACATACCTCTACCACTGTTTGGTCGATAGAATTATTCCTAATGTGCAGCAGGTCGTCTCAATTATGTAAGAATCAGGCCAACGCAAGTGAGCCATCAATCACATCCGAAGCTAGCATTATCCTGAATTTGGGCCTGTGGGGATGATAAGAAAACCGCATAATGCTGTAACCTTCCACAAAGATATCTTTTTATCTATTAGAATTTGATTTCAAAAATGTACATGAAAGCACATCCATTAAAAAACAGTAGCATTGATTGCTTCCTCCCTTTCCTTATAATTTGCGATGCGTTAAGATTCACTTGAAGTACTCCATGCCTTCTGCCGTGAAGTGATATCGTTGCGGGCGCAGCAATGCAGCATCGATACGCCAGCGGATCTCTACATCATGCAAGCTTCAGCTCTGGACGTACCGCACCCATTCCGATCCGCTGAGTCCGCCACTGTGCTACCTAAAGTGCCAACTGCCAAGCTTAGCGTTGATTCAGTGCATGAGGCAACAGTAGTACATCTTAGATTCAAGGCCTTTGTTTAGTTCCCAAAAATTTTTCGTAAAAACATCACATCAAGTCTTTCGACGCATGCATAGAGTATTAAATATTGATTAAAATAAAAACTAATTGCACAGTTAGGATGAAAATCGCTAGACGAATCTTTTGAGTCTAATTAGTCCATGATTAGCCATAAGTGCTATAGTAACCCACATGTGCTAATGACGACTTAATTAGGCTTAATAGATTCGTCTCGCGGTTTCCATGCTAGCCATGAAATTAGTTTTTTTATTCGTGTCTAAAAACCCCTCCTGACGTCCGGTCAAACCTTCCAAAATATTATAGCTGATATTTACGCAAGGGTGTCCTTTCGAACACGGAAATTCATAGTAGTTTTTTAAGGAATTAGAAGAGCGTAAATATTTTAGTCCCTCAACCATGCCTACGGTCTTATTTTGATTTCTTAACTGCAATACTATTTACTTTGGGCCCCTCAAATCTCAAATCATCCACATTACATCCCTATGTACAAAGTATGGTGGTTTTCAACGACTTGAAGGATTTATTAGAGTCTATATGGGCTAATAGTAGAAGACATGCATCATCATACTAATAAATAACAAACAAAAAGCAAAATAAATAAAAAATGAAGACAATATACATCCTACATATGTCAACCTGTTTCTCCTATATGTTAGATATGGTTTAGCTTAATTCACTAACTAGAATGACACATGGTCACGACAAACCACCAATCAACTCAGGGATGAAATATGGATGGTTTCATGCGTCAAGAGACCAATAGTGATCATTTTCATAGTTGAGGGACCAAATTCCAATACAGTCTACTCTGCGTTGGAATTATATCCAAGGTAAAACAGCAGATTTCTTTTATTAAATCCAATCTATTTTTTTCATTAATTGGTTCAAATTAAACTAACATATTATAAGCATATAAAAATATATAGTGATCTTGTAAACTCATACAAATTAAAAGCTAAACATAACAACATGGTAAGAAAATGAATGAAACTAAACAGGTAAGAAAACTCCACTAAAATGTGCTTGAAGTATAGACTACATATTCTACGAGTTAGGCTATGCATGTGTAAGTACAGACTTTCGGTGAGTGAAAATAAGAAACTTTCATAAGAATGATAAGTAAATATTAATGAAAAGAAAACGATTGTTGATGCATTATATAAAAGTATTACCCGGCCACGTCCCAAAATAAGTAGATATCTTGCTATATATAAACCTCTATATTTTGGGACTGAGAGAATACTTACTACAATCAACTACACATACTATGTATTGATACTTCCTGTCTTGGTTCCTCGCTTCTATTTATAACCTTATCTTATAAGATAGACACTTTTTTCCTCCAATCCATGATCTGTATATCTACTTCATCCATTCCAGCAAACCAACTATCATGCCCTCCAATCAAGCTGGGTTTGCTTTCTCCTATGTCTGCCTATTTGCCTGCCAAATAAAAGCAAAACATGCGACCTTTCTATTTGGCATTGTTCCTTTTTGCCAGGGGCGGATCCACACACTCAAATTTAATATTTAGTGTATTGCTAATGTGTAATTAAGTAAAAAAATTTTGAGCACACTATCAATTCTAATAAGATGCCCCCACTCGATTTTTGGGCTAGGTCCGCCCCTGCTTTTTGCAACATGTTTATACATACTACACACTTCGTAGATGAGTTTGCTGTTGAGAGCGGGTGGCATTGGGATATATAGTAATATAGAAACACACCGGCACCAATTGAGATCCTCTGCAGTACTGCAGTACCAGTACTGCACGTGCAGAGGACCTGCATCCCACCGGCACATTTCCCTCTAAGGTAGATTAGCCAAGCCAATGTCTCTGCCCGGGCAAATTGGCTGGGCTAGCTACTGCCAGTCTTGTCAGGGCATCTCTTGAGCTTGGACTTGCCATACCAACAAAGCTAGATACTTGCTGCTACAACAGCACCTGACCAGCAAAGCTAATTGATATGGTGTGGCAAAAAGGGCCCTTCTGAAGCGTTCTTTTGTCTTTACGGAGCAAAGCCACAACTCTGTTTGTGATTTTTGACAAGACAGAAGCTGGGCACGGGACGCCACCTGAGCCACACTAGCAATCACTACTTGAAATTAACAGACCGGCGGCAAGGGCATGATCAGACCAGAGGAATCACGCTGGTCAGGCCGATCTCCATCGTTTCCGAGAGTAACTTTTAATTGCGCTAAAAGTTTCTTTTTTTAGGGTACTTCAACCTTTCACCCCTCTATGGTTGGGTTAGTTTTTACTATACAAACCTACATTTATAATGGTATTTCATTACCACCAATAGATATGATGTATTGATTTACGATGCTCTTACTTTATTTCACAATTTCTGTCACTTCATTCTACTATCAGTAATTACATAAAAGCTTTTCGTAAGTGACATGACAAATGTAAGTTATTGTTGCTTTAATTAGAGAGGACTTTTACGGTACATTATACTGCAAGTATATACTACCAGTATATACAATCTAATGGTGTAGAATTCATCTGATCTTCAACTCAATTAGTTTACGATATAAATCCAAAAGGGTATATTTGTCTTTTCATGTTATTCCGTGGGGGGCAATGTTCGTAATTTTGCGTTTCCTTCGGCCAACTCCTGGACCTGCTCGAGCGAAATACCAGTCGAGCCGTTCCCCTTTCCTTCGTCACATGGGCGACTACCATCGCCAACCATCAATGCACAACGGCACAACTCGCCACCGCCGCCGACCATCGCGAGCACGGCGCGCACCGCTCCACCACTGCCAATGGAATCGATTTGATTTACCATCCTCCTTTCCTCCTCTTTTGGCATTCCCACCCACCAAACCCTAGGTCTCCAAAAAAAAAAACTCCTGCATCAATTCCCCATCTCTTGACAGCGTGACGGGAGGCGGCAGGCTGGCGGAGCCGCAGAAGGGCGTCGACCGCTGGGGCCTCGAGCCTAGGCGTGCAACTCCAGCAGTCGACAGTGCAAGGGCAGGCAGAGCAGAGAAGGGGCGTGGCCGCCGGGCACCCGGGCACAGCTGCGGCAGGCGGTGAGCCAGCAGACAGCATTAGCTTGGCAGCAGCATGATTCTCTTCTCTGTCCAAACATTCGTGCAGTGTTAAAGCTGTTCAACAACTTAATCAAAGGTGCACGACTTGAAGAAGGATCGTGAGAGAACTTCAAGTGAGCAGAATTGAGTTGACAGGTATCAAGGATTCAAGGTTGTTCTCCGCAAAAAAAAAAGTATCAAGGTTGTTGTCGATAGGATTGAGAGCCTGAGCAGACTGAGAAGGCTTGGGGGAAATTTTTAAAGATACCACGATGGTTTATGCGAAGCACAAGTTGAATGCGCAGTGTTGGCAGAGTTATTCACTTGGAGAATTCAATTGATGCAAAAAAAAAAAAATGAATAGTACCAGATAAATCGAACTCTAATAAATTCGATATGAACTTATTCTCTTACGAACTTCATTTCTTTTATGAACTTGTTCTGCTTGGAACCTTGTTTTTGTTTATTGCATTTGCATAATATGAGTGAATGGAATTTAAGTGTTGTTTGTTAAGGTTATGGTTTGTTCCTGATAAAGCCAAAAAGAAATGGCATCCACATTTTATAATATCTGCCATTGCCTACCGGGGAGGAATCACGTCGCCGGCGCGCGCCGTCGACAATCGACGACCCGCCAGAAACGCGTGCCTTACGTGCCCTAGCAAGACTGCACGACGAGATCCTTTTAGTTGCCGAATCAACTGAAAACCCGTTTAATTAAATCTGAACTTCAAATGTCTAAAAGGCCCCTTTCAGTTTCTTTTCAAATACCTAACATACCCTTCTATATACTGCTAGTATATACTACCTCCGTTTTTTAATAGATGACGCCGTTGATTTTTTCTCACATGTTTGACCATTCGTCTTATTCAAAAAATTTAGGTAATTATAATTTATTTTGTTATAAGTTGTTTTATCACTCATAATACTTTAAGAGTGATTTATATCATATACATTTGCATAAAATTTTTGAATAAGACGAATGGTCAAACATGTGAGAAAAAGTCAACGGCGTCATCTATTAAAAAACGGAGGGAGTACTTGCATTACAATGTACCGTAAAAGATGGCGAGGGGTCCTAATGGATATGCCAGTTCTGCAAATGTCGTATAACTGTCCAATGCCAAATTGCTTATCTGTATTATAAAAGACCATTTTTCCACGACATGATCCATTGGAGGTTACAAGTCCTTGCATACCCATAAAAAATAAAATATGGCAAAGGTTTTTGAAAACCACAAATTCACATATTTCTAGCACTATACTTGGATATAAAAAATTGACACGATATAATTATCTTTGATATTAACTTCCATAAGCAACAAACATATTTATGATCAAAATTACAGAGAATATGTTGCCTCAAACTCACTGATGGCACCAATTGCTTTAACATAGAGTACGAAAAGAATACATCATGTGTGTACATATCTGGAAACAAAATGCATCACATCCTGTTCACTTTAGAGCAAAATGGTCCTGTATAATGTATTTGTTGGAGCCTACTCCTACCGCGCGTGCACACTCGGTCAACTTGGAAACACTGAAATTAAGCAAAAGATCGAACAGACGAACACCTTACAGAGCTAACACACGACACGAACAGAGGTTATTGGCGCTGCTTGATAAGCCACATATTATCTTGTTTCTCCTAATTTAACATGTAAAACGCGCAGCAACTGGACTCCTAAAATGGAGAACACGATCAGACGTGCGCTTAGCACGACGCAACGACACGATCGCACATAAACAGAGAAATTGCTAAAGACTCTGCACAATAAGGAGCTTTGCTATGTACACGATACAACCATATGGGGTTAACTAACAGTATTCTCGGGCACATAAGGAACAAGCAACAAATATCAGTATAGAGGGGCAATACAGGGGGAGAAAATGTTACGAGGACAAACAAAAGAAGCTATAAACTCCTAGGAGCAAATAAAGAGTTTACTCGTTAAGTTTTTTTTATTGTACTACTTTTTCTTGAATAGTTACATACATTACTTTGTTACTGACAATACTGCAACCATCAACTCTGGGGCTATTTAGAACCCTCCCCAAAATTTTAAACCATGTCACATCGAACGTTTGAACACCTGCATGAAGTATTAAATATAGGCTAAAAAATAACTAATTACACAGATTGTAACTAATTTGCGAGACGAATCTTTAAGCCTAATTACTACATAATTTGATAATGTTGTGCTATAATAAACATTTGCTAATGACGGATTAATTAGGCTTAATAAATTCATCTCGCAGTTTACTGACGGATTCTTTAATTAGTTTTTTATTAGTGCCCGAATACCCCATGCGACACCCTATATAATATCCGATGTGACACGCCAAAACTTTACACCTCTGGATCTAAACGCCCCCTCTATATGGATACTTCAACTTCCCTTCCCGTCCCATATTTATATTCATAAGTGAACCAGGGATGCTTTCTTTGTCAGCCAAATGAAACTACAAGTGCTATCTTCAAGGGATTCTTTTTCCGTTATGTAGCTTGTGCAGTACGCAGAGCATCCTAGAGGACATTATTTTGAGAATGGGTGGTATTGGAAAACAAGCACACCAATATGTTGTCGCTAGAATGCACATCTGTTCAACCATTAGGAGATCCACCGTATGGCAACCCTGAACACTGGCCCGGATCCCGCTTGACAAGCTGAAGCTCAAACGTAGGATATGGATTCTGTGCTACTAGCTGAATTGGGAGGTTTATGAAGGTGTGCAGGGTATCTGAAGATTTTATAACCAATCTTTCTGTCAGAGAATTTGATAGTAGTTGCACAATCAAAAAAAGAGATTCAGTCTCCAATTCTGGCATTGGCCTTTAAGACCACTACTATCGCAGACATACATTTTTTTTACATTTATATGCTGGATTTCGAGAGACGTAAAAAAAGTAGACAATAGGTTGGCTAATGAAGTTCGCCTGATCAACAGCTCAGTTGAGGGCAAATTAAATTCCACTGTAACAATCTTGCTCATTTATGCTATAGGCCTTTATGCCCTGTTAAGCCAGCATTGCAATCAGCTCTCCTAGGAGAAGAGAACATTTGCTCATATGGCGGATCCGGCGACGGGAGCGGACGGACCCGACGACGGCGACGACAAGGACGAAGACGACCACAAGGAGGGCAGCGGCGGTGGCTTCTAGGGTTAGGGTTTCGGATTTTTTGGAATTTATTTTTTTTTCAGTTTTTTTATTTTTCATGCAAGCGACATAACCAACCTACACACGAAAAATCAGATTTTTGTGTTCGGGTGCGTCACCCGCACGTAAAAATAGCAATATTTGCAGACCCTTTGGCGCGTGCGGCTATTCCTACCGCACGCGAAAACCTTATTCGAACCACATGGAAAAATCGTTTTTTACTAGTGAGCCACCAACCCCTATTATGATACTTCTATTGTTCCTTTTTTTTCCGTTCCCCTCCTATTTATACTGATCGATCACAGTGCAAGGCCTGCTCTTTCTCTGTCCGTTTGTCTGCCATTTTATTCAGTTTCGCGACATGCACACTACACAGATCATGTGAGACAATTTTACGTTGGGAATGGGTGGCATAGGGAAGAAAATAATAAGTCACCAGAAAAAAGGGAAGAAAATAATATTGCATGTTCATTCATATGTTGCTACAACCAACAATATCGATGAAGGGCACAGGTTTCGAACCGACCCGCGGGTGTTCTCTCTATCAGATTGGAATCGTGATAGATTACTCTTCACTTCTTCAGCAGTGAAAAAAAATAGAACTTCTTCAGCAGTGTGAGGGGTCGTGCCGCAGCCTAAGCTCAAATGGGTGTTATTGCTACATACCTCTCAGAAGTAATACTTCCATGATAGGTTGCGGGGACTCGTAACTGATGGCCTATATCAAGGTTGGCCGGCCAGATCAGTAATGGACTAGTGGTGACTACTACATTCATATTTTAATGCATGACACCGTTGACTTTTTGTTCAACGTTTGACCATTCGTCTTATTCAAAAAAATTTATGTAATTATCATTTATTTTATTATGACTTGATTCGTCATCAAATGTTCTTTAAGCATGACATAAATAATTTCATATTTACACAAAAAAAAATTGAATAAAATGAATGGACAAACGTTAGTAGAAAAATCAACGGCGTCATACATTAAAATACGGAGGGAGTATTTCGTAGACCATTAATGTAAGGTTGCACACCATTTCGTTGTTAGCAGGCAGGAGGTAGGAGGAGTTGTTGCTTTTTATATGACAAATTCCTTTTCCTAGTTTAGGGCCTGTTTGTTTTGGTGCCGAATTTTGGTCTACAATTAATTCACAAGTTAAATAGTGCATACTTTTCACCCAAAAAAAATAGTGCATACGCCATTTGGATTCAAGACAATATATCTTCCAAAATCAATAAGTTGATACTACTCTCCTCACCAAAAATTTAGAAGTAGCAAAAACTTGCTCAAGATTGAGATCGACTACCAATATTTGGTAGGATTTCAAACAAAACAATGCGTAAGTTTCTTTCTATAGCACCTACTTTTTCAGGCATAGTTATCTACTATCTTTTTTACCTCTGTATTGACTTAATATATGATATCCACCAACTGTATTTTGATACTTCTAGGTCACATCCCCTCTGCTATTTATATTTTGATAACGGAACAAGGGGCGCTTCCTCTAGCAGTACACCACATAAACAATGCATGCTATATATATGGATTCTTTTTTCACTTCTGTAACAAGTACCCTACACATAACATGCAAGACGATTTTATTTTGAGAATGAGCGGCATCTGAAAAGAAGCACATCGCAGCATGCACTAGCGTTGCGACCATCCTGCAACTCTGAGAGGTTTGGGACACCTTGCTCATTGACAATCGGCCATGGACAGTCTAAATTGTGATTGAGCTCAAATCCAAGCAAGAGGGAGCGGGGCTGCACGTATCTGTGCTACCAACCTGTCCAATGCTCTTGCCCCAAATTTGGCCTATTCCACAGCAGAGGGTAGCATTTCGCACCCTAATTAAGGTGAGACATGAATCCCATACAAAGCTAGTGGCACGCCAAGTTCAGATTTGTGCAGACACGAGTTTTGCCAGATAATTCACGTAGTCCCTCTCTGGATTTGGGCCAAGACTTCGGCCGGGGGTTCCTTTCGTACATGGAGTTTTACATGTTTTTTTTTATGACTTGTGGTTTGATTCTTGCCAATTCCTTTAAGTCCTAAATATAAATCATACTGCGGAGGAATTATATCCAACAAAGAATGGCTGATTTCTTTCATCGAAAAGCGAATTATTTTCAACAATCATATCAACATTCAACAATTCACGTATTACTTTCTAAGAGTGAACCCACCACTAGAAGAGATATTATTTCTGGTTGTAGCAACCAAGATGAAGAAAACTCCACTGAAATTTGCTTCAAGTACAGACTAACTATTATGCGAGTTAGGTTAGGCATGTGTAAGTTCAGTGATTGATAAATAGCAAAAATCTAAAACAGTGATAAATGATCTACTCTATAGTTAAACAAATGGTTTTACTTATTTACTCATTCGTCATATCACACATGTAACGGTGGAAAATCATCTGATGAGCTAGATCGGACGTGCCAGATGCACACGCGTGTCGCTCCTAATGCCGCAATCACCGGCTCACCGCGCCTCCTCCGCATCGGCCTCTCTCGAGCAGCACCTCGCGCGCCCCTCTCCCGCAACCGCCGGACACCCACCCCCCAACGCTTCGCCTCCGCCACCCTCATTGGCTCCACAAATCACACTGCCATCGCGGCGTCGCCGTCCCGCTGCTCGCACCCCTCCGCCCATCGCGCCGTCCCCAGCCCTCAGCGCATCTCACCGATCCACGCTGCCAGGCCAGAGTCGCCGTCTCCGCCCTTGATCTACGCCTGGGCGCTCGCCTCCGCGCCCCCAGATCATCTTCGGTCGGAGTCGCCGGGCTTGTCGCCAAGCCAATCCCCTCCGCCACCGATAGGAGGTACAGAAACCTCTGTCCACCCCTGCCTGGCCTCTGTCACCGACTCTGCCGTGTGGGCTCTCTGCTCGCGCGTGCTCCTCCAGACCTCCACACATCCCAGCACCCCGCCGCGGCTCTTGCCCCCGTCGCGTCGGCGCACTCCTCCGGTTATTCCCCTCCGCCACCACTGCCGCCTCCGTCGGGCCTGACGTCTCGGAGGCTCGCTGTTTCGCGGCAACCTGTATCCTTCTCCGACATGTTGAGGCACTACATAAGGTGTCCGATTTGCTTCCTTTTTCATGTTTGCTGTGGTTATCTAGATGCTAATTTTGCAGTAGACATGGGGTTGAGCTCACCTCTGTTGGCACGGTATATAAGTCAATGGAATGTCCAATGACTTATGAATCTTCACTTGTAATTCTGGATTGCTTTGGGTTTTGGGACTTGCATTTGCCAACCAATGCATAAATGCTTCTTCCAGCGTTAAAATCAGACCTTAGATGCAAATCCACTGTATCCATACTATCGAGTACATTATGGTTGCCTATAACCCAATTTGGTTCACCGATATATTTCTCAATGTCAATCCTGTTTGCATTTTTGGGTTCAGCACTCTGTACTTTTCAGTTTTCACTACTTGCTCGATGGAAAGAAGCCTTCAACTGCCTGTTAGCTGTTAGTTTTTACATTCTACGGTGCATGGATCCTTGGACACTTAATTAGAGCAGCGTAAAGAAATTGGATTTTGAAGTTCTTTTTTGTGATGACAAATACTAACATCTTCTCTGAACTTTTGATTTTTGTATTGCCCTTAATACAGGCAGGTTAGAAAACAAGGAGAAGAACTAGCTTTTGTATAGATATGTTCATCACAATTAGCTAACACATCTGTTAATCAAAATATTTTAACTCTTGCCAGTTTAACCTTACCTCTTGCATGGAGTCCATGGCATAATTCACATGATTCTAATATGTTTGATTCGAAACCATGGCATGGTGATTTCAGATATCAAAGAAAACTTTACCATGTTCATCGCTTGCTTTGATTCCAATATGTTTGATTCAAAACTGTGGCATGGTGATTTCATACATCAAAGTAAACTTTACCATGTTATATCCAGCTCTGGAATGACCTGTGTTCTTATCCCAAACAGAAGCATAATATCTCCATTAGAGAAAGACAAAGTTACAGCTCAGACCTATATACTATGGTTCATCGGCAGTGACTCAATGTCATGGATGTGAAAATTGAGAAAGCTTGACACGTGCTTACAAGAAGAAGATCCCAGTTAAATAAGACATTACCATTGATCTCCGGTGGGCATTTTGTAGAATTGTATCCTTACTACTATGATTTGTAATGATGAAGCGTGTACGATTTGAAATTAACTTGTTATAAATAAGATAAATGAGGCGCAAAAAGCAAGGTTGTTTTTTCTGCAGAAGCCATTTCAAAAGGACTTGGATTCTGCAGAAGGACAATTTGTTGCCCAACTTAGGGAGTTATCTGAGAAAAACCAGCTCTACAGAATTGATCGCTATCTTTTTTTTTTAGTGCAAGCTAAGAAAATGGCTTACACCCAGGTAAGAACTACAACTAATATTTGAGCTGATTCTTTTTTGTTGGTACTCATGGGGGTAAATGGATAATATGGACTTCAGGCTCACTATGGTTTGGCATTTTTCAACACGAGCAATTTGGAAAGGATTTTATCAGCATATTTTTTATTCAATCCAATATATGTTGTTGATATATAGTTGGAGAAGCATCAAATGACTGATCATGAACTGTAGGAGGTACTAAAATGGCCTTAGAAGAATAGTTTGTTGTGCCACTGCCATCCAATTTTTTATCATGAGCTGTAGGAGGTATACTAAAATAGCCTTAGAAGAATAGTTTGTTGTGCCACTGCCATCCAATTTTTTTTTTTACCATGACAAATTTTAGATATCCGTACAGATTTAATAAAGGCATGATTCATGAACCTGCACTGGAAGCAATTGTAGCGCACAAACGAAAGTGCTTGTTCAAGAAAACTAATTTCATATTCTCTATGTGGGTTCTGCCGATATGTGTGCCGAAACCATGATAAGATGGAAAAATAAAGGTGGCAAGAAATGAAGTATGAACTAAAAATTTGAACTTGGATTCCTATATGCAGTAACGCTTCTTCAAGCAGAACTTTTAGGGGAGGCTCTTAGATCTACCGTATGTTCCTACTGCAAATGGGGGAGCAAAGAGATGAAGCACCGGCAAAGCTAGCTTTGATTTATTATTGTTTATTGAGCCGCTTTGTGAAGTAGCTCCTTGCGTTCTAACTGTGCTTATGCCCTTCACAAATTCCATGATAAGGAAAATATCAGTTTCATGTAATTTGGCATATGTGCGTGGATATAGCTAAAACTGATGATTTAGAGGACAAATCAAGATGTATTATGGTAAACCTTTTTGTGAAGTTTGTTTTCCTTGAGTAAATAGGAAACTTTTTTCTAAATTTGATGTCTGTTGTTTTGAAATTTAAGTCAGAAATGTAATTCAAGTCTGACTCCATTTGCACTAAGAATATATGCTCTTAATCATCTTATTCTTTTACATCTTGAATATAATTATTTTTCTAATATGTATTTGTACATAATGTGCGTTGCACGTGCATGGTTAGTATAATTTTTGTAATTATTTTATCTCATTCTATGCTTGACAAAATATATATCTTTATTTTCGTTGTTTGATTTGTATTACCAAATATTTCCGTTGCGTTAGCACGGGCGGATTACTAGTTAATATTAGTTGAAAAGAAAGAAAACATTTGCTGAGGCATGAAATAGACAGATAATCTCCTTATTTAGATTCCATTCAAGCCTCGTTATTATTAGTATTAGTGTTGACAACCAAATTATGCAATACAATAAATTATAACAATGTTTAGCCAGATTTGGAAAGGACCTCGGCATACTATCATGGGTCGGTCAGACGGTAGGTATACGATCGTTTAGACCGGCGGCCCTCAATCCGAGTCCGATTAAGGCAGTTTGTACGTTTCTTTGCTTGGGCATGAGGTTTTTTGAGTTCTAATTGATCTATAAACTTAATAGGACATGGAGAAATATGCCTATGGAAGAAAGACCAATCCCTTTATACGAGCTATGCCTGGTTCGATTCTAACCCCTAACCACAATCCCAGCTACACAATCGAATCGTTATTTTGCCTTCACCATTCCTTTTCAGTCATGTTTCTACCTTATCTTCAACCTAGCATTAGTCTGCCTATCTTTATTGATTTGCACCACAAATCATCCGCCTTGCCACAAATCATTCGCCTTAGCTACGAGCAGTGTTGCATTGGGGCTGGGTCTGCTATTTTGATTTTTTATACTAGGTTTTATACCGGGAGAGATGGGTCTCACTGCACAGAATGGGTGGGAGGGGAGGACAAAGGAAACTCTGCTTTTCCATCCAATCGGTACTTTGCTGGCTGGTCCTTGATTGGCGTGTACAATTATTTTGTATCTATAGCTACGAGAGTCTGCTACCGTTTGTATATACGTTTGTCCCATAAATCTTCCGATTACCTACGAGGCAGGTGGTCATTTTCGTATCGATCTAAATCAGCCTAGAGACTAGTTTTATGTCTAAATCGGTTCCGCTAGCCGGTTTAATCTGTTAAACCCATCTTGGTTTAGAGTTTTCTAGATTAAGATGATTGGAGACTCCATTAACACAGTAAATCTTTAGGTGAGTCCGTGTTATTAGCTAGAAAGGATGCCAACCGTTAGTCTATTACTTTCTTGAATTAAAAGAAAGGCGCTACTCCCTTGATTCACTTATATATAGTGTATTTTAATTTAAAAAGTGCCCCTTAAAAGATTTTCACCAGTGATTAGTTTGAATACAAGTATGTGTATTGCACAAAAGTTATACGGTTAAATTTAGTACTTTCACACAATGTAGGTTTTAGTGTTTTTATATAGAGATTTACTCCGGTCCAACAAAAAGTACCTTGAGGTACCGGTACCTTATGGTACCAAATCGTTTCCGATCGTTGGATCTAGCTAGACAGGATGCTAGATAAAACTATCGGAAACGATTTGGTACTGTGAGGTATACCGGTACCTCGGCTCGAGGTACTTTTTGTTGGACCGAAGCAAATCTCTTTTATATGTATTAGGAATGTACTTTAATTTGTGAAAAAATAGTGGTCAAATTTTAGTTTTCAAAACTTTCTTAAAAAATAAAATACGCCATATAAAAGTAAACCGAGGAAATACTTAGGGGCTGTTTGGTTGCTGCCCTGAGCAACATGCCTGAAATTTCTGTGCGCCTGAGTGGCATGCGAGAAGACAATGCATCTAGCCTGGTCAGGCAGCCTGAGTATATGCTTGTTTGGTTGTTTGTTGCTGCCTGAGAAACAAATATGCAATTACGCCTTTAATTATTACACAGCTAAATCAATTATTAATGGCCATCACAAATCTTGCCACAAATTGCATCTAAACCTCCTGCCAAGATCCATTTATGAACCCAACTTCCCATGTACAAGCACAAATCTTGCATACATAACGAGGATAAAAATCTAGAAAAAAAGCAGGGAAAAAAAGAGAGAGGAGAACGCAATCGAAGAGTCAAATAGATCCCAAATCCGTGCATCAGGAGCACAACCTTCTGATGATTCTGCCCAGATGTGCAAATGCATCTGGCAACCTGCAAATCGATCTGCTTACTATTTCGCACGAAAGGCAGCCTGGGCAGCATCTAGCATGGGCGGTGCTGCTATGCTGGGATCCGGCAAGACGGCGACAGCTTCACCCGCCGGCGGGAGCAACACAGCTTCGCAGGGATCCGGCAAGACGGCGGTGGCTTCGCACGCCAGCGAGAGTAGCACAGCTTCGCAGGGATTACGAAAGACGGCGGGCGGCGGCGGCTTCGCAAGGATCCGGCAAGATGGCGGTCGGCGGCGGCTTCGCGGAAGCAGCGCAGCTTCGCTCCTGGAATCTACGTCGCGTGGCCGCTTCAGATAAAGATTAGGATGGTAAGTATGTATCGCTGTTGCTGCCTGGAGCTCAGGCGATCGATTTCGGTCGCCTGGCTCAGGCTAATGACGGGAAGGGCTGCGTCAGGCCAGGCGAAGGGTTTGGGATCTCAGGGCACCAACCAAACAAGACCTGTGTTAGTCTCAGGCTGGCTTCAGGTCAGGCAATTTCCTCTCAGGGTAGCAACCAAACAGCCCCTTATTACCACCACGACTTACCATGCATTGATTCTTGTATGCTGTCGCTTGTAATATTTATAAGCTGCATGGACTGATTTTCCTTTCTGTGCACGTCCGGTTTGTCTTACTACTTCATGATCTTCATCCATACCTGGAAACCAACTATCACGTCATCCAAAGTAAAGCAAGGATATGCTTAGCTTCCAATCCCCCGTCTGTGAGTGAATCTATCTTCCAAATGAAACAATGCATGCTTTGTATGTGGCATTGTTCGCCCCGTTCTTTTCTTCAGCAAGAGTTATATTAAGATTAAGGTTTTCGTAGCACGTTTTTCAAACTACTAAACGGTATGTTTTGTGCGAAAATTTTTTATATGAAAGTTGCTCTAAAATATTATATTAATCTATTTTTCAAGTTTGCAATAATTAAAACTCAACCAATCATACGTTAATATCACCTTGTTTTGCGTAAAAAACTTAATCTTCATATTTATCTTTATCTTCATCTTCAGAAGAAAAGAACACCAAGAATGGGTGGCATTGGAAAACAAATACACTGCACATTCAGAATCTCTCTTACTGTTGTCCAGTCAGCGTCGGAGGTATGGGCCGATGACCCTGCGCTGCAGGCCGTATGTCACCCATATTTTTGGGTTCTCGTATGGAATCTGCGGTCAGTAGTTGATTTCCGTGGCCTGGGCTTATGTAGGAAAGAAGTAGTAGACTGAGCTAGAACCTATGGGCATGTGTAGGACCTAGCAGGGGTTCCCTGCAATTTGGACCCTCGGCCGTCTTCTATATCTGTAGCTTGAGATATGTATCGCCGTGTTCAGTTCCAAAATATTTCTCTAAACTTGTAACTTTTTCATCACATTCAAATTTTTTCACACACATAAATTTCTAACTTTACCGTCACATCGTTTAATTTCAATCAAACTTCTAATTTTGGCGTGAACATAACACAGGCTATGTATGTGGCTAGGACAAGAGCGATAGGTGTTGTCACTACATGTCACGTTAATTTAGAAAACAAAAAAAAATTGGGAATGGACCGCATGTCATGTGTGATAGTATCTCATTTTACGTGGTTCATTTTGTGGATTTGTTCACCATCCTCATTGGAAACGATTGTTATTCAGATGAGTTTAGATTAGTTTCCATGTGGATGCATCACTTTAAATCTTATAGTTTCTAAATATGTAGTTCTCTGATCGATAATAGACAACCTCAAAACTGTAGTTTTACGTACAACAGTTTGATATATGTAGTTGAGTAAAATACACGGCCGGTCCCTAAACTTGTGTGGTGGTGTCACTTAGATCCGTGAACTTGAAAATTGCACGTTTAGGTCCATAAACTTGGTTTAATGTACCACCCCGGTCCAAACGTCCTTTGATTGCGTTTGACCGCCAACGTGGCATGCCACGTAGATAACACTTTTGCTCTCAGCCCCCTCCGTATCACAACACGTCGCAAATATCTCCTTGTAGCTATGTACTGACACCAGAATCCAAAAAAAAAAATCCTCAAATCGTTCTTCCATCTTATTTTTCTCCTTGCATGTATAGAGACTATGGTCCCAATTATCAATTGCCATTGCTCTGCGCTCCAAAATGACCTTATCCTTGCACAACGGGTACTTGATCAACAGCACCTTCTTCTGGTGACTTCAAGATGGGGACGAGCTTGGAGAATCCATGAGGATGCCTAGCGTGCAAGACGCATTGTGCTGCCTCCCGCCGCTAATCCGACCGCACTGTGCCACCGCTAACCTCGCTGCAATGCGCTGCCTCCTGCTGCTAATCTCATTGCCGAGGCCGCCACAACCGCTACCTCTCGGCCTCCTTTCGCTAACCTCACTGTCGAAACACTAGCCGATCTAGGGATATTTTGGGGGATTTGGGTTGAAATGCACTGGTCAAGACAAGTTATGTGTGAAGGTATATGTGGAGCTGTGGAGGGGGCTGAGCACAAAAGTGTTGCCTACGTGGCATGCCACGTTGACGGTCAAACGTGGTCAAAGGATGATAGGACCAGGGTGCAAGTACATTAAACTAAGTTCACATACCAAAACATGCAATTTTCAAGTTCGCGGACCTAAGTGACACCACATCACAAGTTTAAGGACTGGTCATGTATTTCACTCTACGTAGTTTTACTAAATTTACACATGTTTGATTTTTCTTCCTCTGTCCAAAGGTTAGTTTTGAGTGATGTACCTCCTTTATTTACTTCCGAACTGACTTTCTATTTAAAACATCTTGTGACAACCACCAACCCCTATTATTATACTTGTATATATTATTCATTTTTCTCACTTTCCCACCTATATATACTGATCGATCACAGTGCAAGGCCTGCTTCCTCTTTCCATTTATCTGCCAAATGAAATAATTAACCACTGCTATCTCTTCATTTTATTCAATTTAATTCCTAACATGCACACTACACAGATCATGCAAGAGTTTTTTATCTTGGGAGTGGGTGGCATTAGGGTCTTGCATATTGATGTGTATGTTGCTACAACCAACATTACAGTCATCATGCCCGCCAAATCGGTGAAGTCGCCCAGGGCCTTGGGCACATCGGCAGCAGGCCAAGCTAGGCAGCATTGCATTTTCGTCGAGTTCAATGGAGGCTACACGGAGTATTGGAGGCTCACAACACTGGTGGAGAAACCATTTTTCCTCTCGGTTCGTAACCCCCCTTTAGTCCCGGTTATTCAACCGGACTACGAATCCGGGACTAAAGACACCAACCGGGACTAAAGATCGATCTACCATTTTTTTTTATTTGCATGGCCCTGTTCATTGCTGCATGGTTAATTATATATATATATATATATATATGTATAAATACATATATTAAAATTACACATGTATAATTTAAAGCACTTAACATTTTATGTGCATATATATTACCAAAATATATATTTACACTAAAGTAAATGTGTACATCTATAAACATATACATGCATGTATAGTACAATTCATTTGCTCGCTAGCTAGCTACGACTTCGACGCCGGCGTTATGTCAGAAGAAGAAGGACCGACGTTATGAATTGTCGATCCGTCGTAGTAGAATTCACCCTTGGGATTAAGGACTTCTTCGTTGATGAATCCCATCAGTTGTTCTTGAACAGCCGTGATAAAATCCTTGTGTGGGAGATTGTCCCTTTTGTGAATACGCTATCATTCGAAAAATAATGACATATCAATATATGAAATTAATAAACAACAAATCGATACGCAATGAAATTTTGAATGGTTTATATATACGTACATCGAGCTCTCGTGTGGTGTAGATTTGGGTTGATAGGCAGTGGGCATACTCGCATACGTAGTAGCTGCACAAGTTAGTTCCCTGGTCCTGCTTTGCACACTACATGAGAAACGACGAGAGATTTAATATAATATACACTTATATTAATTGTAATTAGAGATTCAATTCAATATAATTTTGGAGCATGCATGTACTTACTGGAAAATTAAACCTCCGTCCAAGTTTTTCTTTCCAAGTCCCGCGGACCAATTGACGGAACCGATCCCAAGCCCTACATGCAGTTTCAAGCTATGATTAATTATTATCCGAGATCCGCATAATAGCAACAGGAAAAATCCCCGCGACTTAGCAATAGATGGCATTATATTACCTGTCTATCAGTTGAAAAAACTTGTCAAAAGTCTTGTCCTCTTTATTCATTGAGTCATACACATTGATTTTGCATGCGTCCAAGTCGAAAAGTAACAGGACCCAGTGGAATCTGCAATATGCGAGAGATGATATATGAAAATGTACATGTTATATGTATGGGAAAGAAATTTGTTCGAACGACAGTAAAAACTCACTCTGTGTTGTACGGCAGTAGTATGAACGTCTTGAAATCCTGCTGCGTCAGGAGATGGACAAGATTGCCCTCTGTGTCTTTCTCATACTTGTTGATCATTTCGACGTTGATTTTCCGACGGTCGATGAACCCAGTATCGTACACCCCCCACCATCGGGCCCTTTGAATCTCCATTCTACAACGATAAAAGGAAATTATTATTGTTTACATATATGCAAGGAGCTAATTATTGAACGAAACAAATTAATCGAACTCAACGATACTTACAAAATCCAGGCGCTCAGAAGAGAGACGTCGAGGGCGTCCAGATGGTATAGTTCGAAGACATCCTTGAATTCGATCCAGAGAACATCTTCTCCTTGCAAGAAGTCGGAGTTTCTGATCCTTGCTCTTTAACATCTCTCTACCCTTGGCGCTCATTTCCATGTACCGTTCATGGAACTTGTACATCTGTGTCGGTAGGGACTGAAGCTGCTCAGGCGTGACAAGCGGTTTACCGAGTTCAAACTTGTATGCCACTTCCGCCTTCAGGATTGGTGCGCCTCTAATCAACTGATCCACAGTTAGACCGGTGTCAGAAATGAATTCTGTTATGCCAATTTCTTCGCCGGTCACCAATGGCTCGAGCTCTTGGTTTGGTTGTTCTCCAAGCTGAGGGACTGGTTTGGACTTCTTGTAATAGGCTTTCTCAAGTGTTCGGTCATAGTCCGATAGCTTTAAGGCCTCCTTGTTTGTTGTGGACATTTTAATGAACAAGTTCTCCACGCTCAGGTCAACAGGTATCTTCAGGACTCCGAGGCTTGAGTTGCCTCTTCACTTCGGAAGCCACATAAGCGTCAAGCTCCTCTTGACTGCAATCGTGAGGCGGCTCCTTGTTTTTGGTGGCGTCAACTTTCGCCTTCTTCGTTGCCCTTGTGTGGGCAGGTGGTGGAGCTTGGCGAGACCTTGTCTTGGGAGGTGTAGGCGGACACGATGGAGGCGGAGGAGGCGGAGGAGCCGGAGATGATGGTGCAGGAGGAGGTGGCGGAGGAGCCGGAGGTGATGGTGCAGGAGGAGGTGGCGGAGGAGCCGGAGGTGATGGTGCAGGAGGAGGTGGCGGAGGAGCCGGAGGTGATGGTGCAGGAGGAGGTGGCGGAGGAGCCGGAGGTGATGGTGCAGGAGGAGGTGGCGGAGGAGCCGGAGGTGATGGTGCAGGAGGAGGTGGCGGAGGAGCCGGAGGTGATGGTGCAGGAGGAGGTGGCGGAGGAGCCGGAGGTGATGGTGCAGGAGGAGGTGGCGGAGGAGCCGGAGGTGATGGTGCAGGAGGAGGTGGCGGAGGAGCCGGAGGTGATGGTGCAGGAGGAGGTGGCGGAGGAGCCGGAGGTGATGGTGCAGGAGGAGGTGGCGGAGGAGCCGGAGGTGATGGTGCAGGAGGAGGTGGCGGAGGAGCCGGAGGTGATGGTGCAGGAGGAGGTGGCGGAGCCGGAGGTGATGGTGCAGGACACGCCGCTTGTCGCCTAGGAAGGATGATGTAGCGCTTGCGCCATAGTATAATGGCGTGGCTTGTGTCTCGTAGATGCGTCTCACCGTCTCCTCTAGGGTAGTCCAACTCGAGGTCCTCGTACGCTGCTTCCTGACGACGGGAAAATCGGGACGGTCGTAACACTAGGTCCGTTATCCACAAATCGTTAGAGACAATTTAATTTAAATGCAATAAATAAATAAAAATCAGAAATTGTGAGTCCATTACTTCCAAAATTCATACATTTACATAGAAATTCTATTAATTACATCTCCGTAGAGAAAACCCCTGATTAGGAATTCCAACATAAAAGAAAATAAAATTACATGACCGCTAAAAGGCTAAAAAGGAAAATCTATCCTAAAGCTCCAGATGTCGCAGCCGTAGAATCTTCTGTAGATTTTCATTTATATATTTATTTCATTTTGGGCGTCCAATTATTTTAGATGCCCACTAATTTGTTGGTTTTTGATATCACTGCGTGTATGGTGGCAGATTTGCATATAGCTTACCTTTTTTGGCATTGTGACGGTACTTTTTTTTATATGTAGCACGCATATATAAATTGATAAATTTTCTTGAGCACTCGCGGGGCGTAGCCAAACGAGTATTTATTTTAGCGCCATTATTATCAACGTGTCATGGGATTTTGGTGCGGCGCATTGCATTGCCTATTTTAATTTTCACCACACCTGTATTACTACTAGCATGGCCCTGTACCATGAAGCGTAACCGAAGTGGGCATTTGTTTGATTTATGGTCGACTATCACGATGTCGCCACTTGTTGTGCGCACACGGTTAATTTGCAATTGGAAGGAAAATGCACGGCCAGAGTATATGGATGCATGCATGTGCGTATATCAGATTATTTTTTATACTGCACTTTATATATGGTGCAGCGAGTATACACTGTTTTAAGCAAATATATGTATACAGATGATTTTGAGATTATAATTTTCACTCCACTTGTATTACTACTAGCATGGCTCGAAGCCGTGAAGCGTAACCGAAGCGAGTGTTGGTTAATTTTATGGCCGGCCGTCATGACTCGGCGTAGTTCGTGATTTATCCATCATTTTGTAGATGAACGGATGGAAGGAGAAAATATATGCATCCGTACATCTATTTCCTTTCTCTGATCATGGAAAGAAAATAAACACCATTTTATTTTAATTCTTGTTAGGGAAATATGGCTGAACATATGTCAAAACTAGCAAATATGCGTGCTAATTAATTAGCATGTTCAATTAATTTGTTTATCACTATGCCTATATCACTACTAGCACGGCTCGAAGCCATGGAGCATGACCGAAGCGAGTGCTTATTTAATTTATGGTGAAGTATGCAAAATTTATGTTTAGTTTATGAAAGTGCTCAGGGGAATTAAACGAATGCAACCATGCATCTATGTCTTGTTCCTGATCATGGAAAAGTGAATGGCGCCCTATTTTAATTTAAAGAAATATGGCCGAACACATGTCAAAATTAGCAAATATGCGTGCTAATTAATATACTCAATTGATTTTGTGCATCACTATGCCTGTATCACTACTAACACGGCTCGAAGCCGTGAGCGTGACCGAAGCAAGTGCTTGTTTAATTTATGGTGAATTATGCAAAATTTATGTTTGTATCAGTGATTTGTATCCGCTCGTAGAGGACCGAACCTGAGAGCAAGAATCTCGCCTAGGCTTGTATGCGCTAACGGGACCAAAACAAAGGGTATGGTAGGATGACATGAAAAGAGTATGCATGAAAACCACTCCTAGGCCCGTACTCATGTAGCCGGACCATAGGAAAAAGTGTGAAATCATGTTAAAAGCCATCAAATGAAACGAACTTCCTTGTCTCATACGCATTGGCTGAGACGAAGGACACAACAAAGAGAAAAAATTCCTTTGGTTGTACTCATGATGGCCAAGCCTAGGAACATGGCAAGAACATAATTCCTTGGTTCGTACTCATTGGCCGAACCGAAGGACACAGCAAAAGAATACATTAATATGAGCAGAGGAAGGAGAATTGAGAGATTCCTCGACTCGTACACAATGGCCGAGCCTAAGAATTAGGAAGGAGCATGATTCCCACCTTGCAGCACTCGTGTTCTTCCAGCGCCGCAAAGCGAATTTCCTGGTGAAGCAGAAGAACTAGTGCTAGCAAATTTGCCGTAGCAGACTAACAGCGCTTGGGCGTAGCGAACTAGCAATCTCACAGCCTCACCAACCTTTCTGGAACCTCTCCCCCGCGAACTCTCTTTGCCTCTAGCCTTGATCCTCTATTTATAGAGGAGGATTAGAGGGGGTTAATTTGCTTTATGTGATTTTGAACAAGATCCTGCGCGCGCGCACAGAGATCGTGGGGTGTGATTGTGGGCAATGGCTTGACTGCATGCACATCCCTTTGGCTGACATGTGGGCCCGTTCAGTTTGACGGGACGAATGTGCTGGTATTTGCTGCATGCTTGCATGATTAGTGGTGATCGTGGGTAGGCTAAGGGCTTGACCGCTTGTCTCTTTGCTTTCACTGACGTGTGGGCCCTTTGGACTTAACTGATTCTTTTTCTTTAAATTTCAGTTGTTAGTAAATACATGCGTGTGTCTCTTTTTTTATTTCAAATTTTATTTTATTATTTTTTTTTTGCATGCATGACTATTCTGTATGTCCTATATTTTGACTGCATATACTCCCATTTAATTGGGCACCTCAACTTATTTACTTTTATACACACCTTGGATATGAGTCTTTTCTTTTTTTAAAGAGGCACACGTATATATTCTAGTGCACCATTTTCTATCGAGTGGACTGTCGCTGCCGCAAATTTATTTTATACGACACTCATCGCGTCCTGACGTGCATATTATCACGGTGGCTTCCTCAAGCCAACATCTAGACGTCGAGATAAAAATATTGGATAATGTCACATGTAACATGCATTTTTATTCTAAGTCGCGACTATTTGGAGTATAATTTTTTCACTAGCTAGCTAAACATCTATTTTGGCTTACATTTTAATTTTTTTTTGCTATTTTATATGGTGGGTTCGCCTTTTCTGAAAATATTCGGGGCGTCACTATTTCGGGTCAGTGAGAAAATCCCACTTCATGGCCATATGTTTTAGGCCAAATTTCGTATGCGGATATGATGAGAAAGCTAAGTATTAGCGTTCGTCGGTCCGACGAAAAGCGCATGAAAAATATTTGTTCACGCTACTTATATGGAACGCGCATATGCATTCCTATTTTAAGCCGAAAATTATTTTAGTCCAATATAAGTGAATTATATTTTATTTCCTGGCCATTTATTTTGTGGCCGCAATTTAATTAAATTACTTCACCATCTGTCTCCCAATAAAATTCTTATTTATTATTATATATATTTTGTAAGCACTATATTTGAGATAATATATTAGTTTATAATTTAACAAATTATATTTAGGACACGAGCCAAAATCCGTGTAAACAGCAGGTGGCAGGTGGTGACAGTCATGTTCGTCCCTTGTATTCTGCCACGCCCGGGTTTGACGTAAGAATTTGTAAAATGTCATAACCACGCTGGCAGACCAATAGTGAGTGGTCTCTCGGTAGTACATGTGTGCTTAGAATTAAGTGCTAGCTTTGTAAGCATGTATGTGTTAAATGTAAACTACTAAACATTAGTAATATACAAGTACATATGAACCTTAGCTTTCTATAGTTTTTCTCCACTGCCTAGTGTATATTTATTAGAGAAAATCTCCTGTGTGTCACATTACCCATTATCATTTATCAATTAACCCATGTTTAGACTATAGTAAAGTAATTATAGCTTGATTAAGGATGTATGAACTCTATCTTTACACCATTACCTTTCCTGCAGAAATATAAATACAACACACTTGGAATACTCCAGGATGAAATGCTAGATCGGTATCCGTGATCTTGCGGATTTATCTATAACCGTAAGAAATACTAGCACCTATCCTGGTCTGGGTAGGGGCAAAACCTCAACGTGGTGTAAATGGTTATGCAAAGGGTCCTATCACAGCCTCTTACCAGGGTACCATGGCGATACGCTGGTGTATGGAGACATGCATGGGGGATGTGTCTTCTGAGTATAGTTGTACACCTTTAGTCAAAGTAAAACTATTCAAATAGTCATGCCCGCTGTTATGGGTGATTGACCAAGATTCACCGTGATTAGTCACACTCTTAATTAAATTAACTTAATAGAATATTAGAATAGGTATGAGCATAGTACCAGAACTTCGATCGATCCGGCTATTTAGCGGTGGCCGGTTCGATACCCCTCACAATCAAGCTGGCTTCCATCTCCTCCCACTTCGGCATTGCGACGCTATACCGGCCTGACCCCAGGTGGTGATGGTACTTTTTCTTTGCGGCATTTTCTTTGTTTCGGTCCATCATCGCTTGCCCTTGTTGCCCTGTCTTGTAAGCAACAAACTCGTCCCAGTGATCCCTTAGCTTCGGGAATGTGTTGAAGTTCGGTGTCAGCCCCTTCAGGATGTATTTCTTGTAGAGTTCTCCCTTGAAGCACTGGAACTGTTCTGCCATTTTCTTAAGAGTCCACTGTTTCACTATGTTCTCCATACCTGCAGGGAGTGTGAACGTCTCGAGCATTGTGGTCCACAACATCTCTTTCTCTGATTCCGGGACAAAGCTGTCATAATCCCCACGTGCCCTTGTTCTAAGCCAATACACCTTGCTGATAGGCACGTTATCCCTCACAACCCAACCGCTGTGTCGTACGTAATTCTTGGCTGCTTCTGCTGGGGCACTAGGTCGGCCGTCTTCGTCCACTTCAGTTTTAATGTGCCGACCCTCTATCTTCTTCGCGGCACCTCGTTGTCCGCGTCCCCTCTTCTGTGCAGACGAGGGTTCACTTCCACTAGCCTCCTCCCCGTTCCCTTCCTCGTTCCCCTCCACGTTCCCCTCCTCATTCCCCTCCTCCACGTTCCCCTCCTCGTTAACTTCCTCGTTCAAGTATTGGTTTGGATCCTCGTTCCCCTCTTCTTCGTTCCAGTACTGGCTGCTTCCCTCTGCGATTGTATCATACAACATCTGTTCGTTATCGCGATCAGCCATCTGTTCATACAAGAAATATTTCCATATATAATATTAAATCTCTAGTAATCATATGCTAACTCTAGTAATCATATATTAAAACTCTAATAATCTTATATTAAAACTATAATAATCTCATATGGTAACTCTAAATAATCATATTCTAGCTCTAATAATCATATATGAAAACTCTAATATTCATATGCTAACTCTAACAATCATATTAAATCTCTAGTAATCATATGCTAACTCTAGTAATCATATATTACATCACTTGCATGCGCAAATTCCTCTGAGGGCTAGCTACCACTTAGTCTTGAGAGATGACGACGACCTCTTTTCTGCAACATGCAAAAAAAATGTATTAGTCTAAATGCAAAGGAACATACTTTGATTAGTGCATGATAGATTAAACTAGGTCGGAGGGGAGTAGAAGTTTAGGTTCATGGATTCATTCGCGTTCGTTCCCGTTTGTTCGCGTTCGTTCACGTTCGTTCCCGTTCGTTTACGTTTCATTCACGTTTAGTTCATGTTTGTTCGGCGTTCGTTCGCGTTCGTTCCCGTTTCGTTCGCGTTCGTTCGCGTTCGTTCGCGCTCGTTCCCGTTTCGTTCACGTTCGTTCGCGTTCGTTCGCGTTCGTTCCCCGTTCGTTCGTGTTCGTTCGCGTCCATTCCCATTTCATTCACGTTCGTTCGTGTTCGTTCTCGTTTCATTCCCGTTCATTCCCGTTCGTTCGCGTTCGTTCCCGTTTCGTTCACGTTCGTTCGCGTTCGTTCCCATTTCGTTCACGTTCGTTCGTGTTCGTTCGCGTCCATTCCCATTTCATTCACGTTCGTTCGTGTTCGTTCTCGTTTCATTCCCGTTCATTCCCGTTCGTTCGCGTTCGTTCCCGTTTCGTTCACGTTCGTTCGCGTTCGTTCCCATTTCGTTCACGTTCGTTCGTGTTCGTTCGCGTCCATTCCCATTTCATTCACGTTCGTTCGTGTTCGTTCTCGTTTCATTCCCGTTCATTCCCGTTCGTTCGCGTTCGTTCCCGTTTCGTTCACGTTCGTTCGCGTTCGTTCCCATTTCGTTCACGTTCGTTCGTGTTCGTTCGCGTCCATCGGTGGCGGCGTGGCCGTCGGTAGTGGCGGCGGCATCGTGGCGCAGCGGCGGTGGCGTGGCCTCGGTCAACTCCAACCTTGTTAAGGTCAACCGTTGTCATTCCACTGTCATCAATCGTTACGCCTCCACCAGTCAGCCTAACCCATTGGCACCGAAATAGAGGGACCTTGAGAGGTCCATAGTCAAGTTCCCATATGTCCTTGATGGCACCGTAATACGTGCCAGTTGTACCATCGTGTCCCATATCATCTATACGAACAACACTGTTTTGGTTCGTGCTCTTCATATCTTAGGCTCTCGTGTAGAATGTGTACCCATTGATCTCATATCCCTGGAACGTCGAGATCGAGCTAGATGGTCCCCTCGCCAGGAAGGCCAGTTGTTGATTAATCGTCTCGTTACCCATGAGAAGTTGTCGCAGCTACGCGGGGAAAGTATCAATGTGATGCCGTGTAATCCATGCATCGGACTTACCGATGTTTCTGGCGCGAACTAGAGCCAAGTGCTCCTCGATGTAAGGAGCCACCAATGAAGATTGTTGCAGAACCGTGAAATGGGCTTTACGGAATAAATTGTTGTCTACCATCATTATTGCTTTCCTTCCGAGAGTCCCTTTTCCCCGTAGTCTCCCTTCATAGCGTGATTCGGGCACCCCAATTGGGCGAAGGTCTTCAATAAATTCTACGCAGAATTCAATGACCTCCTCTGTTCCATACCCCTTGGCGATGCTTGCCTCTGGACGAGCACGGTTACGAACATACTTCTTCAGAACAACCATGTACCTCTCGAAAGGAAACATGTTATGTAGGTACACAGGAACGAGAATACCGATCTCTTTGACAAGGTGACAAAGCAGATGCGTCATTATATTGAAAAATGAAGGTGGAAATATCAACTCAAAGCTAACAAGACATTGCACCACATCATTTTGAAGGTGTTCTAATCTATCCGGATCGATGACCTTCTGCGAAATTGCGTTCATGAAAGCACATAGCTTTGTTATTGTTGCCCGAACATTGTCTGGAAGGATACCCCGAATTATAACTGGTAGCAGCTGTGTCATCAACACGTGACAGTCATGAGACTTTAGGTTTGTGAACTTCATTTCCTTCGTGCTTATTATTCGCTTTATATTCGTAAAGTATCCAGACGGTACCTTGATGCTCTCCAAGCATTCGAACATACTTTCCTTCTCTGCCTTGCTAGGAGTGTAGCTGGCTGGACTCAAGTAATGGCTACCTTTCTCCTTTGGTTCAGGGTGAAGATCGCTGCGTTGTTCCATATGCTTCAGATCATTACGTGCTTCCAGTGTATCTTTCGACTTTCCATATACACCTAGGAAGCCAAGTAGGTTTACGCAAAGGTTCTTAGTGAGGTGCATCACGTCGATTGCGTGACGGACGTCCAAGAATTCCCAATAGGGTAACTCCCAAAAAATAGAGTTCTTTTTCCACATCGCCGCGTGACCATCTTCGCTCTCAATAGGCTGGCTGCCAGGCCCCTTTCCAAACATTACTTTAAGATCTTTCACCATAGCAAACACTGTTTTCCCGCTGCGATGTTTAGGCTTCGTACGGTGGTCCGCCTTATGTTCGAAGTGCTTGCTTTTCTTCCGTACAGGATGGTTTGTAGCAAGGAATCGATGATGACCCATGTACACAACCTTCCTGCAATGCTTAAGATACGTACCATCAGTTTCATCCATACAGTGCGTGCAAGCCTTGTACCTCTTGTTAGACTGCCCAGATAGGTTGCTAAGTGCAGGTCAATCGTTGATGTTTACGAACAGCAGCGCTCGTAGGTTAAACTCCTCATGTTTGTCCTCGTCCCACACGGGGACACCTTCTTTCTTACACAACAGTTACAGATCTTCGACCAGTGGTCTTAGATAAATATCGATGTCGTTACCAGGTTGCTTGGGGCCTTGAATAATAATCGGCATCATTATGTACTTCCTCTTCATGCATAGCCAAGGGGGAAGGTTGTAGATACACATCGTAACGGGCCAAGTGCTATGGCCGCTGCTCATCTCTTCAAAAGGATTCATGCCATCCGTACTTAAACCAAACCGTATGTTTCGTGCGTCCTTTCCAAAGTCTTTAAATGTTCTGTCGATGTGTCGCCACTGCGAACCATCGGCAGGGTGTCTCAGCATCCCGTCCTGTTGACGTTCTTCAGCGTGCCAACGCATCATTCTAGCATTCCCCTTGTTTCTGAACAAACGCCTTAGCCGTGGTATTATAGGGAAATACCACATCACCTTAGCATGTATTCTCTTCTTCGTTGGCTGCCCGTCAACTTCACCTGGATCATCTCGTCTAATCTTGTATCGTAGTGCTTTACAAACAGGGTATGCTTCTAGGTTCTCGTACTCCTCACCGTGATATAGGATACAATCATTCGGACATGTGTGAATCTTCTGAACTTCCAGTTCTAGAGGGCAGACTATCTTCTTAGCCTCGTACGTTGTCTCGGGCAATTTGTTTCCCTCCGGAAAAATGTTCTCGACCAGTTTCAACAAATCGCCAAATGACTTATCACTAACACCATTTTTTGCCTTCCATTGCAAGAACTCTAGAGTGGTATCCAACTTTTTGTGCCCCTGCTCGCAACCTGGGTACAACGACATTCTGTGATCCTCTAACATACGCTCCAATTTATGGGCCTCCTTTTCTCTTCCGCGGTCCTCCTTGGCGTCCTGCAACATCTGACCAAGATCATCCGTAGCGTCGTTATCGTCAGCATCCCTGTCCACCTCGCCCGTTTGATTTCCTTCAAATCCAGCATACTGAGCCCAGTCCGGAATGTTCTCGTCTTCCACTTCATCTTCTTCCATTTCAACCCCTTTCTCACCGTGGGATGTCCAACAATTATAGCTTGGCATAAACCCCGACTCAAACAAGTGGAAATGAATAGTCCTGGATGCATAATACTCCTTCTGGTTCTTACACTTATTGCATGGACAACAAATAAAACCCTTATGCTTATTAGCTTCGGCCACTCTCAAAATATAATGCACGCCGTCAATAAACTCTTTCGACCGCCCGTCAGCGTACATCCATTGCCGATCCATCTACATGAAATGAAAAAAAATCGTACATAAATAAATATTCGTACAATAATGACAGTCATACAATAATGATAAAATAATTAAAAACTATTTCAACGGTTATACAATAATGACGTATCATTATTCATACAATAATTATAACATAATCCAACAAACAATTCTTATTTATTTTTTTTGAAGTTTTAAACTAATATTAATGCTGTGCTTCTTTTAATTTTCAATTTAGTTTGTTTTCTATTATTTAAGATTAATTTTCATTATATTTTAAACTATGAGAATAAAACTTTTATAAGTAAACAAACAAAATTCCTATATATTCTTCTTCCCCACACAAATTTTCTCTCTCATCAACTTACAACAAAGTTTTGGCGATAAAAAAAATTTGTGAAACATAGCTCCAAAAGTAATATAACAACAAAAAAAACATTGGAGAATGAAGTTACTAACCTTTTAGACACCTCCGATTTGTATATAATCACCAAAAAAATTTCACAAGAAATTTTGGCATGACCTCCCCTTTTTTTTGGAGAAATTTTGAAGCTTGCTCGGGCTAGAGAAGGAAGAAGACATATATAAAGGGGGATCTTTAGTCCCGGTTGGTGTTAAAGATCCCACCAACCGGGGCTAAAGATCACCGAGATCTTTAGTCCCGGTTGGTGATGGGATCTACCAACCGGGACTAAAGTTAGGATCCTTAGTTCCGGTTGGTAACACCAACCGGGACTAAAGATCCCAGGGGGCCTGACAAATCCTGACATCGTTAGAACCGGGACTAAAGATGATCTTTAATCGTATAGTCCCGGTTTTTAGTGGAACCGGGATTATTGTGAAAATAGGCCGACCGTCAAAGATGGTTTCTCCACCAGTGGAAGCTTTTCGCGCTAGCTGTCACTTAGTTCGCTAAGAAGAACCTGTAAATTTTTGTTATTCACCAAAGCTAGCTCCCCTTTTAAGGGCGATAGCTGTGTTCTTTTCCGGTGAGTTTTTATAAAAAAATATATGATGCGTTTTTATAAAAAGTTTCTATGTAGAAGTTGTTTAAAAAATTTAAATAAATCCATTTTTAGTTTTATAATATTAGTACTTAATTAATCATGTGCTAATGAGTTTTCACGTTTTGTGTGCGCTAAAATCTCTCTGTCAACTGAGAGATCGATCAGAGCCTTATAATATAATATGAATCAGATGGACTACGCAGCTAATTTGTTGAATTAAGAAAGTACTTTCATACAGTATCTGTTTATATCTGCCATGTTTAGTGCCAAAACGCGTGTGGTGTGATGGCCTAAGAAATTAATGGTTAAAGTTTAGTTTTTTGAACTTACCAAAAATTAAGTACACCTTATAAAAGTGAACAGGAGAAGCCGTGCATTCATATTTATATCTTTCTTGCCTCCTGTTCTATGCACGATCTGCCTTTCTACTTCATCCATTGCAGGAAACCAGCTATCACGCCATCCAAGCAAGGATTGATTTGCTTCCAAAATCCTCCATCTGTCTATCTATCTGCCAAATGAGACAATACACATGCTCTGTATGAGGCATTGGTCCTGTTCTGCAACATGTACACGTCGTCCAGGAGCACTTCATGTTACATAAGTTCATTTGGGAACGAGTGGCATTGGAAAACAAACACACTGCACATTTAGACTCTCTCGTACTGTTGTCAAGCCAATGCTGAAGCCACAACCCAACAACTTTGGGTTGTTGGCTGAAGCCCTAGGCTCATCGTCAGTGGCGGATGCAGGATTTCGAAGGTGGATATTCAAAAATTTACACGGTGAATTTGTTTTTTAAAAAATATGGTTAATATCATCAATGCAAATACTATTTCTTAATTAGAAAAGTTATAAACTATAGAAAAATATTGAATGAAAACATTTATCTTGTTGGGTTAACATGATTTTGAAATATAATGGATGTATGCTTAAAAAATATTGTGAGCTTATGGAAGAAAAATCCAAAAACAGGATTGAATAATCGGGAAAAAACGTGAAGGAAGCTAGGAATCGAACCTAGCACCTGTTGATTACACTTGATGATATGGGGTATAGCTACTTTGTAAAAAAATGGGTATTCAGCTGAATACCCATGAACGTTGTGGCGTCCGCCCCTGCTCATCGCTAGCCTATGATACGTTAGTTGTTTGATAACTTTATTATTAAATTTAGAGTTTTGCAATACCCAATGTTAAATGTATAGTTTAATGATTAATTTATTTCTAAATATGTAGTTTTTGTAATATACAACTTTAAATTTATATAGTTTTATGGTTGTTTGATAAATGTAGGTTTACTAAATTTACTCATGGTTTAATTTTCTTTCTCTGACCTAAGGTTATTGTTTGAGTTATGTACCTCCCTTTCTTACTTCTGAATTGACTCTCTATAAAAAAGAAACTTATGAGAGCCACCTACCTATTATGATACTTCTATTATTTTATTCACATTCCACTCCTATTTATACCGATCACCATGCAAGGCTTGCTTCTTCTGTCCATTTATCCGAGGCCATTTATCTGGCAAATGAAATAACCCCTGCTATCTCTTCATTCTATTCAGTTTCCTAGCATGCACACTACACAGATCATGTGCGAGGATTTTACATCGAGAATGGGTGGCACTGGGAAAAAAACAGTATTGTATATTCATTCGTATGCTGCTGCATCCAGTAATGGAGCCACCATACGGGCAAACCCTATGTAATGGCCCAGGGCCATGTGGCCATCGGCAGCAGGGCAAGGCAGCATTCCATTTTCGTCGAGATCAATGGATCGGCCACACAGAGTCGCGCAGTAGTACACTTTGGCCGGTCGAATGCCCTCGCCATTTTCTCTTGTGGTTGACTTTTTGTGTTCGATCCTGCTACAAAACTATCTAGGGGTAATGGCATGCATCTCTTGGGAGGCTCATAAGCTTTTCGCATTGTCACATAGATTTTGCTACAAAAAAATTCTGTTGCATTTTATTTTTCACTTAAGCTCCCCATTTCCCATGTCAATTTGCCCTTGCTCCTGTTCCAATTCCTTATGTATCGCGACATCAACAACATGTGTGTTAGGGACATCGACAGGAATGATGTCAAACTACCAATTCCGATCAAATTCACAAAGTCGTTATCATTACACCTTCATGGTCCACTACATTTTGCGTCAAACATTTGTTGGGAAAGGGTGAAAAAGAATGAAGATTATGCATCTCCTAGGTGTCAATGGCGATCTAGTCGACCATGAACGAATGATATGCCGAGTTGATCAGTACTAGAATGGAAATGCTAAAATACAATTATACGAGGATTATATTTTCCCTTAGTAAGTAAGAATGTATGCGATTACCATTCTCATGGCTTGCTAATGGTGTGTTCTACCAAAGATGACCGTTTCCATCTGTAAATAAAATTGTACTCCATATTCCATATAGATGCTGAAAAATGATGTTTAGATGTTCTGCTTTTCAAGGATGAAGAAGGCTACTGTCACCATTTGATTTACCATATTGATATACAGTAACTGTTATGAAAATGATGTGATGAAATGGGGCCAGATCAGTGAATGGAGCCAAATGTATCTGATCATTCTTGATTTTTTTTTCTTGTTTTTAGATGAGTCATTATTGATTTCTTCCTTATTCTTATCCATCGGTCCATCCAATTGCTGAAATGTGTAACATTTTTACAGACAGTTTAAGCCATATAGTTGGCTGTTGAATGAGAATGGCCTTCCGACGTAAAGCAGCAGAAGTTATGGAGCATCATATATTTTGTCTGAAGAACTTAGATCTGTTCTTGGAGCATTTTTGCCCCCTGTGCTCTCACAATAAAGATGTACGAAAGCAATGTTATTTAGACCATTTTTATGTTTCCAAGGATGCCACATAAGCAACAAGGCATTTAATTGATGATTGAATAACTCATACAATGCATGGTTTTATTTTTGTTATTTCATAGGTAGTACATGCAAGGGGCAAATCGTATCGGAAACAGTGTAGACATTGGTTCATCTAGATGAAACTCATTTCACCTCTTCATTATTTTTTTTTTTTGTCATATCATCAAAAATGCTGACATGATAGTCAATTCAATTAGACGTAGGCGTGTGTTTGTGTTTTTGAGTTTGGTGTTGTAAGATCTTGGTGGAGGGTTTCACCCACCACTTTCTTTCTCTTTCAGTGGAATGATATGTAGATCTCTTGCGTATTCGAGAAAATAATATAATATTTTTTTATTTATCGCACATAAAGATTGTGAGCAATTAAACTTTTTGTTTTTTCTTATTAAAAAAACATTTTCGTGTTTTCCTGCCGATGGTGTTGCTGGCATTGAAGTTTCTTCACTCCGTTGTAGGTAACATGTTCTTATTCTTATTCTTCCTAATACTTCCTCCATCCCAAATTATAAGGCCTATATTTTTTTACATAGTCTTCAGTGATATGCTTTGAACATTAATTTATTCCATATTTTGTTTCCAACAAATATGAAATTAGCATCATATGAAAGTACTTTAGAATATGAAACTAATGATATAGCATGCATAACACTTACTATAGATATATAGATATGATTGGTATGATTATTAGTCAAAAGTTATCAAGTTTATTCTTAAAAAAAGTTATCAAGTTTAACTTTTCAGAAAAAAGAGGACATCCTATAAATTGGAACGGAAGGAGTATGTTGGCTCCACTTTCCTTATCAATGTTAACAATTGTAGTTAGTTGCATGGGGTGAGGATTGTGCATAAACTTTATGGGAACATTCTTCTTGGTAAATCTCTCAATCTCTTATAAAGAAACATGCGCATGGATTTGGTCTCTGTAGTTCTCACTTCTCAGTATGTTCGCTTTTGTGATCATATCATGCACAAATTATCCTGCTTTCCAGTTAGTTGAAGCCACTTTTTTAACACTTCACACATTACTTAGATGAACAGTGTTAGTAGTTCGATATTGGGAAGTTGTTAATGTGAACTGTTCTTCAGAAGTAGTACATGTCTATGTATGTTATCACTTACGATGGTTGTTGATGTTAACTGGACCTCGATGCATACATGCTATTGAGCTGCTTCTTTATACTTTTTCCTTGAGCAGAAAGCTATACGTGTTTTTTCTGTGATTCTGTTCTTGAGAATATAGTAAAGGAACTTCTTTTTCAAAGACTGATTAAAAAAAACATGACCTTTGAATCAAGCTTGTGACCTCTCAGATAACAAACTTTTTCTGCCACCTAGTTATGAGTATAATATGGCTTACATTTACGCAGGCGAAAAATGGAAACGAGAAAAGAAAAGGCACAATGAGAAACAACGGCTAATGTATCTATTATGTTCTGCCCTTCTTTCACTGCTGCAAAATCGATTTTCCCAAACGGTAAAAAATCAATTTTCGCATGTGGTTGGTCGACCCGCATGTGTGAAAAGATATGTGAAAATCATCATTTTCTCATACAGGTAGCGCAACCACATGTAAAAACGGGATTTTTGCATGCGGTCACCTTAGCCAACCGCATGCGAAAATATTTTCGGCGAAAAAAAATAAAAATTCAAAAAAAAAGCCGAAATCCTAGCCGGCCACCCGCCACGCCAGATGAGCTCATTTTTGCATGCGAAAATCGATTTTTGCATGCGAGCTTCTTAAGAAGCCGTATGCGAAAATGTCCTCTCGATTTTTCAGGTCCATTTATCTACGGAGGGTCTCGTACAAACATTTTTAATAGTGTTTGTTGTGACGAAATGTCTTAATCACATGGATGGCGGGGTAGCTGGCTGTTGCAGTAGCATTAACTGCCAACTGTGCGCTGCTAATCTGATTTGATCCAAATTATATGGTTATTAATCAAATCGTGCCCGGAGAAAGCTTCTATATAAAGCTGTGTTTAGATCTAAAATTTGGATCCAAACTTCAGTCTTTTTCCATCACATCAACCTGTCATATACACACAACTTTTCAGTCACATCATCTCTAATTTTAACCAAAATCCAAACTTTGGATGAAACTAAACACAGCCTAAGATATGCTCAAACTTGTATATTTTGGTGCTTCTGATGCTGCGACAGTGTGATGCTCTCGCACATCGATTGGTGGAACAGAGTATCCCGGTCAAAGCCATTAGCCACCATCCCGACGTCTTCCTCCATCTCGCATATCTCTGCAATGGCAGGGAATGCGTCAGTGATGCGGAGGCTCTACCTCTCTTTCTACAACTGGATTGTCTTCATCGGATGGTCAGTTCTACTGCCTGCTGTTTGTTGACTTGTGTATGAATATCGATCTCACTTCTAGCATCTTTGTTGACTTGTTTGCTGGCCAATTCTTGGATTGTACACAGGGTGTTGTTTTGATCGAGGATCTTTGATTTGGATCATGCAGGGTTCAGGTGTCGTGGTCCATGATATTGGCATTGTTGGAGAACGGATATGAGGCCGTCTATGCTGCCGTAGAGCAGCATCTGCTGTTCGCGCAGACTGCTGCCATCATGGAGGTTTGTTTTTTTTTCTCTTGTTGCCTTTGTTGTAGTAAAACTGTAAATTTGAATGCAGCTGTACAACTTTTTTTTGTTTCATTGCTCATGGAGATTGAGAGGCGCTAAACTTTTTATGTTTTGCTGTTTGCCTGGTGATGGTGATGCTGGTAGTGCAGATTCTTCATTCCATTGTAGGTGAGATATCCTTTGTCTCTTTATAAAGAAAATAAGTCTTATTTTCTTCCCAATACTTTGTTTTTTTTTTTGCAGAAAAACATATATGTGTCGATGACAAAACCTCAACATGGGGTACTACATTAAATTTCATTTTAACCTTCTACTGCAAAAAGAAGGGATTAAAAATGATATGTGATTGAGCCTAAAAGGCTAATTAGAATCTGGGGGCTCTGGATGGTGAAAATTGTTAGTCATGTAAACACTTAGGCCTAAGGGTTACCTTGATGTTGTTTTTTAGTTTTTCATACTGAATTAGATCATGGTAGATGGTAATTTCTGGTATGTTCTCAACAAAAGATATGCTGTAGTTTTCATAAATGTATATATTCTGAAATTATATGCATTTACCAAAACTACAACACATCCGAAAGTATATACATTTATCATACTGAATTAGATCGTGGTAGACGGTAATTTCTGGTATCTGCACAACATAGGGTATGTGCACAATAAAATTCTACTTTCACATTTATGCAATGTAATATGTATCCTCTAGCCTCTTTTTCAATCACTTGAAATCATTATGATACTAGCAATACCCTGGAATTTGAATAAATCAAGAGAAGTTTCAATTTTGAGAAAATCGTCTTGTTAACTTCTACCTAAGGAGAGAAAGGAAGTGTCCTGTTAGACTCAATTATTTCCCCCAAAAAATATTACTTATTACTGTAATCTGAGTTGTTAAAAAGGGTTGGTGAGGTCTCCAGTGTCTTCTACTATTCCACAAATCACTGGAAGGTTGTTCATGATCTGGGGCATCTTGTGGAGCTTCCCTGAGGTAATATCAGGACCTTACTCCAAGTTATAAGAAGGTTTATATCTTAAAAAACAAGTTTTGGATTAGAAAGCACTTCTTAGAATGATGAAACATAGATGTTAGGTAATGTTGCAGCTATTAGAACATATCCCATACTTTCATTTATGATCAAAATGGCTCTAAGTAGGCATTGGACAAACCGAAGCTACAGAAATTGCTTAAGTAATGAAGCTGATGCAATTACATCATGGAGAAGGACAAAATAGTGTTCTTTTCCTAGATTCCTATTTCATGTATTTAACTTCTAATCAAGTAATTGTTTTATTTATAAACAATATCGGTGAATCACTGTCCACATGTTTTGCAGACACACACTCATATTTTTGTTACCTCCTTGCTCATAAGCTGGTGCATCACTGAGGTATATGTTACTTCCTAAAACTTCTCACCAAATTACTCACTTGGAAGATCATGGATTTCGGATGCAATTTTATTATAGTTCTGCTTCTTGAAATGACAGTAGTTGTTGAAGTTCCTGAAAGAAAATCCCAAGCTTTGAAAGTTCCTGTGTTGAGCTTAGTTGAACAAATATTATGAAATTTTCTTCACTTCAGAGCATGACTTTGTAGACAAAAAATTACTAATTCCTTGCAGGTTACCAGATATTGTTTCTATGGCATGAAGGAGTCATTTGGATTTACACCTTCCTGGCTCTTATGGCTTAGGTTGGCTCTAGTCGTAAACAAATCATAATATGTAGCATAAGCTTCAGCGAATTCTCTTAAAAATATGCTGCTGTTACTTCCATACTGATTACTTTGCAGGTACAGCACCTTCATAGTATGCCTTCCTGTTGGTACGGTTAGTGAGGTTGGCCTAGTCTACATTGTTCTTCCTTTCATGAAGGTAACTTGAATAACTTAGAAAGGAAGATCTCTGCCTCCATTTCATAACAAATCTTGTTTAAATGCTCTTTTCTTTTGCATGAGCAATATCAGGCATCTGGGAAATACTGCCTTAGGATGCCCAACAAATGGAATTTCTCCTTCAACTACTTCTATGCCTCTATCTTTTTCATGGTTTTGTATGCCCCAGGTAGTGTTTCCATGGGATTGTACTTCATTAAGTAATTGATGCTACAACCTAGTACTCCCTCGGTCCTTTAATATATGACACCGTTAATTTTTGTTACAAGTTTTGATCATTCGTTTTATTTAAAAATTTTGTGTAAATCTTAAAAATATAAATAATGCTTAAATTTCATTTAGTGTTAAATCAAGAAAAATATTTACTTAAATTTTTCGAATAAGACAAATGACCAAACATAATGTAAAAAGTCAATGACGTCATATATTAAAGGACGGAGGGAGTATTTTTTTTAAGGTAGTTGTAGGAATTTCTGAAATGAAAACAATTAGGATTTGATAACACACTGCGTTGTTGTTTCATTTGGATGAGTGCAGTATATCCACGCTTGTTTCGCTACTTGATCGCCCAGCGGAAGAAGGCCTTGGCAAAAGCAAAAACCACATAACTATACTCAAGAGCTATCTACTCTGATTTCTGCTCGCGGCTACAGCTCAGGTTGCTACCGTTTCTTGAGCAAATAAGTAAAAGTGTATTAGAATGGAAATGCCGAAATACAGACTATCTTTTCCCTTGGTAAATAAAAATGTACACGAGTACCATTTTCATGATTTGCTAATGGTGTGTCCTACCAAAGATCGGCTTTTCCTTCTGTAAATAAAATTGTACTCCATATCTGTGCCCAAAAATGATGTGTAGATTTTCTGCTTTTTAAGGATGAAGAAGGTAACTATCACCATTTGATTCATACTAGATGGGCTGGCGCGGCTCACGCCGCGCTGCACTTGTGGTATCATTGAAGACAATAGACATAAAACAGACTATTGGTAATGACAATAAAAACACAAGAACATTTAAATAAGTTCACATGCTAACAAAGTCTTTTGTCTGTTTCAAATTACTTTTTCTTTTTTTTTTTTTTTTTTTTTTTTTTGCGGGGTTCTTGTTTTAACTTTTTCTAAATAAAACACTTGTATATTCTATCATCAATTCCTAAAAATCAACTTAATTAAAAATCGTAAGATCTATGTTTTAGATTCACCATGAACAATACTTTTACAATATATAATTCACATCTTACTTAAATTAAACAAGGTTTTTAAAAAATTAATGATCAAACGGTTTGACTTAGTTAACAGAGGGAGTAGCTAAGTTACCGCAGTTATAGGCTTTATCAAGCCTGTAGAAATCAAGAAACCGCTCAGCAAAATAACCAAGTTTGAGAAAAAAAATGCTGAATTCAATTTTTAGGCAAAATCTTTAAGAATTCGCCCCATGTTTTTGTCAATAATAGAGTGAAACCATGATTACTGGAAGAGCAAAATCACTTACGAAGTTATGATTCCCTGCAGACACCACATATTACAAATGTAGATGATGCTTGTCCGTCTGTATTCCCATTGCCCAAACCCCTCAAGTTAAATCAGAGACAACGGAAAAGATAAGAAGATACAAAACGACACTTCTTACATGACACATAAAACAAAAAAAAAAAGAAAAGAGGAATAAACACCACACACATCTACAAACCATCTCTGAATCTTGTTCAGTTTTCTGCTCCTAATAACAGCTACAGTGAAGAGTGACATGATCCATGCCCCCTCTTCTGCCAAAATCACAACAGCCTTGCAGGCAATGCCGGTGACGGGCGGCGTTGGTCAGGCGAAGCGGTTGCGACGGCAGGCGACGGTGGCGAGGAGGCTAGCGATGCCCTTTGGTTCACATGTCAATGCTCTCTATGGATGCTGCACTCGAACTCGATCACCCGGTGCTCTTCATTTGCTACATCATTTTCTTCAACAAAATCAGGACATATCACAGATATCTCTTTATTTTTTCTAGGGTAATATCACAGATATATCAGGGGTACACCGTATACACTCGTGGGTATCTAAAAATTTATAGACATGCAGTAAAAAAAAATACCACGTACATATCGTCAGAAAGGCCACATACGAGCAAAATTCGTTCAGATGGGCTGAAGGGAAGAGTTTGGCGTTTCAGTAAAAAAAAACAATTGATTGATTCTCATATAACCATCCTGCAAATAATACTTGAAAAGATTGCTACTCTTATATGGCAAAAACAAAATCAACACAAGAAAACATTTGAGTTGCCCTGTCGAACCAGAAATTTTCAAAAACCTGCTACTCCATCAAATGTTTCTGACAAAACTTACTAATATGGGCTGTGTTTAGATCGTTGCAAAGTTTGGAAAAGGACGGAGGCTGTGTTTAGATCCAAAATTTGGATCCAAACTTCAGTCCTTTTCCATCACATCAACCTGTCATACACACACAACTTTTCAGTCACATCATTTTCAATTTCAACCAAAATCCAAACTTTGGATCCAACTAAACACAGCATGAAATTGGAGATAATGTGACTGAAAAGTTGTGTGTGTATAACAGGTTGATGTGATGGAAAAGGACTGAAGTTTGGATCTAAACACAGCCCATTTTTTCAGAAATTATATGAGAAGCAACAAGCACACCAACATTTTTTCAGAACAACATAGTGGAAATCTAGAGCCCCAAAATTCCTAGGATGGATTCATTATGAACAGAGCAGCACATTTTTAGTTGCTTTGTTGAACAGAGCAGGATATCAAAGCTCCTGAACGGAAAACTCACTAAAAAGATTATCATGGACAGATTTGTGCTACTTTACTGCATAAGAAGACTCAAGTGGTCAAGAACAAGAATATGACTGAACACAAATTTATAGAACTTGCAGGTTGCAGCAAATAGCAAGAAGGCGGTTCAAACCTCCCTAAATAATTCAGAGCTTCGAGTCCGAATAACAGAAGCTCGATGGGGCTCATCACCCACGCATAGATCAGAGCTTGGACCACGGGATGCAGATCGCTTTTGAGCTGCTGTGTGCTAGATTCAGTTCGGGTCAGGGGCGCCGAGATCCATTGCTCCATCCATCCGCCATCCCAAGAAAAAAAATGCAAAAGGAGTAAATCGGTCACTCCCGATGTGTACCTGCTCCTGGCCGCACAAACTTTGCAGCTCGAGATCTAGGGGCAAGCAGACAGGATTCGAAACAACAAATTCCACAAAACAAAATGAAAACCTTCGAATGGGAAACAAAAATGGAAATGAAACAAAATCATGAGCCAATCGAACAGAGTGAAAACCTTCGAATGTGGCATGTTGACCAAGCGCTTCGGCTGACTCGAAATGATTTTGTTGAATCGAATAGCAAATGATCAATGGTGTTTGGGTAGGTTACCTTTGCGGGTGCGCTTGAGGAGTCGGTGCCACGGGCGAGGAGTTCTTGGCTGCAGATGGTGAGGAAGTTGTTGTCGTCGTCGTCGTCGCCGAAGCTGTTGCTCGTGTTGCTGCCGTTGCCATGGTGGCGGTGGTGATGCTGCTGCTTCTGGGCGTTGTGTTTGTAGTGTTGGTGGTGGTTGATGGCAGCGATGGCGTTCTTCTCGACGGGGATCACAGCGGCCACGTTCCACACGTCCCTGAACGCCCTCGCCTTGACCGTCGCCACGCCTCTCAATGCTGCGTTCAGATATCAAGAACAAGATCAATCACGGTGCCTCGATGGAGATGATGTGAATGGGTGGAACAGCGAGGGCGAACCGTTGCCCCATTGGCAGCGGCGGCGGTGATGGTGACGATGTCGCCGGGAGGCGGACGCTGACAGTGAGGCGACGGCGGCGGTGAGGTGGTCGTGCTCGGCACCGAGGGACTCGGCGGCCTCGACACACTGGGCGGGGAACAGCTTCGCCGCGGACGGAATGGTCATGTTGGTGCGCGCAGTGCGGTCGTCCCTGCCACTGCTGGAGGACGCGGTGGTGGTGGCCACCGCTGCCACCGACACGGCGGCGTGGACCTGCGCGTTGTGCGCACGCGTCTCCTCCCGTCTTCTTCTCATTCCCTCCTTCAGCCACCTCCCCACCGTCTTCCCACCGCTGCCGCCGCCGCATCGATACGGCTGCAGCTTCGGCGTGCTCACCGCTCTGCAAAACAACACTTTTTTTTTCAAAAAAAAAAATTTGTTAAATTAGTAAATAACTAAGGAAGAGGGGTACCTGCTCCGGCGCCGCCGGCAGCCACCGCCGCGAGGTGAGGAAGAAGAAGACGGAGAGGGACATCGACGTCGAATCCGACGCGCCACGCGTCCCGACGACACCGTAAGGGGAAGGGGAGGGGGACAACGGCACCGGCCTCGACGCCGTCGCGAGGGGAAGAAGAAGAAGGGGGGAGGAGGAGACTGGCATCGACTCCGCCGCCGCCACACGCCCCAACGCTGCCGCCAGGGGGGAGATCACGGACGGCGTTGACGGCTAGGGAAGGGCGAGGAGGCGGAGGCGGCTCGTGAAGAAGGGGCGATGGGGCATCGGCCGAACTGCAGTCGCGCAGTCAGCTCCGCCGCCACCACAGGCACCGACGGGCGGCGCTTCGACCCTCCCCCCACCGCCGAACTTCTCCGCCCCTCCCTTATCTCCACCTAGTCGCCCCCGGCCACCGGAGCCCAGACACCCTCCATTCCGTTTCTTCTTCGCCCCGGCCACCACCACCAGAGGTCGGAGGCGGCTGCTTCCGCCCGTTTGCCCCGCCGCCACCGCCTGCCGCCACTCCCGAGTTCGGGGGTCGCCCCGAGTGCGGGGACGGCGGATCCGCGCACCCGCCGTCCGCTCCCGCCGCCCACCGCCCGTCGCGAGGTCGGGGGCGACGGATCCATACGGCCGCCGCCGCTCCAGAGGTCGGAGGCGGCGGATCCGCGCACTCGCCGATTCGCTCCCGACACCGTCGCCCGCTGTCGCCCACCGCTTGCCGGCCGCGCACGATGCTGCTAGAGGAGCGAAAGTGAAAGAGAGAGAGAGGGGAGAGAGTGCGAGAGAAAATGAGGAAAGAAAGTGAGATAAGAATGAATGGTGGCAAGCATGCATGGTGGCAGCTCTCTCATCAAGAGACAACACCGATCACACTGGGTAAAAAATGCAAACCAGTTGTCCATGTTCACATAGATGTATAAAATGCAAACCGGTCCGTACTATACCAGAAAAGAACGGAAGGTAAAAAGCAAACTTACCTTAGCATAAACGATATGATCTTGCTCTGGTGGAGCTAGAAATAGTCAATCCCTGAAAACTCCCAAAAGCACAATACAATAGGAGAGACTATTGATTAATTGAACTCGAAGGGGAAAAAATGTTATTGAAAAAAGTAAAAGGGAAAAAAACAGTATGTAAGAAGCAATTTAAATTTGCACAACAAGAAAAAAAGCTTAAAAGGAAATAAGTAAGTCTTTTTGGAATTAGGCGCCAATAATTAAAACGAAAGAAGCTAAGCGGAACATGGAGAAAAAGTAATAATAATAACAAAGCAGCTTAAAAAAAAGTACCCAAATCAGCAAAAACAATTAAAATATGGTAACAATAGCAAAAAGAGGAGCATCGACGTAAGTTGTATCATACCAATTCAAAACACGTAGCAACAATAGGAGCAAAGAAGGGCGGGGTAGTCAACCAACGTCGGCCGGAACAGTAAACATGTCTCACAAACAGGACGGGCAGCGAAACAAACAGAAGAGGAAAGAAAATCAGTAGGAAGCAAATATATAGAGAAGAACAAACAGAAGGGGTATAACAGGAAATGCAAAATTGACAGGAGGAAGAAACAAGTGGTGCTAATCAAAAGGCCTACAGGCGTCACACATGCAGAGAGACAAGGAGGAAGGGGAAAAAACAAACAGGATAGATACGCACACCAACAGACGTCATTACAAAGAAGCAACAACAGAGCATACATGCATGTCAACAGCTGTCCATAAAGAAAAAATATTTTTTGGAGGGAAAAGTAGACAGCAACAGGCATGTGAAAGCAACCGGCACAACCGGCTACTTCAATCCAACCGAGGAGCACAGAAAAAGGTAGACACGCGTCACATCATGCAGAGAGAAAAAAAATCCAAAAAAGGTACGGCCCGGTACCGTACGAGGCTTTATTAGGGGCCAGTTTAGTTCCCAAAAATTTTCCCTTCACCTGTCACATCGAATCTTTAGACACATACATCGAGCATTAAATGTGGATAAAAAGAAAAACCAATTGCACAGTTTAGCTATAAATCGCGAGACGAATCTTTTAAGCCTAATTAGGCCATGATTAGCCATAAGTGCTACAGTAACCCATATGTACTAATGACGGCTCTATAAATCGCGAGACGAATCTTTTAAGCCTAATTAGGCCATGATTAGCCATAAGTGCTACAGTAACCCATATGTACTAATGACGGCTTAAGTAGGCTCAAAAGATTCGTCTCGCGGTTTCCAGGCGAGTTCTGAAATTAGTTTTTTCATTCGTGTCCGAAAACCCCTTCCGACATCCAGTCAAACGTCTGATGTGACACCCAAAAATTTCCTTTTCCCCAGCTAAACACACCCTAGGCTATGATATGCCACAATATTCATATATTTTGAAACACGTTTAATACTTTGTGTGCAAAGACAGTGACTTATTAGTCCAAATATTGCTTAGTTCGTGAGTTAGTGTAGTCTTTGATGAACTAGTGATCAGCATAACTTTGCTGGTAGGCAAGAGATAGGAGGATCCTTTGGGTTTTTACTTTTTATTGCACAAATGTTATCCACAGTTTTATTTTTCTTTCCCGGCTAGCTAGCTACATGGCACTATTAAAGATCTCTTTTTTTTACCATTCAACTAACTAAAATTTTGGTACTTCTGTTTTCGTTTAATACTCGAAATATTACTTATTACAATCACCTACTAATTAACATTTGATGTTTTTTTTTTCCCTTTCCTTCTTCTATCTATATTGATCACTATATAAGCAAATGGTTGCATCTTATGTCCGTTTGCCCATGGAACAAATACGTGCATGCTAGCTCTTTGGCATCTTCTTTCAGTTGTGTATCATGTATATATACTACATAGAGCATGCTACGATATTTTAGTTCGAGAATGGGTAGCATTAGAAAAATATTACATATTCACCTCAACATGTACGTCTCTGAATCCATAGGCTATGCTAGCCTAACAGCCGTGCGCAATAGATTGGTGCGCACGGCTCATTGGCAGAAAGTGCCACGGAGAGGACGCGTTTTCCTAGAGAAAAAGGAGAAAACAGTGCCATGGTGAGGATGCATCGTCGATTGTAATTGACCACTTGCCCTTGCACTGTAATTGAGCCAAGTGTCATTCTAATTAGCAATTTAATCTAAACCATATGTAGGATATGGAAGAAAACGAGGAAATGGAGACGAGGTTGACTTGTTGCTTGTAATATTTTCTTCATTTTTTTATATTTTCTTTTCTGTTATTTATTAGTATATTGATGTCAGGCTATTAGCCTATACGTGTACTCTAATTAGTCCTAACTTATTTAAAACCACCGTGTTTTGGACCGAATGACCAAAAACTGTAAGTACTGGTGGAGAAACCATCTTTCGTCAGTCGGCCGAATTCCACGATAGTCCCGGTTGCAATAAAAACCGGCATCTTTAGTCCCGGTTAAAAAGGGTAACGGACATATTTGATCACACCAACCGGGACTAAAGATGATCTTTAGTCCCGGTTCAAATGCTGTCAGGGCTTGTCAGGCCCCCCCCGGTTGGTAACACCAACCGGGACTAAAGATCCCGGTGATCTTTACTACCGGTTGGTAACACCAACCGGGACTAAAGTCCCACCCCTTTATATATGTCTTCTTCCTCCTCCAGCCCGAGCAAGCTTCAAAATTTCTTCAAAAAAGAGGGAATGTCATGCCAAAATTTATAGTGAATTTATTTTGGTGATTATATACAAATCGGAGGTGCCTAAAAGGTTAGCAACTTCATCCTCCAATGTTTTTTTTGGTCATATTACATTTGGAGCTATGTTTTGCACACTTTTTTGTCTCCAAAATTTTGTTGTAAGTTGATGAGAGAGAAAATTTGTGTGGGGAAGAAAGAATATATAGAAATTTAGTTTCTTTGCTAAAGAAGGTTTTATAAAATAGTTGAGAAGGAAAATATAGTGAAAGTTAATCTTAAATAATAGAAAACAAACTAAAATGAAAATTAAAAGAAGTACAACACATTAATATTAGTTTAAAACTTTAGAAATAGTAAATAAGAATTATTTGAGTGGAATATTTTATAATTTTTGTATGAATATAATGATATGTCATTATTGTATGACTGTTGAAAGAGTTTTATTTATCATTATTGTATGACTTGTCATTATTGTACGAATGATTTATTTGTGTACGATTTTTTTCTCATTTCATGTAGATGGATCGGCAATGGATGTACACTGACCGGCGGTCCAAAGAGTTTATTTGACGGCGTGCATTATTTTTGAGGTGGCGAAGCTAACAAGCAGAAGGGTTTTATTTGTTGTCCATGCAATAAGTGTAAGAATCAGAAGAGAAGTATTCTGCATCCAGGACTATTCATTTCCACTTGTTTGAGTCGGGTTTATGCCAAGCTATAATTGTTGGACATCCCTACGAGAGAGCCAAGGGTTGAAATGGAAAAAGATGAAGTGGAAGACGATAATATTCTGGACTTTGCTCAGTATGTTGGATTTGAAGGAAATCAAACGGGCGAGGAGGAAAGGGATGCTGATGGTAACAATGTTGCGGATGATCTTGGTCAGATGTTGCAGGACGCCAAGGAGGATTGCGAAAGTGAAAAGGAGGCCCATAAATTGGACAAGATGTTGGAGGACCACAGAACTTCGTTGTACCCAGGTTGCGAGCAGGGGCACAAAAAGTTGGATACCACTCTGGAGTTCTTGCAATGGAAGGCAAAAAATGGGGTTAGTGACAAGGCTTTTGGCGATTTATTGAAACTCGTCAAGAACATTCTTTTGGAGGGAAACAAGTTGCCCGAGACAACGTACGAGGCTAAGAAGATAGTGTTCCCTCTAGGACTGGAAGTTCAGAAGATTCACGCTTGTCCGAATGATTGTATCCTATATCGCGGTGAGGAGTATGAGAACCTAGAAGCATGCCCTGTTTGTAAAGCACTACGATACAAGATTAGACGGGACGATCCAGGAGAAGAAGAGAATTCCTGCTAAGGTGATGTGGTATTTCCCTATAATACCACGGCTAAGGCGTTTGTTCAGGAACAAGGGGAACGCTAGAATGATGCGGTGGCACGCTGAAGAGCGTCAACAGGACGGGATGCTGAGACACCCCGCAGATGGTTCGCAGTGGCGAAACATCGACAGAAAATTTAAAGACTTTGGAAAGGACGCACGAAACATACGGTTTGGTTTAAGTACGGATGGCATGAATCCTTTTGGAGAGATGAGCAGCGGCCATAGCACTTGGCCCGTTACGATGTGTATCTACAACCTCCCCCCGTGGCTATGCATGAAGAGGAAGTACATAATGATGCCGATTATAATTCAAGGCCCCAAGCAACCTGGTAACGACATCGATGTATACCTAAGACCACTGGTCGAAGATCTTAAACTGTTGTGGAAGAAGGAAGGTGTCCCCGTGTGGGACGAGGACAAACAGGAGGAGTTTAACATGCGAGCGCTGTTGTTCGTAACCATCAACGATTGGCCTGCACTTAGCAACCTATCCGGGCAGTCAAACAAGGGGTACAAGGCTTGCACTCACTGTATGGATGAAACAGAAAGTACGTATCTTAAGCACTGTAGGAAGGTTGTGTACATGGGTCATCGTCGATTTCTTGCTGCAAACCACCTAGTACAGAAGAAAGGCAAGCACTTTGAACATAAGGCGGACCATCGTACGAAGCCTAAACATCACAGCGGGAAAACAGTGTTTGCTATGGTGAAAGATCTTAAAGTAGTGTATGGAAAGGGGCCTGGCAGCCAGCCTATAGAGTGCGAAGATGGTCACGCGGCGATGTGGAAAAAAAACTCCATATTTTGGGAGTTACCCTATTGGGAATTCTTGGACGTCCGCCACGCAATCGACGTGATGCACCTCACTAAGAACCTTTGCGTAAACCTTCTTGGCTTCCTAGGTGTATATGGAAAGTCGAAAGATACACTGGAAGCACGTAATGATCTGAAGCATACGGAACAACGCGGCGACCTTCACCCGGAACCAAAGGAGAAAGGCAGCTATTACTTGAGTCCAGCCAGCTACACTCTTAGCAAGGCAGAGAAGAAAAGTATGTTTCAATGCTTGGAGAGCATCAAGGTACCATCTGGATACTCCACGAATATAAAGCGAATAATAAGCATGAAGGAGAATAAGTTCACAAACCTAAAGTCTCATGACTGTCACGTGTTGATGACACAGCTGCTACCAGTTATAATAAGAGGGTATCCTCCCAGACAATGTCCGGGCAACAATAACAAAGTTATGTTCTTTCATGAACGCAATTTCGCAGAAGGTCATCGATCCGGATAGGTTAGAAGCCATTCAGAATGATGTGGTGCAATGTCTTGTCAGCTTTGAGTTGATATTTCCACCTTCATTTTTCAATATAATGACACATCTGCTTTGTCACCTAGTGAAAGAGATCGGTATTCTCGGGCCTGTGTTCCTACACAACATGTTTCCTTTCGAGAGGTACATGGGCGTTCTGAAGAAGTATGTTCGTAACCGTGCTCGTCCAGAGGCAAGCATCGCCAAGGGGTATGGAACAGAGGAGGTCATTGAATTCTGCGTAGATTTTATTGAAGACCTTCGCCCAATCGGGGTACCTGAATCATGCCATGAAGGGAGACTACGGGGAAAGGGGACTCTCGGAAGAAAAGCAATAATGACGGTAGACAACAATTTATTCCGTAAAGCCCATTTCACGGTTTTACAACAATCTTCATTGGTGGCTCCTTACATCGAGGAGCACTTGGCTCTAGTTCGCGCCAGAAACATCGGTAAGTCCGATGCATGGATTACACGGCATCACATTGATACTTTCCTCGCATGGCTGCGACAACATCTCATGGGTAACGAGACGATTAACCAGCAACTGGCCTTCCTGGCGAGGGGTCCATTTGGCTCGATCGCGACATTCCAGGGATATGAGATCAATGGGTACACATTCTACACAAGAGCCCAAGACATGAAGAGCACGAACCAGAACAGTGCTGTTCGTATCGATGCCATGGGACACAATGGTACAACTGGCACGTATTACGGTGCCATCGAGGAGATATGGGAACTTGACTATGGACCTCTCAAGGTCCCTCTATTCCGGTGCCAATGGGTTAGGTTGACTGGTGGAGGCGTAACGATTGGTGACAGTGGGATGACAACGGTTGACCTTAACAAGGTTGGATACTCGGACGAACCTTTTGTCCTTGCCAATGATGTAACGCAAGTTTTTTGCGTGAAGGACATATCTAGCAAAGGAAAGAAGGGCAAAGGGCCTGACGAGCCGAAGCGCCACGTGGTTCTCCTAGGCAAAAGAAAAATCGTCGGAGTAGAGGACAAGACTGACGAGGATTACGATCAGTTTGATGGGCAACCCCCTTTCACGGTGACGGTTGACCCTAGCATCCTCCTATCAAACGAAGACACCCCTTATTCACGTAGCGATCACAAGGAAGGAACAATAGTGAGGAGAAAGTACGTGCGGACAACCGTCACCGCCGATCTATTGCCGTAATTGTTGTAAACTATTTTGGATGTATTGAATATGCTAGTTATATATGATAATTACAAGTTTTAACAATTTAATATCAGCATATACTAATATATACGATTATTAGAAATTTTTCAAAAAATTTAAATCATGCATTGGGATTTACATATGTTAAATACCAATTTTTAAAACAATTTAATAATTCATGCATATAGCTAATTATATACGATTATTAATTTTTAAGTTTTAAATCATGCATGTGGGATTTACATATGTTAGTTAGAATTTTTAACAATTTAATATCATGCATTATGCTAATTATATACCGATTATTAGAATTTTAAAAGTTTTTTAAATCATTGCATGTGGGATTTAACATATGTTAGTTAGAAGTTTTTAACAATTTAATATCATGGCATATTGCTAATTATATACGATTTAGAATTTTTTAAAAAGTTTTAAACATGGCATGTGGATTTACATATGTTAATTACAATTTTAACAATTTAATATCATGCATATGCTAATTAATACGATTATTAGAATTTTTAAAAAGTTTTAAATCTATGCATGTGGGATTTTACATATGTTTAGTTAAATTTTAACAATTTAATTATCATTGCTATATGCTATTAATATGGATTATTAGAATTTTTAAAAGTTTTTAAATCATGCACTGTGCGGATTTACATATATAATTTAGAAATTTTTAATGCATTGATCTTATATTTTAGAAACACATATGCAACGAATTCAATATCAGTGTATAACTTTTAGCTCCGCCCACGGTTCTTAACCCTAACCGGGTTTTAAAAAAGGAATTTGGAAATAGCGGGAAAATATCTTTACTCCCGGTTGTTGTTTACGAACCGGGAGTAAGGATATCTTTTACTCCTGGTTCTTCTCACCAACCGGGAGTAAGTCGGGGGGTATTAATATTCCCGGTGCCCCTCGTCTTCTCTACCAACACTTAGACGTTTTTCCATCGAATCGAGCATCGGCTTTCTCCCTTCGCCGCCACTGCCTAGGGCAACCCGCGCCGACGCCGGCCAGTTCGTCTCTCACCGATCAGCCTGGCGGCCTCGCCGCCTCCGCCGCAAAGGCGGCCGCCGCCGCACGTCTCGTTGGGATGAAGCGCCCGGCCCTCTTTCTCTCTTCGATGTAGCTCTTTCTCCTCTCTCTCTCTGCTCTCTTCGCCGACGACGACTCGGCGCGGCCGCCACGCCGACGACGCCGACGCGAACGTACGCCCCGGGCCGCTACATTACACCGCCGCGCGCGCCCCACGCCGCCTGCCCCCCACGCGACCGGACCGCGGCCCCACACGCCGCGAGACGCCGCGCCGCGCCCCCACACCGACTTGGGCCGCGCCACCGGCGTCGGGGACCGCGGCCACCCACCGCCGCCGAGACGCCGCACCGCGAGACGACGGCCGCCGCCGCCACGCCGCCGCCGCGCCCCCACCGGCGCCGGGCGGCCCACGCCGCCGGACCGCGCCCCCACAGACCGCGAGCACGCCGCCCCTGCGAACGAACGCTTAAACGAACGTGGACCGAACCGCGATACGAACTATGAGCGAACAGCGAACGGAACGCTTAACTAAAGCGCGAAACGAACGTTGAACGGAACCGCCAACCGAACGTGAACGAAATGTTAAAGAAACAGTGAACAACGCGAACGAACGTGAACGAACGTGACACGAACGCAACGAACGTCACTGAAACGTGAACAGAACTAGAAGTGTTAGTGAACGAACTCGTTGAATGGAACGTGAATAAACGCGAGCAAACGTGATATGAAACGCCCGGGCCGGCCCACGGCACGGACCGCGCCCCCCACCGCAGGCGGAGACGCGCGCACCCCGAGACGACGCTGCCGCCGCCACGCCGTCGCCGCGCCCCCACGCTGCCGGCGGCCCACGGCGCCGGACCGCGCCCCACCGCCGCGAGACGCCGCCGCCGCGAACGAACGCTTAACGAACGTGACCGAACGCGAACGAACGTGAACGAACATGAACGAACGCGAACGAACGCTTAACGAACGCGAACGAACGTGAACGAAATGTTAAAGAAACGTGAACGAACGCGAACGAAACGTGAACGAACGCGAACGAACGTGACTAAAACGTGAACGAACGTGAGTGTTAGTGAATGAACGCGAACGAACGTGAATGAACGTGAATGAAACGCGAACGAACGTGATTGAAACGTTAACGAACGTGAATGCACTTGAACTAAAAGTCTGAGAACGAACGCGAGCTAAACGTGTACGAATGAGATAATTAAACTATTGTTGAACTTAGCATATATATATGATTATATATACTTGAAAACGTGAAATACATTATATGTTCCTTTGCGTTTAGACTAATACATTTTTTTTGCATGTTGTAGAGAAGACGTTGTCGTCGTCGTCCCTCAAGCCGAAGTGGTAGCTAGCCCTCGAAGGAATTCGCGCAGGCAAGTGATGTAAAGATGTGATTGTTAGAGATATAATATAAGATTGTTAGATTTCTAATATAAGATTATTAGATTATTAGAGTTAGCATATATGAGTGTTAGAGATTATTAGATTATTAGACTTAGCATATTTGAGTGTTAGAGATAGTTAGGGATTTAATATAAGATTATTAGAGGTTTAATATACGAAACTTAATTAGACTTAGCATATTTGAGTGTTAGAGATTTAATATAAGATTATTAGAGATGTAATATTCGAAACATATTTGATTGTTAGAGATTTAATATAAGATTATTAGAGATGTAATATTCGAAACTTAATTAGACTTAGCATATATGATTATCTACCGTACAAATACACGACACTTAGACTTAGCATATATGATTATTTGAGTTTTAATACAAGATTAGTAGAGTGTTAATATTACGCTTAGCAAATATTTCTTCTATGAACAGATAGCTGATCGCGATGAGGAACAGATACTGTACGATACAATCGCATCGGGAAGCAGCCAGTACTGGAACGAAGAAGAGGGGAACGAGGATCCAAACCAGTACTTGAACGAGGAGGGGAACGCGGAGAGGGATGCAGAGGGGAACGAGGAGGGGAACGTGGAGAGGGATGCGGAGGGGAACGAGGAGGAGGCTAGTGGAAGTCATCCCTCCGCTGGACAGAAGAGGGCACGCGGACAACGAGGTGCCGCGAAGAAGATAGAGGGTCGGCACATCATAACTAAGGTGGACGCAGACGGCCGACCTAGTGCCCCGGCACAAGCAGCCAAGAATTTTGTACGCCACAGTGGTTGGGTTGTGAGGGATAACGTGCCTGTCAGCAAGGTGTACTGGCGTAGAACAAGGGCACGCGGGGATGATGACAGCTTTGTCCCGGAATCAGAGAAAGAGATGCTGTGGACCACAATGCTCGAGACGTTCACGCTCCCTGCGGGTACAGAGAACATAGTGAAACAGTGGACTCTTAAGAAAATGGCAGAACAGTTCCATACCTTCAAGGGAGATCTGTACCGGAAATACATCCTGAAGGGGCAGACACCGAACTTCGACGTATTCCCGAAGCTAAGGGATCACTGGGACGAGTTCGTTGCTTACAAGACAGGTCAACAAGGGCAGGCGATGATGGAAAGAAACAAAGAAAATGCCGCCAAGAAGAAGTACCATCACCACTTGGGGTCAGGCGGCTATAGCGTCGCGATGCTGAAGTGGGACGAGATGGAGGCAAGCTTGCTTGAGAGGGGTATCAAACCGGCCACCGCCAAATGGCCTGATCGATCGAAGTTCTGGTACTATGCTCACGGTGGAACGCTCAACCCAGTTGATGGCTCCTTGGTCTTCAGCGATCAGATACGCGAGGCTGCGCGTCGACTAACGGACGCAGTGGAAGCCTCTTCTCAGGGCACGTTCCGACCCGACAGAGAGAAGGACGAGCTGTCACTTGCCCTACAGACTCCCGAGCATCCAGGACGAACACGAGGGAAAGGCGTGATTCCCTGGAAGATGGGATTCAAGGAGGACATCCACACGTACAGGAGTCGGATGAGGAGCAAGAGAGATACCGAGGCGAAGATTGCAGATCTTGAGTACAGGGTATCGAGCTACGAGCTCAGCATGCAAGAGGAGGTGGCAAGAAAGGTTGATGAACGCATGGCCGCACATCGGTCCCATGATCCCCAGCCGACCATTCCACCTGCAATGGTGAGCCCTTCAGGCAATCGTAGCAGCTGCGCCTCAACGGGGCAGGTAGGATCACAGAGCATGGACGCCATGCAAACCCAAGACGAAACCACCTGCCCCGTTGATGACATCACTCAACGGACACCATGTGAGCTGCATATTCCCTTCAAAAACTTATCAATCAAGGTATGCTCGATGTAATATATGATTTTTGACTCGTACGTTCCGCAAGTTGCTGCTTAGGTTGATTACTAATAGATAACCTCTCATCACGTGAAGGTGGCGTCGGGAATGGCCATCCCAACAGACATTTACGGACTTACCACTACATACCGATTCCAGCAGGATACTCGAGGTCGAAGTTGAGCTGGTGGAAGCCGTGTACGAGGACCTCGAGTTGGACTACCCAGGAGGAGACGGTGAGACGCATTTACCGAGACACAAGCCACACCATTATACTATGGCGCAAGCGGTACACATCATCCTCTGGGCGACAAGCAGCGTCTCGTGCAGCGCCATCGGCTCCTCCGGCTCCTCCTACCACCTCCTCCTGCACCATCTCCTCCGGCTCCTCCGGCTCCTCCGCCTCCTCCACCTCCACCTCCACCGTGTCCGCCTGCACCTCCCAAGACAAGGTCTCGCCAAGCTCCACCTCCTGCCAGCACAAGGGCAACGAAGAAGGCCAAAGTTGACACCACCAAAAACAAGGAGCCGCCGTACGGTTGCAGTCAAGAGGAGCTTGACGCTTATGTGGCAGGAGAAGTGAAGAGGCAACTCAAGCCTCGGAGTCCTGAAAAGAAGATACCTATTGACCCGAGCGTGAAGAAGTTCTTCAAGGGAATGTCCACCGCAAACAAGGAGGCCTTAAAGCTATCGGACTATGACCGAACACTTAGGAAAGCCTATTACAAGAAGTCCAAACCAGTTCCTCAGCTTGGAGAACAACCACACCAAGTGGTCGAGCCGTTGGTGACCGGCGAAGACTTTGGCATAACGGATTTCATTTCGGACACCGGTCTAACCATGGCTCAGTTGGTTGGAGGCGCACCAATCCCGAAGGCGGAAGTGGCATACAAGTTTGAACTCGGTAAACCGCTTGTCAAGCCTGAGCAGCTGCAGTCCCTACCGACACAAATGTACAAATTCCATGAACGGTACATGGAAATGAGCGCCAATGGTAGAGAGATGTTCGGAGCGAGGATCAGAAACCCCGACTTCTTGCAAGGAGAAGATGTTCTATGGATCCATTTCAAGGATGTCTTCGATCTGTACCATCGGGACGCCCTCGACGTCTCTCTTCTGAGCGCATGGATTTTGTAAGTATCTTTGAGTTCGATTTGTTTCGTTCAATAATTAGCTCCTGGCATATATGTAATCAATAATAATTTCCTTTTATTGTTGTAGAATGGAGATTCAAAGGGCCCGACGGCGGGGGGTTTACGATACTGGGTTCATCGACCCTCGGAAAATCAACACCGAAATGCTCGACAAGTACGAGAAAGACACAGAGAACAATCTCGTCCATCTCCTAACGCAGCAGCATTTCAAGACGTTCATACTATTGCCGTACAACACAGAGTGAGTTTTTATTGTCGTTCGAACAAATTTCATTCCCATACATATAGCATGTACATTTTCGATCATATATATCTCATCTCACGCATATTCCAGATTCCACTGGGTCCTGTTCTTTTTCGACTTGGACGCATGCAGAGTCACTGTGTACGACTCAATGAATAAAGAGGAGAAGGTTTTTGACAAGGTCTTCCAACTGATAGACAGGTAATATAATGCCATCTATTCCAAAGTCGCGGGACTCTGTTGCTATTATGTTGATCTCGGGTAATATTTAATTAATCATAGCTTGCAACTGCACATATAGGGCTTGGGATCGGTTCCGTCAATTGGTCCGCGGGACTTGGAAAGAAAAACTTGGACGGAGGTTTCATTTTCCAGTGAGTACATGCATGATCCAAAATTATATTGAATTGAATCTCTAGTTACAGTTAATATAAAGAGTATATTAAATCTCTCATCGTTTCTCATGTAGTGTGCAAAGCAGGACAAGGGAACTAACTTATGCGGCTACTACGTATGCGAGTATGCCCACTGCCTATCAAACCAAATATACACCACACGAGAGCTCGATGTACGTATACATAAACCATTCAAAAGTTCATTGCGTATCGATTTGTTAAGTTGTTTATTAATTTCATATATTGATATGTCATTATTTTTCGAATGATAGCGTATTCACATGAGGGAAAAACTCCCACACAAGGATTTTATCACGGCTGTTCAAGAACAACTGATGGGATTCATCAACGAAGAAGTCCTTAATCCCAATGGTGAATTCTACTACGATGGATCAACAATTCGTAACGTCGGTCCTTCCTCTTCTGACATAACGCCGGCGTCGAAGTCGTAGCTATAGGTAGCGAGAAAATGAATTGTACTATACATGCATGTATATATATATTTATATATGTACGTACATTTACTTTAGAGTTAATATATATTTTGGTAACATATATGCACATAAAATGTTAAGTGCTTTAAATTATAAATATGTGTGGTAATATATGTATTTATACATATATACATACGCAAATATATATATATAATTATTATATATATATAATAATATATTATATATTATAATATATATATATATATATATATATATATATATATATGTTATTCTATATACATGCATAATTATATATATTACAATGCATATATATGTATTGCAATATATATATATATATATATATATATAATCAACCATGCAGCAAACAGGGCCATGCAAATAAAAAAAATGGTACACTAGATCTTTTAGTCCCGGTTATTTCACTCGGGACTAAAGATCGCTATCTTTAGTCCCGAATTCGTAGTCCCGATTGGACAACCGGGACTAAAGGGGGGTTACGAACCGGGACTATAAACGATTTCTCCACCAGTGAAGATTTCATAGTTATTAAGGGATATAAATCAGACGACAATGATCATGGTTGACGCACTAAATATAGATGTTTTTTTCCTAGCTAGCTAGTTCCTTCCAAAATCGTATGAATCTCTATGTTCGGAAGGATTGATCCCCTTGCGTAAGTATCTGCCATGAATCCAAAAAGGGACTATTGCTTGTGTTGTGCGGCAAGCCGACATGAGCTTATTTGTAGACTCGATGGAGTTAAGCTCAGGATGAAATTAAGGGGCTGTTTAGTTAAAAAAAACTTTTTTCAAAAACATCCCATCGAATCTTTGAACTCATGCATGGAGCATTAAAATATATATTAAAAAAACTAATTGCACAGTTAGGGAGGAAATCGCGAGACGAATCTTTTGAGCTTAATTAGTCCATGATTAGCCATAAGTGCTACAGTAACCCACATGTACTAATGACGGATTAATTAGGCTCAAAAGATTCGTCTCGCGGTTTCCAGGCGAGTTATAAAATTAGTTTTTTCATTCATGTCCAAAAACCCTTCCGACATCCGGTCAAACATCCGATATGACACCCAAAAATTTTTATTTCACAGGCCCTAATATGGATGGTTTCAGGCGTTAAGAGATCAATAATGACCGTTTCATAGTTGAGGGACCAGAATCAATAATGATCAAATTTGGACTTCCGCAAGAATTAATATAATTCACATGAAATTGCTTTACAAATCATCCATACCAATGGTAGTCTCTATATGCTGCAGAGGAATTATATATATCGAAGGTAGAAGCAGCGGATTTCTTTTAGTTATTTTATTTTGACAGGAGACTAAGCTACAGGAGGATTTCTTTTACTAAAACCAATCAAGATTTTAAATCATTTGTTCAACACCAAACAACTCACTTATTACTTTTTTAAATTTTGAAACTAAAATATTGTAAGCATAAAAAATATAATGATCTTGTGAACTCATAGAAATTAAAAAATAAATATAACAGCTAGCATGGTAAAAAAAGATTAGGAAACTAAAAGTGGTAAGAGAAGTCCACTAAAATGTGGTTGAACTAAAGACTACATATTCTACGAGTTAGTCTTTTTGTGGGTGTAAGCTCAGTGAGTGAAAATAAGAAACTTTCCAAAAGATTGATAATCAATATTACTTGAAAAGAAAACATTTGTTGATGCATTAAATACAAAGATCGTTCTTCAGTTTAATTTCTAGGGCAGACTTTAGGTACAGTGATCAAACACGTTTTTTAATTTCTCGAATAAATAAGTACTCCCTTCATATTAATGACTGAAGCGATCGAAAAGGGTAGTCATTGTTCCGCTATATCGATTAACTTTTTTAACAAGTGGTATATCAGAGTAGGAGGCACATGAAAAAGCCAAACCGGGCAGGATACAACAATCACATGCACATGGACCTGGAAGCTGCAGTCTTGGAGATTGTACATATTTGGAAAGGCCACGTGTATATGCAGTTGGCTTTGCATTGATATATGGCTATCGTAAATAGGGGTGGATACCGAGCTGGCTCGGCTCGGCTCGGTCTCGTTATCCTAGCGAGCTAAAAGTCTACCTCGGCTTGGCTCGTTTTCTAGCTCGAGCCAACTCGTTAAGCTCGCGAGCACACACAGTCACGCATAGCAGGAGCGGCGAGCGAGCGGCCAGGGAGACAGACAGACAGTCAAAAAATCGAGCAGGAGGACCTGGCCGGACCTCGTGGGAGCGCAGGCTTCATGGCACCAGATCGGGTCATCCTCCACACTATGCCACCTTGGATGCTTGGATAGGAAGAAGAGGGATGATGGGCGGCGGACGCCGGCGGCGCGATCGAAAGGAGATGGAGGAGTAATCTTGCCTGGGGGACAAGCTGGTGACGACGCCAAGTGCTTCTGGCGTGGAGCTGCTGCTGCTGCTACAGACAGCCGGCCTCTCAGCTAACCGACGGAGGTGCCTCGCCGTGCCGCGGCCGTGCGGATCTGCGACGAATTTCTCCTTGCCGCGATGCCGTAGGCTGCCGTCGCTGGCCATCCGGCAAATCCCCATCCATTACTGGCCACCAGCTTGCGGCCGTGCGGCTGTGGTTGTGCCTGTGCTTGCCTTTGCTTGTGAGGATAAGGTTTGGTGTGGTTAGGGATGGCAGTCGGGCACTACCCGTGCCCGTGCCCGTGAGGTAATTTATGCCCACGGGCATGCCTGTTACTGCATGACGGCCAAGGAGTACCTCCCATGCCCGTTGCTCGCGGGCGCCATGTACCCGCGGGCATGCCCGTTTACCCATCCAAAATCATCAATCACAACTTCAAATGGCATAGTTTAGCACAATCAACAAACTTCAAATGACATAGTTGGACATAATGACAAAATCAAACACACATATGAGCATAATAAAGTTTTGAGGCAGACAAACAAGCCATCGCCGGTCAGGCTTGCTGCTGTTGACCGGAGGAGTAGCACGCCGGCTGCTACTGGCCGGAGTATTTGTATGCTTGCTGGTTGCTGCTGCTTGCCAGAGTTGCCATTAGTTCAAATCACTAGCAATCAAATCACAAATAACAGATCAAAATCAGGAGAGACTAGATCGAAAAAAATAGATATCTAGATCAAGAGGAGAGAAGGGGAATAGAAGGGGAAAAGAAGGGGAATACCTTGCGGAGGACCGGAGGCGGCGGCGACCGGAGGGCTGGAGGACTGGAGACGGCGGCGATTGGGGGGTCCTCCACGGCTCGGCGCAGTGGAGGCAGTAAGCGGCGGCGACGGCGGCCGCAGAGAAGGGGGCCCGGCCGGAGGGGAGCTCGGCGCAGACGACCGGCTGGAGGGAAGCTCGGCGAAGACGGCGGCCGCAGCTTCCTCCTGGAGGTGAAGCCCCTCCCGTCCCCTCCTGTGCGGCCGTGCGGCGAGCCTCTCCCGTCCCCTCACGGCGACGACTGGCTGGCGGCCGGCGGCGGGGGTGGGGGCGCCGGCGGCGGGGGTGGGGGCGCCGGCAGCTAGGAGCCTGGGAGGAGGAGTCGAGGCAGCTGGGAGGCGGCTGGGACTGGGGAGGAGGAGAGGCGGCTGGGAGTAGGAGGAAGGGGAGAAACCCTAAAGATTTTAGATGGTGTTTTTATACTAAGTTGACTGAGGACCCACCAAAATAAAAGTTTTAGATCTTGATGAGTTATTCAACTTTGTTGTTAATAACTTTTTCAGTTGAAATCATTTAGTATTTCAAAATGTTGTTTGAAGTTATCATATTTTCAAATTCAAACGGTTGAAAAAATGTTATATAGAAAAATGACCAAAATAAAAGTTATAGACCTTGATGAGTTATATAACTTTGTTGTTGATGACTTTTCAATTGAAGTCGTTCACTGATCTAAAATTCTATTTGAATTTCTCAAACTTTGAATTTCAAATTTCAAATTGTTTAAATAGAGTCAGATGGAGAAATGACCAAAATAAAAATTTTGCACCTCGATGAGTTCTATAACTTAGGTTTTGGTAACTTTTCCATTTGAAATCATTTATTAACCCCAATTTTTATTCGAAGTTGTAAAATTTTGAAAATTCAAAATTTGAATTGTTCAAATGAACTTATGTGAATGTGATTGTGTTAAATATATTGATGGTTATGTATGTGACTGAATATATATGAATGGGGGATGTTGGGGTGTCATATCCTGGCCTAGGGCTTAATAGGACTAATAGAATACTCATACCAACTAGTTACAACTACTTTTCCGGAAGTACTTTTCCGGAAGCCGATCTCGAAAGAACTTTGATGTTAAGCGTGCTTGGCTTGGAGCAATTTCGGGATGGGTGACTAATCGGGTGCACACGAGTGAGGACAAAAAAGATTGGCCTGGGAGAGGCGGGACGGCAAGGCTAGCCAAAAATATTTTTTTTTGGATTATACTCATCCGTGACTGTAGCCCGTCACAGGTTAATGCCCGTCACAGATAAGGGTCATCTTGACGGGCTCTGTTTGTGGCCCGATTGAGATAGGTCATCTGTGACGGGCTATAGTTGGACTGGTAGTCTGGGTCAAAGCTATCGGTGACGGGCTTTAATTAGGGCCCGATTGAGATAGGTTCATCCATGACGGCCGTTTCAAAAATATATTTTTTTTGGATTATACTCATCCGTGACTGTAGCCTGTCACAGGTTAATGCCCGTCACAGATAAGGGTCATCTGTGACGGGCTCTGTTTGTGGCCCGATTGAGATAGGTCGTCTGTGACGGGCTATAGTTTGACTGGTAGTCTGGGTCAAAGCTATCGGTGATGGGCTTTAATTAGGGCCCGATTAAGATAGGTTCATCCGTGACGGCCGTTTGCCCGATTGAAATAACTTTTCACATCAGTGACTTCTAGCCTGTGACGGACGCCGTGCCCGATTGAGATGGGGTTTACCGCCCGATTGAGATGATGGTATCCGTTCTAGTGTCACATCGGATTATAGCGAACGGGGTTTGCTAGTCGATGTCTGAGGTCGAATCACAAGACGAGATTGTGAATACGAATACAGACGGTACTGAGAAGGGCGAGTATTTTGGTGGCACAGGCTAGTCAGGTCGCGGGTTGGAAAGATGGCGCCGACAGGTATGAAATTTGATTTAGTGAAGTTTGACGGCTCCGGAAATTTTGGCTTGTGGCAGACCAGGGTCAATGATTTGTTAGCTCATTAAGGAGTTTCAAAGGCTTAGAAGGGTGTCAAACCAGTCAAGATGGAGGATGACGATTGGGAGGAGTGCAGTTGCAGGTGGCTACAACAATAAGGCTATGTCTCTCAGATCAGGTCATGTACCATGTGATACACGAGACCTCACCAAAGATAATTTGGGAAAAGTTGGAAGCTCAGTTTATGTCCAAGACTTTGACCAATAAACTATATCTGAAGCAGAAGTTATATGGGCTAAAGATGCGGGAAGGGGTGGATCTGACAGCACATGTGAACGTTTTCAATCAACTAGTCACAGATCTTGTGAAGATGGATGTGGAAGTTGACGATGAAGACAAGGCCATAGTTCTTTTGTGTTCGTTACCTGAATCGTATGTGCATGTGGTGACTAGTTTGACGTACGGCAAGGAGACCATCAAAACTAAAGATATCACTTCTGCGTTGCTGGCTCGTGATCAGATGAAAAATAACAAAGAGGGTGAAATATCTCAAGCGGAGGGTTTGCTAGTCAAAGAAGATCATGCTGGGCATAAGGTAAAGAAGAACAAAAAGAAGAAGATGGTGCAGTGCTTCAGATGTGATGAGTGGGGGCATATAAGCAGGGAGTGTCCAACACTGAAGGGAAAAGCTAAGGCTAATGCAGTGACTTCTTTAAATGACTCGGATAGTGATCGATGGTTGTGATGTTCTCACAATGTCAAGTGCACAGTCTAAGGATACAGAAGCGTGGATATTGGATTCGGCTAGCTCGTTTCATGTGACACCAAGGAAGGAGTGGTTCTCTTCATACAAGTCTAGTGAGTTTGGTTTTGTGTACTTAGGTGATGACACAAGTTATCCGGCCGTGGAAGTAGGTGAAGTCAAAATAAAGCTAGAAGATGGAGGTGAACATGTTTTTTAGGGAGTCAGGCATATACCAGGGCTAAAGAGGAATCTGATTTCGCTTGGAACCTTGCATGAAGAAGGGTTAATATTCCGCAGTAATCGGAATAAGAAGACCATGGAGATCATAAAGGGCAAGAGGACTATGATGATTGGAGAGAAGGTGGAGTCGCAGCTTTACAAGCTGCGAGGGTGCACTATTGCAGGTAGAGTCCAGGACGAAGCGGTTGCTGGGATAGCAATTGTTTTTGAAGGCGGTGGGTCTGGCGCAGACTCGTCAGGCGGCTTGTGGTGAAGCTGCAAAGAAGACAACCCAAGTCTAGAGGACTGGTGGATTGGCATGGTGACTCTACTACTTCTAGGTGGCGTATATTCGTCAAGGTGGAGTTTGTTAGAATAAATGTTAAATATACTAGTCCTATTTGGTTATCGTTGGACTTGAAGTTGTAATAGGTGTTAGGAGGTGGAGTTAGAGTCGGACTCTGTAACCCGGTAACTATTTTAAATAGAGAGAGGGGCACCACAATGTAACCATGGCGACTACAATGTAGCGTAGACAAGCAGGGAGATGATGGCGGCGAGGCCATGGACTCGTAGCGGCTAGGTGCTATATTGGTTGGGGAGGAGCGCCCATAATCAGAGCCCCGGGGATGTAGGTGTTGTTGCAAGAACTCAACAAGTGTATCTCTATTGCTTTTGTATCAATGTGCCCAAATGAGAGTGGTTTTTACATATTTATACGAGGGTATAGAAGAGGAAAAGTCTTTAGTACCCCTAGCCCTATGAGGAATCTTGAGTGGCTGGCCAGTGGGCCAGCCTTTGGCCTATTGGTAATATCACAGGTGGCAGGAAGGAGGCATCCATTAAGAGAGCAGTGCTGATTCCCGAGGGAGCCCGCTATTACCCGGGTAAAGGCATGCTCCGGGTAATAGCGTGCTTTGCCTGGTCGTCATCAACGGTGTCAGAGGCAGTTGGGGCGCATGGTGCGCATTTACTCCAACCCACTATTGCCTGATTCCTGATTTGAACCGTTAGGGGCATATTGAGGCTCGATTCACTCCGGGCAGCGCGGCGAGCTCCGGAAGCCTCCGGAGCTCTGAAGTCCCTGGCCGCCTCCGGAGTACCCTTGCCTGGCTCCGGAAGCCCTCCAAGTTCCGGAGCTCGAGATGCCTTCCGGGGCTCCGGAACCCGCGGATGCTACGGCCTCCAGGATCACTTCCGGAGCCTTTCTGGCGATCTCCGAAGCCTTGCCAGGCTCCGGAGCTCTCGGCCTCCGTGGGAGCTGGTTCTCCTCTCCGGGATTCCTTGGTAGCCGCCCTGAGCGGCGGCCTCGGCCGGGGACCAATGTGGCCTCGACCCACGGTTAACTCCCCGGGGAGGATGGTTCTCCGGAGCGCTGCAGCCTTTCGGAGGCTGGCCCCTCAATCTGGAGCCATTCCCCCAATAGTAGGCTTCGGCTGAACCTCGTTAACAAATATCGTGTGTTCCTGTATCATCATCTGGCATGTCTTGGGTGATCAATGACTGAAGTGATCGGAAAGATTAGTCGTTGTTCCGTTATATCGACTAACTTTTATAACATGAAGTATTTACTACTATCACCTACCATATGCTGATACTTCCTGTCTCGGTTCACCTCTCCTATTTGTAGCCTCTCAATATAGACCCTATCTTTTTTGTCTTCTATCCACATTGAGTATATCTACTTCATCTATTGCAGGATACCAACTATCATGCCTTCCAATTAAGCTGAGGTTGCTTTCTTGTCTATCTACCCGCCAAATGAAAACAGAACATGCATGCAATGCAAGCTCTCTATTTGGCATTGTTCCTATTTCGCAACATGCACGCACACACATAGCACAGTCGTTGTACTTGGTACATATGAGTTCACTGAGAATGGGTGGTATTGGGATAGAAACACACTGTCCATTTTATTTGTAAGGTACACTAGTTTCTGCTTTGCCAACAGGTCCTCGTCTTGACTTGCCATGGCAACGCGCGGGCCGTGCTAAGTTACTGTCCGCTTCTTACATGGCATCACTTGAGCTTACAACAAGAGCTTAGGCCTGCAAGTCTGCAGCAGTAACTGAACTGGCGCGTGGCAAAAATCAGCACTTTTGTAGCGTTTGTCCGTAAAGATATTTCAAAGCCACAACTCTGTTTATAAGGGTCTCTTTTTATTTAAGCGAGCCCTATTTGTGATGTTTGGCATCAGGTAATTAAGTTGGGTGAGAGGGATACCACAGAAGCCATGCTACCAATCACTACATGAAATTTACACCAGGAATTTTTTTTGTTATTCACTTGAGCTTTCTCTGAAAGAATATGATTTTGCCACTAGCGCACCTGTTTCACCGTGAAGGGATCGTCGTTGTTAACAGTACATACGTTATGTTTATTTACGTGACACTTCATTAGAAAGCTAGAAAGATCATGCAGGTGAGCATAGTAGGTGTGTTTGAGACACTTATAAGGGTGCAATATACACAAGAGAACATTTTCCACACTTCAAAAGTACAATTTCTTCACAATTTTTTCATCAACAGCGCTTATGTGATTAATCCTGATAAACAGTTGTTTATAATCTTCTTTGTCATCTAAAAAAATAAGATAAGGTAGACTTATTTTGTTTAGAAAAGATGTCTACTAAATTAAGTATAAAGTAAAGTAAAATGTTTTTATTTTTTAATTGGATCACCGATATAGGTTGTCATTTTTTATTAATGGATGGATTGGGTAGGACTCTTGGCTCCACAGCCTAGCGTGAATATGGTTGAACAACGAATATAATTGGGCAATATTAATTTTGCAATATGATGTATCACAAATAAAAGGTTGAATGCGATACCTACGAGGGGAAGGTAGAGGTGGAGGGGATTTTTTTGTTTACATGTAGGATAGATCTAACCGTTCGAAATAATGGGCCGGTCCACCAGTTTAAACGATAAGGGATGTCGACACGTTTTGCATTTTTCCCAGAATTTGTAGGATTTTCTCAATTTTTTAGAGTGTCACGTGACATTCTAAAAGCGTTTGTAAGGGTAACAAATGGTGACTTTATATTAAAAAGAGACCATCATCTAAATTTATGCTACATAGAATATAGTTTAAAGCACTTGCACATTTGGCTTGTTTGTATTATATGAACATATAATTCTTTTTTTAAAAAAATGTAATAAGAAGTCCGCATGTGTAAATTGTTTTTTTCATGAGGCCCTTGAACTGATCATAGGGGAGAAATTTTTGCATACGTGAGCAGTTTATGGCCTGCCTGCAACTTAAAGAGGCACTACTTCAAAACCCCTAATACGGACTAGCTTATAGGTACCGGTCCATTTAAAACCGACACAAATTAACTGTTTTCCTACCTCTCTACAGGTACCCGTTTTTTTAAAAAAAGTTGGTATCCATACAAAATGAGCCGAACCGGGCGAGCGGAGCAATTAACCCTATCCACTCGCCTCCCATTGCCTGCTATCCTTACCCGTTCCCACCTTGTCCTTCTCCACAGCCTCCTCTTTCTCGCCGTCTGTCTCCATCACCTCCTATCTCTTGCTCACACGATCTCGGACGACGCCTCTCTCCTCTCCCTCCCCATTCCCTCGTTGCTTCTCCTCTCCTCATCACGGCAACGACTGGCTCCTCCCCTCTCCCTCCTTCATCTCCTAAATAACCGGTGGGTGGGAGGACACGGCGACGACCGGCCCTCTCTCTAGCAGAGGATGCGACACCGACAGGCCGTTAACCCTCTGTGGCCACCAGTGTGGAGGTGGAGGCCACCGAATCTAGCTGGTTTGGAGGTGGCACTGCTAGAGAAACGGTTTTTACTCCCGGTTATAGCAACCGGGACGAGCAAATCTTTAGAACTGGTACTAAAGTTGCATAGAAAATTAAACAAAAAATATATGTGAGATGTAGGATTCGAAATCAAAATATCTCACCTCAGCCCTCACGCGTATAACCATCCCACCTACTATGCACATCTAACTTGAATAGAGATGTTTTCCTTTTGAACTAACTCTGGAGGCATCTTTAGTCTCGGTTGGTAACAGCAACCCGGGCTAAGAATTGATATTTAGTCGAGGAACTTGAAGCATTTTTAGTACCGGTTCTTAATCTAACAGGACAATCGTATTTTTGGCACCACAGGAAAAGATTAGTTCTCCACTAGTGTGGGGGGCGCCGGATATGGCCGACGTGGTCGTTGACTTCACCTCCTGCTGCTGCTGCATCGCGCCTGTCATCTCACCTCGTTGCCAGCGATCCAAGGGAAATGGAGGAGCCGGTGGTCAGTTAGTGGCCAGGGACGACTCTGACGTTCTCTTCAGAGTGTGATTAATTGTTGCTTCTGTGATTAATCCTTCCTGTTTGATTTGTGAATTTGAGGATTGTGAATTTGGATATGGATTTAGAGCAACTGGGAGCACCTCGATACATCGGCTCAAATCGAGGCGATGCATTGAGGGTTTTCTTTTTCTCGCGTGGGACAAATAGGTGCCGGTAAACCGGTACCTATAATACTTATATGTGGCGGTTCTAAAATCGGCAAATACGCTCTTTTGCATTGGTACCTCCAAATTGGTTCTGGCTAGGAAACTGTTAGTGATATGCCATAGAGGCAATTATAGAGGTGATTGTATCACATACTATGTTTACATATTTATCCGACTTTGTTCCTTGAAATAGATAACTCATTATTGGTTAATGAATATGCGATTCTTTCATGAGACTCTTTATGTCGTGTGTTGCTATTTCTAAAGGATCCCTGATCAAATATCATATGTGGAACAAATATATTTAGATGATCAGCACATGTATTAATTGATGATCATGTCTCATGGATCATGGTATAGAGATACCAAATTAATAATGTGGACACATATTGGTGAACATGTTGTTGGATAGACCCAACATGAGACACTGCAAGAGCCATATGTGTTGTGTCATCAGTGATCTCATTTAGTGTTGGTGTTGAATCCTTAGACCTGAGATTATCATGGTTCTCAACATGTGTAGTAGCTTACTTAGGGACTGCTAAACACTACTCCGTAATTGGGTAGTTATAAAAGTAGTTTTCGGGTATGCTATCAAACATATAGTGGGATATGAATAATCAAGATGGGATTCGCCCCTCCTATGGATCTCTGGGCCCCTCGATGTTGTAGATGAAAGTGCATGGCCATGCCAAATGTGATTGGGAGTCAATCACAAGTTATATAATCTATCAACAGGTTCGAGTGAATGATTGAGCTATTAGTGGATGGCAACTATCTAGCCTTGAGTTTAATCGATATCATGAGGCAAGGGGTTCATACAAGTATACACTAAAGGTTCAGCCGATAGATCTTTATGTATGCCCGGGTGGTTCAATACGTTCTGCTAGGGGCCGCTGTTGACACGTGGACCAAAAAGGAGTTTTCGGGTTACAGCCGAGTGTACATGAACCTACGAGGTCGCACGCTTAATGGGCCGGAATAACGGGATTGGATGGAGATACAATATGAGCTTAATTCGAATAGGGATCCGATTAGGAGTCCAACGGCCTTGGAGGCCCGAGTGATGGATCCTATATATTCGTGAGGGGTGTGACCGGCGGAGGTATTGCATCACGTGAGAAACCCTAGCCGCCACTCCCCTCCCCGAGCAAAACCCTAGTCGCGCGCGGGTGCTAGCACATCTGCGCATGGCGTTCCGTCTCTGTACGTGTGGATACCGGTAGAGGCGCTGCTGGTTTGTGGTGCTGATCGGCGTGGGAGTACGGCGAGGAGAACGCACGAGGAGGAGAAGGTCGAGCTGGTGCGATCGACTACTTCCTCTACATTGACGCGCGCTACTTTGCGAGAATTCCTTCGACTTCTTAGCGCCTTCTTCCGCTGCGCAGCACGTCAAGTGGTAACGATCTATGATCTAATACTTGCATGGTTCCTGGTTTATGCGATAAAAAATTTTGATTTATGCTATCGTAACCTACGCGTATCCGAACAGAAACCGGTACCTATGACCGATTTCCAACCGGCACCAATAAAGATTTGTCAAGTAGAGAGGGTCCCTTCCAGAAAAATCAATTCGATCAATTCTGTAGTAGTGGCAACAACGCCTTTTCTTGCTGTCATGGGTATGATTGCATGCGCCGATCTCTTGTTGTCTTGGATCGGACCTTGCTCTACCAAGCAAGTGCTGCTTAGGTGCATTGCCATGTCCTCAGACAACGTGCAGCGATCGTGCAAACTCTTCCAGCATGCTTGCCACCGAGATTTGGCCAATTGTCCCGCATAGAGCTCAAATGCAGCCCCCCTTTGGATTTGTTCTGAGACATACGCCGAGGGCTCCTTTCGAACGTGGAATTTTACACGTTTTTTGTATGATTAAGTTTAATTCTTGCCAATTCGCTGAAAACACATCGGCCTATGTATAGATCACACTGCGGAGGAATTATATCCAACACATTTTGGCTGTTTTCACTCATCGAAATTCAAATTGTTTTTAACCATCACATCAACATTCAACAACTTGCATGTTACTTTTCTAAGATGAAACATACATATATATTAGAAACATAAAAAAACAATAATCTTGTGAACTCTATATGGAGATTGAAAACTAAATAAAATTACATCCATGGTAAAACATAAACAAAACATCAAGAAGTAAAAAAAACTCCGCTAAAATGTGCTTCAAAGTACGACAAGATATACTGTATATTCTCTGTAGGTTTTAATTTCAATGAGGAATATATTTTGTAAAAAAAAAAAGTAATGGTCAAAGTTTACTTCCAAATACATTATGAAAAATAAAATAGGCCTTATCAAAGTTAACAGAGCAAGTACGTACGTACCACGACCTAAAACGGGCATTCATAATTCTATTCCACTGCCCTCTCCTATTTATAAGCTTTCCGGATAGATCTTATTTTTCTTTTCTATCCACGGTCTTTCTTTCTACTCCATCCATCGCAGGAAACCACACTATATATATATTATGCCTTGCAAGCGCGGTTGCTTCTGATATCTCTTATATGCAAAAAATGAAACAAATACATGCTTCTGTATGTTGCGTTGTTCCCCATTTCGGAACAGTTACATACGAGGCAGGCCAAAGCATTTTGTTACATATACTTCCTCTGTTTCATATATACTTCCTCTGTTTCATAATGTAAGTCATTCTATCATTTCCCACATTCATGTTGATGCTAATGAATCTAGATAGATATATATATTTAGATTCATTAGCATCAATATGAATGTATGGAGTAGTTCATATGAGAATGGGTGGCATTGGGAAAACAAACATTTTGCACAGGTTGAGACGGATGGTGGAAGATGGAGGGGATCGGACGGTCACGGCGTCAATATCGTCAAGGCCCTTCGCGCTAGTCATGATGTCGTCAAAGGCCTGGAGGTCAGAGAGGCGCGGTAGCCATATGCATTTCTGAATCGTGCAAATGCTAAGGAGTACCTCTCCATTGTTTAATATACGGCACCATTGATTTTTGATATACAACCATTCACTTTATTAAAAAATAATTATCAAAAAATTTGTTGTAACTTGGTTCATCATTAAATTTACTTTAAGAATAAGTTGATATATATATTTGTATAAAGTTTTTCAATAACACGAATGGTAAAACGTACGTCAAAAAACAACATAATTGCATATTTTGTAAAATAGAGTGATCGCGAGTACTATACTAAGGGTTGGCCGATTGGTGCAAGAACGATTGCCCTTACAAATGGTGAACAGGTCTAAAAAAGAATGCATATTTTTAGCGAAAGGTACTTTTACCAGGCCTCTACATCCAACCAGATGTATGCAGCCTTTTTAATTAGGAACTTAGCCTCTCAAACAATGTAATTTGCAATTCGCTACTATAGAGATTTGAAGGCAGGACTTTAGAGTGCTACTTAGTTCACTGCAGCCAATAGACTATGTGCTCTTACGCAAAAAGAAAAAAATGGAATACTTATACATCCCTTAACGAATAACTATTGCCAAAGAGCATCCTTTTTAGAATTTATCTATATCACTTACCAGTTTCACTTCACAATTTCAATGGTACTTTTTAATATATGGGCACTGTCCATGTTTTCAAATATTTTCAAACCTTTTGACAGGTCAAGAATATTTTTCCTACCTTTTAATAGGTCGAGGATTTGCTACACTTGAGCAATCGTGTTCCCTGATGTAATCATGCATGATCAGATAAAAAATCGTCGGTTGTGTGGGATGCGGCAATAAGGGACTCTTGTAAGTGATGACATGAAGTTAATTTGTACTCCTATGTAGTTGGCGGTGCGCCGATCGAGGTGGGATAATGCAGAGGAGAGTGGCGGTGTTGTGGTCTGTAATCATCGCTGTGTGATTGCGTCCGTAGATTGTGATGCAGGTGGTGGAGAAGAGACACAATATGTTGGCCAATTGTTTTTGGATGTATTTCCATCTTTATCTCTTTCTTATCGTATTCCCCGTGTAGCTTTGATATGTACTCGTGCTTGTAATCTTCACACGGGAGTTCCTCCACACACATTGGCCAACAATCACAGTGCTCCTATCATTTGAAAAGAAAAATTGATGACATGACTAAACCATTTATTTAGAAGCAGGGCCTGAATCAATTATAAGGGTTTCTTCATACAAAATATAAAGGCCAAACCCTCCTATGTTAGGCATAGCTCACCTATATCACCTTAGTTTTGCCGATTACACTATGTTTCACAAAACTACATATTTAATTAGCGCACAAACTTTATCACAAAATTGCAGCTTTTGTAACTATAGGAGAACATTAGTTTTAGGTTAGTTTTTTATAACTTTATTACTAAATTTGTAGTTTCAAGATACTCAACGTTAAATGTATATATATAGTTTAACGCTAAATTTATTAATTTCTAAATATGTAATTTTGTAATAGATAACTTTAAATATATACAGTTCTATGGTTCTTTGAGAAATGTAGTTTTACTAAGGGTATGCTTGAGTTATGTACCTAAGGGTATGTTTGAGTTCATGGTTTAATTTTCTTCCTCTGACCTAAGGGTATGTTTGAGTTATGTACCTCCTTTTCTTACTTTTGAATTGACTCTGTATAAAAAGAAATAAAGAAACATATGAGAGCCACCTACCTATTATGGTACTTGTATTATTCTATTCACATTCCACTCCTATTTATATCGACCACAATGCAAGGCTTGCTTCCTCTCTCCATTTATCTGACAAATGAAATAATCTCTGCTATCTCGTCTGTCTATTCAGTTTAACATGCACACTACGCATATCATGCGAGAGGATTTTACATCGAAAATGGGTGGCATTGGGAAGAAAACAGTATTGCATATTCATTCGTATTCCGCTGAATCCAAGAATGGAGCCACCATACAGGCAAACCCTATGCAATGGCCCAGCGCCCTGGGATCATCGGCAGCAGGCCAAGGCGCAGCAATGCATTTTCGTCAAGATCAATTGATCGGCTACACGGACGCTACTAGAAAAACAATTTTTGCAAACGGGCCAAAAACATTTTTCTTGGTGGGGGAAAGGACCGCTGCTAAGCAAAAGCTTGCAAAAATAGATAATTTTTACAGGCGGACATTAGCTCCTCCTGCGAAAATCACTTTCCAGGTGGGCATCTATATTTTTGCAGGCACAAATCTACCCGCCTAGAAAAACAAACACATCGAATAAAAATAAATCCCCATGCGCCACCACCCCACCTGCCCTCCCCTACCAGCCCCTCCCCCACCGGCCGTTTCTTCTCTGTCCTCTGCCGCCACCACTGCCAGCCGGCTCTCCTCCTCTGGCCGGATCAAGGAGGAGGGAGCTGGGAGGGGAGCGCGATCTCCACCGATGCCGTCGGCTTCGTCCACTGCCGACGCCAAGTCCATTGGCCTCCGGGAGCGCCACGACGCCGTCAGGCGGTCCTATGATGTCGCTGTCGGTGTGCGCCCTCGTGTCGTGCCACACCGCCGAGGGCCACAACAAACCGCTCCTTCGCCATCACCGTTGGCGCTGCCGTGGCAAGGAGCAGGAGAATCGTGAGGAGGTCACAGAGGTGGCATGCAGCTCGAGGAGGAAGCGGCGGAGGGAGAGGAGCCGCCCCCAGATCTGGGAGGGAGGGAGGGAGGGAGAGGAGCCGCCGCCGCCACCGTCCTTCACCTCCCCCGGTCAAATCTAGGAGGATGGAGGAGAGCCGCCTCCGCCACCGCCCTTCCCCCTTGCCCCTGCGGCCAAATCTGGGAGGTAGGGGAGGGGAGCCACCACCGCAGCCGTTCCCACCACCGCCACCGCCCACCAACCGTAGTCCTCCGGCTGAATCCGCGCCGAGGAGGGGGAAGGAGATCTGAGGGAGAGGTGGAGGTTAGGGGACAGGAAGAGGGAGGGGATCTAGAGGCGGCAGGGGATAGGTTAGGGGAGAGGAAGAGGGGAGGGGAGGGGAGCCGGCTCTTTGACTTGGTAGGTGGTGCTTTTAAGATGTCTAATCTTGTCGCAGGCGGGCCTCTTAAGATACCGACTGCGAAAATAGATTTTTGTAGGCGGACCTCTTAAGAGATCTGCGTGTGAAAATCTATTTTCACATGCGGACAATGATCTCGTCTCACGGCTATTATTTTCGTAGGCAGCCATTTAGCTCCGAGGCCTACTCGCCTAGAAAAAAAATACCATCGTCCGAAAAAATGGTTTTTCTAGTAGTGGGAGTCGTGCAGTCTTAGCCTTTGGTCGGTCGAATGCCCTCACCATTCTCTTGTGGTTGGCTTGGTTCTTATATATGTTCGATACTACAAAGCTATCTAGGGGGGAATGGCATGCATCTTTTGGAGGCTCTGAAGCTTGTCGCATTGTCACATAGATTATGCTAATAAAAATTCTGTAGCATTTTATTTTTTCACTTAATAAGCTCCGATCCCCATTTCCCTTGTCAATTTGCCCTTACCCCTGCTTCAATTATATGTGTATCGCGACATCAACAGCATATCTGTTTGGGACATCGACAGGAATGATGCCCAACAACCAATTCCAATCCAATTCACAAACTCGTTATCATTGCACCTGCATGGTCCACAATATTTTGCATCAAACGATTGTTGGGAAAGGGTGAAAAAGAATGAAGAATATGTGTGCCGGGTCTGTCAATGGCGCTCTAGTCGACCATGAGGGAATGCTATGCCAACTTGATCAGTATATGCCACAATATATTCATATATTTTGAAACACATTTAATACTTTGTGTGCAAAGACAGTGACTTAGTCCAAAATGATGCCAACTCGCCTGAGTGCAAGGGCATCCAATTGTGCAGAACGTGATGCCCTTTATTTTTCCGATCAAATTTGATACAAATTTCCCAATTCTAAAGGAATCCTAAATGTAATTTTCACAGCACAGGAATATTTATATTCAAGACAAAATGTGGGCTTCCTCCTCTTAAAAGCAAGTTTACTATTAACCATTATATTACATCAACGATTCATATATGGCTTTTTCTTTTCTTTTTTCACTAGAAGGGATACCATCATCTCAATCGGGCGGTAAACCCCATCTCAATCGGGCACGGCGTCCGTCACAGGCTAGAAGTCACAGATGTGAAGAGTTATCTCAATCGGGCAAACGGCCGTCACAGATGAATCTATCTCAATCGGGCCCTAATTAAAGCCCGTCACCGATAGCTTTGACCCAGCCGACCAGTCAGACTATAGCCCGTCACGGATGACCTATCTCAATCGGGCCACAACTAGCGCCCGTCACAGATGACCCTTATTGAGTCATATAGTTAATGCCCGTCACAGATGAGTATAATCCAAATAGTTAATGCCCGCCACAGATGAGTATAATCCAAAAATAAATAAATTTTATTTTTTGGCTAGCCCTGCCCTCACTCGTGTGCACCCACGCGGGAAATTCAAACTTCCTGTTCGATCACCCATCCTGAAATTGCTCCAGACCAAGCACGTTTAACATCAAAGTTCTTTGGAGATTGGCTTCCGGAAAAGTAGTTATAACTTGTTGATATAAGTATTTTATTAATCCTATTAAGCCCCCCTAGGCCAGGATGTCAAATTAGGGTTTTTAAATGATTTCAAATGGAAAAGTCACCAAAACCAAAGTTGTAGAACTCATCGAGCTGCAAAATTTTTATTTTGGTCATTTCTCCATCTGACTCTATTTAAACAATTTGAAATTTGAAATTCAAAGTTTGAAAAGTTCAAATAGAATTTTAGATCAGTGAACGACTTCAACTGAAAAAGTCATCAACAATAAAGTTGTATAACTCATCAAGATCTAGATCTTTTATTTTGGTCATTTTTCTATATAAGATTTTTTTGAACCATTTGAATTTGAATTTGAAAATATGACAACTTCAAATAACATTTTCAAATACTAAATGATATCAACTGAAAAAGTCATCAACAACAAAGTAGAATAACTCATCAAGATCTAAAACTTTTATTTTGGTCATTTCTTCATATGACAAGGTGATAGTAACATTGTTCACAAAATTGACATATCTCTTATCTGGTTTTATAAACTATAACACATATATGTAAAATTTATGAATAATATTACTAACATTTCGTCGGATGAAGAAATAACAAAAATAAAAGTTTTAGATCTTGATGAGTTATTCAATTTTGTTGTTGATGACCTTTTCAATTGAAATCATTTAGTATTTGAAAATATTGTTTGAAGTTGTCATATTTTTAAATTCAAATTCAAACGGTTCAAAAAATGTTAGATAGAAAAATGACCAAAATAAAAGCTGTAGATCTTGATGAGTTATACAACTTTGTTGTTGATGACTTTTTTTTCATTTGAAATCATTTTACTACCCGTAAAATTAGTTTGTCCTCATAAATGAATTATTATACTGCACTTAATTATTTTGCTATAGTCAACTTACAAATATAAACATTTCATATGAAAAATGAAAAAATAGTCATCGGTGACGGGGCTTTAGTTAATGCCCGATAGAGATTAAGTATATAGCCCGTCACTAATGAGTTATCTGTGACGGGCCTAGTTGTTATCTCAAGACGGGCCTCAAGTTGTGGCAACTTGAGGCCCGTTTGAGATATGGAATGTTATCTCAATCGGGCCTAAAGTTGGTGCCCGTCATAGATGATGGTCATCTGTGACGGGCCGCAACTTTAGGCCCGTTTGAGATATGGAATGTTATCTCAATCGGACCTAAACTACGGCCCGTCACTGATAGGTGTCATCCGTGACGGGCTTAAGTTTTATGCCCATCTAACATGTCTGTGCGATCATATCTCAATCGGGCACTTTTCGGCCCGATTGAGATGACTTCATTGTGACGGCCCGCTATTTCTAAGCATATTAGAGCCCGTCACAGATAGAAGGATCTGTACTAGTGTTTTATTATATTGCTTTTTCTTAAGACGTAAACCCATATATTATACAAATTTTAAAAAAACAAAAACATGGTTAAAAAAACGAAACTAGAAGTTGTGAGCAAACTCCACTATCATGAGCTTTTAAGTATAGATTACATATTATGAGTTAAGCTGTGCATGTGTAAATGCAGTCACTTGAGAAAATTTTAGAACACCAATAAGTAGGTAATCTCCACTATAATGTGTTTTAACTATAGACACATTATAATCTTGTGAACTCATAAAAATTAAAAACTAAATAAATACATTGTAAAGAAACGAAACTAGAAGTAAGTAAACTCCACTATAATGTGTTTTAAGTATATGTTACGTATTAATACGAGGTTAGTTCACTTACTAGAAAATAAGGGAATTTTAGAAGGCCGATAAATAATATTACTTGAAAGAAAACTTTTGCAGTGGAATGAAATACGAAGATCATCTTTTTACTTAATTTCCTTCCTAGGGCCTTCATAAATTTGCATACATAGTTATCAACCTTTGTTTTAACTTTCTTACAATTAATTAAGAGAATAAAATTTGTTACTACAACACCTACCATATAGATATTTCGTGTCTCCCTTTTCCTTTCCTACTTATACGCTTCCAGGGTAGGTCTTTTATTTCGTTTCTATCACAAAATGATCTGCTATCTACTTCATCCATTGCAACAAACTATCATGTCTCCGAAGTAGGATTACTATCTCATGTCTATCTATCAATAATCTGCAAAACAAAACAACGCATTCTCTCTATCTCACATTGTTCCTATTTTGTAGTCAACATGTAAGATATACACGTACTACAGTGACATTTTTACATCCGTTTATTGAGAATGGGTGGTATTGGAAAAGAAACACACTGTTTGAACAGACTGATTGGCTCCAATGTCAAGCCAACACCGAAGCCACGGTCCAACGACCCTGGGTGGCAGGCCCAAGCCAAGGGCGTATGGCCATCGGGGAACAGACCAACTGCACGTCCATGGAGGTTGCTGTGCCTAATTCCTCAAACAGAGACTGCAGCCGGCACTGTCACTTGACAGCCTTGCTGATGCTCTCAAGAAGTTGGATTTTACTAGATGTACGGTAGGTAACTGGACGCTGTGATCTAATTTAGCCCCATGAATAAATCGGACAAATACAGATGGGAGCAGGGGTTTTGGTAGTTTGTGCATATGAGAATCGTACAAATTAATTAAAATAGTTCCAAGAAAGCTCCCCTAAAGTGTATTGTAACTTTAGATTGCATTTTATTACAAGTTTGGTGGGCCATGCATTTGTAAGTTCAGGGGAGTGAAAAGAATTTAGAAGACCAATAATTAGTAATACCTGTACAGAAAACAATCCCTGTGAGTTGAGACGTGTAAAACAAATATCATCGTCTTGATGCAGTTGTGGAGTTATAGTTCTAGGACACTTTTTAGTCGAGATAAATTCAAATGACACCTAAAATTAAAGATGGCCTAGCGTATTCTTACTCTGGAATACTCGGTGCAGAGACTGAGAATTATTTATATCAGTATCTTTAACATCACTTATTACCACCGACAATATCCCATATATTAATGCTTCCTATGTCCCCCTCCTCTCTTCCATTTCTGTGCTTCCAGATAGCCTCTGTTTTTTTTATTTTTTGGTCAATACATGGTCTATCTCGTCTCTTACTGAATGTCTATCTGATAAATGAAACAGTACCTACTGCTTAACAGGAGTACCCTTCATTTGGGAATAGGTGGCATTAGGAAATAAGAACATTGCTTTTTCAGGATATCATGTTAGGAAGCCAATGAAAAAGGACAGGGACACCGCCTGCTTTTCCTGGGAGCCGGCCAGGGATATTAATCGTCGGAGAAATCAAGAACACAAAGTTGAATACAAAGTTGAACAGGCGTCGAATCTCGCAAGAGGCAAAGATCACACTGTACCGTATCTGTAACTTTGGATCCTTTATATCTGACAAATTTGTAACTCAAGATGCATAGCCTGCATGCATGATCCGCATGTCCAATTAACTAAAAACTAAGTAGTTAATTTTGAAAATTTTCATATGTTTTATCGAAGTTGCAGAAAATTTACAATTGGCACTTTTACCACAGTGCTGGTAAATGCATTTTCCCACGAAAACACAACCATGTGTGTGAAAACATATGTAGACATCAAAATAAAAATGATAGATAGTCAAGCATCTCAACAACTCCATCACCAGTCTGCTTAACCAGAGTGAATTTTTATGGCCCCTTAGTGAGCAATTTCATGACTTTCAGTGTGTAATCGAGGACGATTGAGAAGTAAGTAAATTTGACCTTAAGAAAGATTTCGGACATGGGACAAACACTAAAAGCTATTAAGAAGATCATACAAAAAGGTGTGAAAAACAACTGACTACTCCTAATATATGTTTTCTCCTTGACCTACGTGCATACTTATTATGTACATCCTTTTCACCTCTCCACTTTTTTTTTCTTTCAAAAAATTAACTGTATGGCCACCTACGCAATTTTGACACTTCCACCATCCATTCCCCCTCCAGTTTACATTATTCTTCACTAGACAAGGGTTACTTCCCCTATTTGTCTGCAAAGTGTGCCGCGACGCGGGAGGTGCGGCTAGATCGGGCTGCGCGGTGCGGTCGAGGGCGTGGCGCGATGCGGCCAAAAAATCGCGAAGGCAGTGGAAAACACTACTACAGAAGATGTAAATGGTGCCAGGTGGAAAAGCCCCTTCGGTGCAGGTTTTCCCAACCGGTACCCGGTTGGCGGCACTGATTAGCTAGGGTAAAAGGTGTCGGTTCCAAAACCAGCACCTTTGAGGCGCCCATGAGCCAAAAATAAATCAGCTAGATGCATCGAGCCGTCAAACCGATCCCAACTAATACCCAAATCTCAAAATTTCCTCAAATCCTCAGAAATCACATTCATCAACAATACATCATCAAGAACACTCATCAACATCATCACATTTCAGAACACTCATCAAGAACACATCAACATCATATTCAAACACATTCATCAAGAATACTCATCATACTGCCTTCACCGCCACCGCCACTGCTGCCACTAACGTCTCTGCCGCCGCCGCCGTCATCGGATGGAGAGGAGGGTGCCACTGCCACAACACTGCCGTTGCCGTCGCCGGGCCGCCGCTGCCGTATCTGTCGATGTTTGATGTCGCGATTCCGATATTTGCATATTATGGGGATCGTCGGTACTAGGATATATGCGAGACTGAGGTGAAAGAGATGGAGACGAGGATTTTTATACAGGTTCGGGCCCTTGAATTGTCAGGTAATAACCCTATATCCTGTTGGCCGAAGCCGGTCGTTGCTCTTATTCATCATAATCACACCAGTACAATATTTGGGGTAGCCTATCTAACTGTTGTCGACATGGCGGTCTGAAGTTCTGACTCGTAGTCGACAAAAGGGTAGTCTTCCTCCTCGAACCTGTGCCCGGCGAGATCAGAGATAGCGCTTTCGTCTCTCCTGACAGTATCCAGAGACACCATAGGGGACTAGCCGTGCTTATCCCTGAAGTCAATATCCGGCGGCGTGTCTTGGCGTATGTTGGCTTGTATATTGATCTTGTGTCTTGATCTATTGTTCCGTAGATTGTGGTGGGTGTGTCGTCCGTGTCCCCTCACCTCCTAGGGGGCCTTGTATTTATGCCCATAGGTGTCTCCTTGTCCAAGTAGAACTAGGGAAACTAATGTGGATACAATCCGAGTAGTCCTTGTCATTTCCATGTAAAACGCTGGTTGTCTTTCCTTATCCGGAACTCCCTCCATATCCGAAGTCAGTTTCCGTATAAGATATCGTATGTGGTGGGTCCTGCCGAGATTTAGTCAACTACTATTAGGTATGTGGTATCCATAACTCTGACAGTATCCCCTTCCGCCGCTGGACCACCGCCGCCATCTCCCCTCCCGCTAGATCTGGTGGAGGGGAGGGCCTCGCCGCCGGGCTGTCGGACCGCCATCGCCTCCCCTCACGCCGCCGACCCACCGCCGCCGCATCCCCTTTTGCCGTCGCGCCGCCGACGCCACTTCCCCTCCTGCCAGATCTGGCGGAGGGGAGGACGCCACTGCCAGGCCGCAGTATCCTCCAACGCGCACGCCGATTCAGCTGAGGGAGAGAGAGAGAGAGCGCGCCGATTCGATCGGTGGAGAAAGAGAGAGTTGTGAGAGAGAGAGAGAGAGATAGGAAATGGATAAGGAGAGGAGGATGAGTGGATAAGATTGATGTGCAGGCCGGGGGTCGGCTCGGCTCGGCTCGATTTATTTGGTTGTCGGTTTTTTCTAAAAGACCGGCACCTATAATATATTATATATTAAAGGGTGTCGGGTTTGTGGGGACACCCAATTTAGGCTTGGTGTCCCAAAAATCCACTCGTGATCATCCAGGATTTCGATCACGCACAGATTGATATACAGAATAACTTTCGATTAATTATACAAATTTGTTCGTACAAACTAATTATACAACTGTTAATGGTTTTAAAGATCCAAACTATTACAACCTTATTTGAAAGTACAAAGAAAACCCAAAGCTACAAACTTCACAGACATAAGCTTGAGTGGAGACTAAGCCTAGAAAAACTCGTTGTTGAAGTAGGCCTCGCTACCTTCTGGAGCTTCTTCGTAATACGGTTCTTCTTATATTTAGATTAAGCAAGAGTGAGTACTTATTACCCAGCAAGACATTTATAAACATGATATGAATATTATTATGGAAGCGTAAATATCATCTTTTTAAGCAAAAGGGGATTGAATTAAAGAGAAAGTAAGCACAACAATAAAATCTCATTAACTTCATTAATATTTTACATTTAAAACTACTTTATACGTCAGGAGTAGGGATCACCCTATGACACAACTCCCGAACCGGGGAGTACGGCACATTCGAATGATTTAATTTACCTCTGCAGAGACTGTCCAGCTTTACCCACACGATGCCCACAGCTAGCTGGGCTGAGAACAACAGAGCCGTTCGAAGGTCCCGCTTACTACTAGTTACTGCACGAGTGGGATATTGATCCGTCCTAGCAGTCGGGCACTTGCCAGGCCTAGGCAAGGCTACTTGGTCGCTGCTTTCACGGGTTCCACCGTTTGTGAACCATGCCCCCGACCTTCTTACGCATGCGTTCACCCCAATCTTGCTCCTAGTGAGCCAACCAACAGTCTTTCATATAGTGGGACAATGTACTAGGCTAAGTCCAATTACTTGATCGTGTGGGTGGACCGCAACTATGTCATTTCCATGGTATAAGGGGGGTAATTATAATCCGGTTAAACCACCCAAAACTTTCCAAACTCCCCCACCAACAAACTTCATCATATATCAACATTCATATTTCAACATTCACAAACTCAATTCATAAATGCCCATTTTAACCGGATTCCTAAGTTTGTAAAGTTGTTTGAATAAGTAAATCACATAAAATGATGACCATGTTTCTTTCTATAGTCTCATGCAATAATGCTTGAAAGCATTACCAATTATTCCAAATCACTATAATGTTATCTGAAGTATAACATCTACCCATGAGAAGTTAAAAGAGTAAAATCATGCATCAAATTTAATATGAAGATTAGGTTTTTATATGATCAAAATTTTAGTTATGTCTTTGCCTTGCGCCTCGAGATCTTCAGGGGCTTTGCGTAGTCGGCTGGGGTCCACGTCAGCTCCTGTGGTGCTAATGGGATCTTCTGAATTATCTAACGTACGTATACGTAAAAGATAACAAATAAAGCTATAAGGAAAAAAATACTACAATAAACGGTAAAATAAAAGAAAATAACAAAATTGGAGCATGAAGAGAGGCAAAGGCAATAGGTCCAAAAATATTTGAATTTTGAAAGAAAACGATATTGGTTTCTATAGGTTGGAAATAAAAAAATGGTATTTAAATAAAATAGAAAAGGGTATTTAAAGAAATTAAAGGATAATTTATTTTTTTAAAAAAAATAAAATAAATAAAAAATTTAAAATGTAGTTAAGTAAATCAAATAAATTTAAAATAATTTTAAAGGTTAATTAAAATAATTTAGAATTAGAAGGTAAATAAATAAATAAGAAAAAGGTTTTTGAATAAAGAATTTTAAATAAAATTTTTAAAAATAGGAAATTTGGTATTCAAATATAAGGATTTAAAATTAGGAGAATTTAGGTCAAAGATTTTCTGGAATTGGATTTGTGGTGAAGAGATATGAGCTCCTAAAAATTGAAAAACAAATAAAAGAAAAAGAGAGTACTGTTGCAGTGGGGCCCGCTTGTCAGTCCTTTTCTTTTTCCTTTATTTCTTCTTCTTCAACCCTCCTTTCTTCTTCTTCTTCTTTCCTCCCTTCTTCTTTCACAGGCACAAAGAGAGGAGGAGAGGGCGCGGCGAGGGGAAGGAAGGGCGGCTCCGGCGGCTGACCACGTGACGGCGACGGCGGCTGGAGGCGGCGCACAAACAAGGCCGACGGCTGGTTGTGGGGGACTAGAACAGCGGGCCGGCGGTGTGATGGATTGAAGAGAGGGAGAGAGAGAGAGAGCTTGGAGCTCGGATGGATGGGCAAAAATGGGAGGGGTTTCACTAGGATTTATAGGCAGGCAAAGGCGGTGGAGGGAGAGATGGTTCACGGTTCGGCGTCGATTTGGAGGTGGGGAGGCGGCGCGGCAAGGCGGCGGTGGATTGGCTGGCGGCGGCGAGGTGGCGGGCTGCGGATTTGGTCGAGCGCGCGGGGTGGCAGCGGCGATTGGTTGGGTGAGGTGGTGGCGGCGGTTTGGCTGGTGGGGCGAGATGGCGGCGGCAGATTGGCTGGCGACGGCGGCGGTTGGTTTGCAGCGGTGGCGACGGCGGATTGGTCGGGCGCGTGTGCGACGGCGGATTGGTCGGGGGCGGGTGGCGGCGGCGGATTGGGTTGGGCGGCGGTGAGGTGGCGGCAGCGGATTTGGCTGGCGTGGCGGTTTGACTGCGGTGGCGGTGCGAGGTCGGTGGCAGTGGATTGGCTGGCGGCGGCGGTTTGGCTGGGTGGTGGCGACGCCTGGTTTCAGCGGTGGCGGCGGCGGCTCACGGGAAGGAGGAAGGAGGTCGAATAGACTTTTGCCAATTGGGCCGAATGAAGGGACTTCGGCCCAAACTAAATAGGAGCTTTTGACAATTTGTAAATAGATTTGAAATAGAATTCAAAGGAGATGGAACTTAAGGAGATAATTTGAGGACTTTTTGAATTTGACAAAGAAATTTAAAATAAAGTTTTTAGATTACCCAAAAGGATTTAAATGTTTTTGGAATAGAAACACAACCTAATTAATTAGAAATATAAAAAAAAGGATAAAAATAGGAAATGCTCCAATTTGGAAAAATGCAATAAGAACCAAAGGAAAAACTTGTCGCGAAAAATTTTCTCCAAAAATTTAAGATTTTTGAGTATGTCACAGACCTACCCCCCCTTAAAGAGAATCTCGTCCCCGAGATTCAGCTCGAAGGAAGAATAATCCTGGAAAATCACGCTGCATTTCCGACTGCTTTTCCCAAGTAGCTTCGTCTTTGGTGTGGTTTTTCCATTGAACTCGACAAAAAGTGATATTTCTATTTCTGAGTCTTCTTTCATCCGTCTCTAAAATTTGTTCAGGCACTTCTTTATATGTTAGGTCTGGCTGTAATTCCAGTGCTTGTAGTGGAACTTGATCTGTTGGTTTTCTAAGACATTTTCTTAACTGTGATACATGAAATACTGGATGTATACCTGCCAATTCTTCTGGTAATTCCAATTGATATGCAACTTCTCCACGTTTAGTTTGAATTTGGTATGGTCCAATATATCTTGGTGCCAGTTTACCTTTTATTTGGAATCTATGTACCCCTTTTAGTGGTGTTACCTTGAGATATACATAATCTCCAACATCAAAACTTAAATCTCGTCTTCGAGTATCAGCATAATTCTTCTGTCTGCTCTGAGCTATTTTCAAATGTTCTCGAATAAGTTGGACATGAGCTTCAGCATTTCTTGCAACTTGAGGTCCAATTAACTGTTTTTCACCAACTTCCGTCCAATTTAGAGGTGTTCTACACTTCTTCCCATATAAGGCTTTATATGGTGCCATACCAATACTGGATTGATAGCTATTATTGTAAGTAAATTCGGCAAATGGTAGGCAAATTTCCCATGCCGGTCCATAAACTAAAGCACATGCTCTCAACATATCTTCTAAAATTTGATTTACCCTTTCAGTCTGTCCTCCAGTTTGTGGATGATAGGCCGAACTAAAGGCCAATTGTGTACCCATGGCTTCATGTAATTTCTCCCAAAATCTTGAAGTGAATTGACTTCCTTGATCTGAAACTATTCTTAATGGTACTCCATGTAAAGGTATGATTCTGGTCATATATAGCTCTGCTAATTGTACTCCATCGTATGTCTGTTTAACTGGAATGAAATGGGCAACCTTAGTCAGCCGATCTACGATTACCCATATGGAATCATAGCCTAACTTAGTTTTGGGAAAACCAGTTATAAAATCCATTCCAATTTCATCCCATTTCCATTCTGGTAATGGTAGGGGTTGTAATAATCCTGCGGGTCTTCTATGATCTGCTTTTACTTTTTGACAAACTTCACAAAGGTTAACATGCTCTGCTACATCTCTTTTCATATTCTTCCACCAAAAAGTATCTTTTAGATCATGATACATCTTGGTGCTTCCAGGATGAATAGAAAAGAGTGAGTCATGGGCTTCTTGTAAAATTAAATCCTTGATTTCTTTCTTGTCCGGGATGCACAGACGTCCTTTAAATCTAAGAGCTCCATCATTATCTTATGTAAAATCCATTTCAATTCCTTTTTGAATTCCTTGTCGAATTTCTTCTAATTCTTTATCTTCCTTTTGAGTGTCACGGACTTGATCTAAAAGTGTTGGTTTTAACTCAAGAGTCGCCAAAAATCCAGGTTCTGTAAATTCCAATCTCAATTGTTGTATCTCTTTTTGTAATTCAGGTGGACATCCTTGAATGATTGCCTGATTACAATATTCCTTTCTGCTCAATGCATCGGCCACTATATTTGCTTTACCTGGATGATATTGAATATTCACATCATAGTCCTTTATTAATTCTAACCATCGGCGTTGCCTTAGGTTCAAATTAGGTTGAGTAAAAACATACTTCAGACTTTTATGATATGTATAAACTTCACATTTGTTGCCAAATAAATAATGCCTCCAAATTTTTAATGCATGAATAACGGCTGCTAACTCCAGGTCATGAGTTGGATAATTCTCTTCATGGGGTCGAAGTTGCCTTGACGCATAGGCTACAACTTTACCATTTTGCATTAAAACACATCCAAATCCTTGCCGAGAAGCGTCACAGTATACTTGGAAATCCTTTCGACTATCGGGTAGCACGAGTATTGGTGCAGTAGTCAACCTTGTCTTTAATTCTTGAAAACTTCTTTCACATTTATCTGTCCATTGAAATGGCTTGTCCTTCTTTAATAATTGAGTAAGAAGTCTAGCTATTTTTGAAAAGGCTTCAATAAATCGCCGATAATATCCTGCTAATCCAAGAAAACTTCGAATTTCTGTTATATTCTCAGGTTGTTTCCATTGAGACACTGCTTTAATCTTTTCAGGGTCCACTTTAACACCTTCTTCTGAAATGATGTGACCCAAAAATGCAATCTCCTTCATCCAAAACTCACACTTGGAAAATTTTGCATATAATTTCCTTTCTCTCAACCTTTGCAAAATTAACTTCAAATGCTCCATATGTTCTTCTTCACTCTTTGAATAGATAAGAATGTCATCAATAAAGACAATGACAAACTTATCAAGGTAATCCATCAATGTATGATTCATCAAATTCATGAATACGGCGGGGGCATTAGTAACTCCAAATGGCATCACAGTAAATTGATATAATCCATACCTTGTTGTGAAAGCCGTTTTTGGTCTATCTTCTTTCTTAACCTTCAGTTGATGATAACCTGATCGTAAATCAATCTTTGAAAATATTTTTGCACCTTTTAGTTGATCAAATAAGTCATCTATCCTAGGCAATGGGTATTTATTCTTGATTGTTACTTCATTCAAAACCCTGTAATCCACACACATTCTTTGAGTTCCATCTTTTTTGTTGACAAATAGCACATGGGATGACCATTCTGAGGTACTTGGCTCAATAAATCCTTTGGCCAATAACTCATCTTTTTGTTTCTTCACTTCATCATGCTCGCGTGCTGACATCCGATAGGGTGCTTTTGCAACAGGTTTCGTTCCTGGTGTTAATTCAATACTGAATTCTATTTCTCTGTCGGGTGGTATACCTGGCAGCTCATCAGGGAATACATCTGGATAGTCACTGACTATTGGCACGGATGCTATTCCGGTTTCAACCATCATATTCACACATTTCTTCTTGAATTCCTTTAAATTTGAATCACTTTTAAACTCAACCTTCTTACCATTTGTACTAACTATCTCCACCATCTTCCTAGCACAATCTACTTTTCCTTTGTATTTTGATAACCAATCCATACCAAGTATGACATCTAGTCCCCACATATTTAGTAAAAGTAGATTTGCCAAAAATTGTTCTCCTTCTATTTCAATTCTTATTCCCATACACCAAGATGAAACTAATGTTTTATTTCCCGGGGAATAAATTTCTCGAGGAACTTTCAGAGCGGATAAAAGCAGTTGATTTTTCAGGACAAAATTTTCCGAAATGAAAGAATGGGTAGCTCCAGGATCAAATAATACCAAAGCAATTTCTGAATTTACCGGGAACTTACCGACAATTAGGTCAGTTGCTTCTTCAGCCTCCTGGATGGTAACGTGGTTTACACGACCACGTGCTGCAGTTTGATTTCCAGGCTGGCCTCCACGTGCCTGGAATCCTTCACGGTTCTGAAAACCTCCACGTACTGGAACTCCTCCACGGTTTTGTTGAGGTGATGGTAATGCCCTTATTATCTTGGATTGTCCAGCTGCTTGTGTTTTTGCTGCTTCAGATGGAAAATTCTTCCAAGGGCAATTGGGTCTTGTATGGCCAATTTGATCACAGTGATAGCAAGTAAAATTGTTTTGCGGGCAATTTCTTCTCAAATGATTTCCTCCACAATTGTAACATGACATTTGTGTTGGGTTCAGGTTGGCTCGTGGTGGTGGTGGATGTTGTGCTCTATAATTTGGGGAGGGTGTTCTTGTCATCCTATTTTGAGAGGGGCGTTACAATGCTCCTCCTTGTAGCCTATTAAATCTCTTGCGAGATTCTTCCAAGTTTGTACGGGTTTCCTCCTTTTGAAGTGCAGCATCTACAAGATCATGTATTGTGGAAAATTTGAAACCCGACAAATGAAATTTCAAAGATTCTTGCATGCCATTGAAGAAAGTTTCGATCTTCTTGGCTTCTGTGTTAACATCTTCTGGGGCATATCTGGACAGATAATTAAATTGTTGAACATAGTCTGACACACTCATACTTCTTTGCTTCAAATTTAGAAATTCCCTTTTTTTTTTGTGCCATAATTCCAGTGGGAATATGAGCCTTACAAAATTGTTCCACGAATTCCGTCCAAGTGATAGAGTCCTTGTCCGCATGCATTTCTTCATAATTGGTCCACCAAGCAGATGCACTATCTGTAAGCTGATGAGATGCATAAAGTACTTTCTCACGGTCATTGCACTGGACCGTATTTAGCTTTCTCTGGATATCACGAATCCAATCATCGGCTTTGAGAGGTTCTGTAGCTCCAGCAAATGTAAGTGGTTTGGTCTTCTGAAAGTCCGACCATTTGTTTCCAAAAGAAGATCCTTCTGATGTTGTGGCTCTTGTGTTAGTTGCAATTTGTTCCAGAAATTTTGCCTGAATTTCCGCATTTATACTCTGACTTCTTTCAAGAGCTGATAAAACACGGGCCAAACTGGGCTCTTCATCACCATTTCCATCAGGACTTGACATATTGAACTTTGCCCTGGACAGCCAAACTTGCAGCGGTTTTATAAATTATGCAAAAACACGGTGAAAAATTTTATAATATGATGCAAAAAATAAAATATTTTTTTAAAATTTAAACAAATTTAAAACACCCAAAACTTCAACAGTCGTCTAATAATGGGGAGGAAACTAATTCCTATATGTTAAGCAAATTTTAAGGCTAAGTTTTTCCTTACATTTAATTCTAACCAATCTAGGTCAGCCAACAGTCAAGCTGGGCTCTGATACCAAGTCTGTGGGGACACCCAATTTAGGCTTGGTGTCCCAAAAATCCACTCGTGATCGTCCAGGATTTCGATCACGCACAGATTGATATACAGAATAACTTTCGATTAATTATACAAATTTGTTCGTACAAACTAATTATACAACTGTTAATGGTTTTAAAGATCCAAACTATTACAACCTTATTTGAAAGTACAAAGAAAAACCCAAAGCTACTAAACTTCACAGACATAAGCTTGAGTGGAGACTAAGCCTAGAAAAACTCGTTGTTGAAGTAGGCCTCGCTACCTTCTGGAGCTTCTTCGTAATACGGTTCTTCTATATGTTAGATTAAGCAAGAGTGAGTACTTATGTACCCAGCAAGACATTTATAAACATGATATGAATATTATTATGGCAGCGTAAATATCATCTTTTTAAGCAAAAGGGTATTGAATTAAAGAGAAAGTAAGCACAACAATAAAATCTCATTAACTTCATTAATATTTTACATTTAAAACTACTTATACGTCACGAGTAGGAATCACCCTTATGACACAACTCCAGAACTGGGAGTACGGCACATTCGAATGATTTAATTTACCTCTGCAGAGACTGTCCAGCTTTACCCACACGATGCCCACAGCTAGCTGGGCTGAGAACAACAGAGCCGTTCGAAGGTCCCGCTTACTACTAGTTACTGCACGAGTGGGATATTGATCCGTCCTAGCAGTCGGGCACTTGCCAGGCCTAGGCAAGGCTACTTGGTCGCTGCTTTCACGGGTTCCACCGTTGTGAACCATGCCCCCGACCTTCTTACGCATGCGTTCACCCCAATCCTGCTCCTAGTGAGCCAACCAACAGTCTTTCATATAGTGGGACAATGTACTAGGCTAAGTCCAATTACTTGATCGTGTGGATGGACGCAACTATGTCATTTCCATGGTATAAGGGGGTAATTATAATCCGGTTAAACCACCCAAAACTTTCCAAACTCCCCACACCAACAAACTTCATCATATATCAACATTCATAATTTCAACATTCACAAACTCAATTCATAAATGCCCATTTTAACCGGATTCCTAAGTTTGTAAAGTTGTTTGAATAAGTAAATCACATAAAATGATGACCAATGTTTCTTTCTATAGTCTCATGCAATAATGCTTGAAAGCATTACCAATTATTCCAAATCACTACAATGTTATTCTGAAGTATAACATCTACCCATGAGAAGTTAAAAGAGTAAATATCATGCATCAAATTTAAATATGAAGATTAAGGTTTTTATATGATCAAAATTTTAGTTATGTCTTGCCTTGCGCCTCGAGATCTTCAGGGGCTTTAGCGTAGTCGGCTGGGTCCACGTCAGCTCCTGTGGTGCTAATGGGATCTTCTGAATTATCTAACGTACGTATACGTAAAAGATAACAAATAAAGCCTATAAGGAAAAAAATACTACATATAAACGGTAAAATAAAAGAAAATAACAAAATTGGAGCATGAAGAGAGGCAAAGGCAATAGGTCCAAAAATATTTGAATTTTGAAAGAAAACGATATTGGTTTCTATAGGTTGGAAATAAAAAAAATGGTATTTTAAAATAAAGAAAAGGGTATTTAAAGAAATTAAAGGATAATTTATTTTTTTAAAAAAAAATAAAATAAAATAAAAATTTAAAATGAAAGGGATATTAAGTAAATCAAATAAATTTAAAATAATTTTTAAAGGTTAATTAAAATAATTTAGAATTAGAAGGTAAATAAATAAATAAGGAAAAAGGTTTTTGAATAAAGAATTTTAAATAAAATTTTAAAAATAGGAAATTTGGTATCAAAATAAAGGATTTGAAATTAGATGAATTTAGGTCAAAGATTTTCTGGAATTGGATTTGTGGTTGAAGAGATATGAGCTCCTAAAAATTGAAAAACAAATAAAAGAAAAAGAGAGTACTGTGCAGTGGGGTCCGCTTGTCAGTCCTTTTCTTTTTCCTTTATTTCTTCTTCTTCAACCCTCCTTTCTTCTTCTTCTTCTTTCCTCCCTTCTTCTTCACAGGCACAAAGAGAGGAGGGAGAGGGCGCGGCGAGGGGAAGGAAGGGGCGGCTCCGGCGGCTGACACGTGACGGCGACGGCGGCTGGAGGCGGCGCACAAACAAGGCCGACGGCTGGTTGTGGGGGACTAAGAACAGCGGCCGGCGGTGATGGATTGAAGAGAGGGAGAGAGAGAGAGCTTGGAGCTCGGATGGATGGGCAAAAATGGGAGGGGTTCACTAGGATTTATAGGCAGGCAAAGGCGGTGGAGGGAGAGATGGTCACGGTTCGGCGTCGATTTGGAGGTGGGGAGGCGGCGCGGCAAGGCGGCGGTGGATTGGCTGGTGGCGGCGAGGTGGCGGCGGCGGATTGGTCGAGCGCGGTGGCGGCGGCGGATTGGTTGGGTGAGGTGGCGGAGGCGGTTTGGCTGGCGGTGGCGAGATGGGCGGCGGGCCAAGATTGGGCTGGCGACGGCGGCGGTTGGTTCAGCGAGTGGCGCGGGGAGTTGGTTCGCCGGGCTGCGGCGCGGATTGGCGCGCACGGATTGGTCGGTGGTCAGCGGGGTGGCGGCGGCGGATTGGTTGGGGCGGCGTGAGGTGGCGGCAAGCGGATTGGCTGGCGGGCGGTTTGCTGGGTGGCGGGGCGAGGTGGGGCAGCGGATTGGCTGGCGGCGGCGGGTTTGGCTGGGTGGTGGCGGCGCCTGGTTGCAGCGGTGGCGGCGGCGGCTCACGGGAAGGAGGAAGGAGGTCGAATAGACTTTTGCCAATTGGGCCGAATGAAGGGACTTCGGCCCAAACTAAATAGGAGCTTTTGACAATTTGTAAATAGATTTGAAATAGAATTCAAAGGAGATGGAACTTAAGGAGATAATTTGAGGACTTTTTGAATTTGACAAAGAAATTTAAAATAAAGTTTTTAGATTACCCAAAAGGATTTAAATGTTTTTGGAATAGAAACACAACCTAATTAATTAGAAATATAAAAAAAAAGGATAAAAATAGGAAATGCTCCAATTTAGAAAAATGCAATAAGAACCAAAGGAAAAACTTGTCGCGAAAAATTTTCTCCAAAAATTTAAGATTTTTGAGTATGTCACAGGTTTTTAATTAATCGACACCTATAATATATTAAAGGTGCTTGTTTTTATTAAAAAACCGGCACCTATAAAATAGGTGGCGGTTTTTATTTTGAACTGGCATCTATAATTGTTTAAAGGTGCCAGTTTTTTACGATTTCAACCCGCGGAGGTGGGAAAAAGCTTATAGGTGCCGGTTTTAGTACTTTCGGCAACTATAGTGGCGACACCTATTTAATGTTTTATAGTAGTGAGAGGACGCGAGATCGCGACGCATGCGCAGAAGAAGCGGCGAATTTGGGTAGGTGAAGGAAACCGGTATTTGATACCATGTAGAGAATTATGAGACGCCACACAACCCAACGTGGGGGGATTGTATTTATATAGCCAATGCAATAGAGATTACAACAAACTCTTAAATAAGAGATCTATACAGATAAAATAGATATCTAGGCTATACAAATCTAATATAACTCTAGTATTGTTCAAGTCATTTCGGAATGTGTGGCATCTGGAAAGAAGCATATTGGACCATCCAGTTGTGATGTATGTTAGTGAAGCTAAGGTCTGAACCACGGTCCAAAGACTGGGAAGAGTCCCAGAGACACGGCCTCACCGCCTGTTGATCATGGACCAGCGGAGTATATGTGGACTAGTTGTTCCTAGGTCGTAGCATTTGTTGGAATATGAAGTGAATTACTCATATTTTTCTTATTAGTTAAGTTCATAGGTTGAGCTAGTCGATGCATATAACTTTGTATGGAACTATAGTTAGGCGCCTCGAGTTCGAATCCTGACTAGTGGGCAATTAAATAAAAAAACTACAGCGCACGTCTATTCCACGCTAGATACTTGAGGCGACCTCGCATGTGGAGGACTGTTTGAGGGGGGCTTGCGTAAGGAGGGATCTCCTACCAATATGTAAGGATTAATCTGTGACCAGGGATTTTTAGATAATTTTTGTAACAATTAAATTGCTTCGTGTGAAATTCATACAAAATTCCTACATTTCTGTTTTCAAAGGAGTACTAAATCTATGCCCTGTTCCATGCATGACCCACTTGTCATATCAACCAAGTCCATAAAAATGATTTATTCGCCAATGCGCATTGGAAATGATTCTTATTTACATCAAGCTATATTTTTATCTAGTCATGATAGTTATGTAAAAGGCCTGTTTGCGGCACACAATCTGAGGTGTGTTCAACAAATTCTTGGATCTATCGGAAGTACGAAAGTGAAGTGCACACATATATCTTTGTACCCCACATCTCCCTTCAATTCCAATCTCCTAGGATATGCCTCTTTTTTAATCCACATGCTCTTCTCGTCCGATCCATGGGACGATGCTAGAAAGTCTTATAACCTAAAACGAAAGGTAGTACATACTTTTTCTCTGGGAGATATATATATTTGTATGTCAAAATATGCACGAAGTGCACAACACACATAATAGAATATTTTATTTGAGAATGAGCAGCATCAGATAAAGAACATACATCATATTCTTGGTATCAAGTACACTATTAGCAGGGCCGGCCTTTGGGCCTAGGCCGGTTGTGCGACCGCCTAGGGCCCAGGCCGGTGAGGGGCCCATCACCACTCCCCCGGGAACCCAGCCCAGCCATCAGCCCACGCGCAAGGCAGGAGGGAAGGATGCAGAAGGCCACGACGCTGGTTAGTTAATCGCTACTACCTCGGTCGTCCCGGAATATAAGCATTTTTAGAGTTGGACATGGTTATTAAGAAGGTAGGTATAAGTAAATGATGAATGAATGTGATTGGCTGAGTAGTAGAGGTAGGTGGGAAAAGTGAATGCCGGAGGGTTGTATTTGGTTGGGAAGAGAATGTTGGTGGAGAAGTTGTTTTATTTCGAGACAAATCTAGAGAGCTAAAAAGTTGTTGTATTTTAGTATGTAGGGAGTAGTTCGCTTCATTTTCTGTTTTTCTCCTCGCGAATCACGATTCCGCTTCCGCGACTAACTCCCCAACTCCACGACCGTGACGCGTCTCCTCTCCGGCTCTCCGCGCTGACGGCGCCAGATGGGCGGGCGCCTGGCCGAGTGGCCGACTGGCCGCCGGCACGCCGCCACGCCAGGGCCGCCTCTATTAATCGCCAACACCTGAACGCCCAAGCCTCTGAGCCTCACGCCTCTTCCCGACTCCCCGTCTCCAGTCTAGTAGTCTCCTGTTGCGGTGTTGCCGGCCATAAGCCCTCGGCAAACTGAGGTTAGTTAGGTACTTAGGTTAATTAGACAAATAATAAACCGAGGTTTCTTGCTTGCATCATTGTACGATATTTCCACTCGAAAAATTAGATTAACTAGAAAAAATGCCCGTGCGTTGCAACGGTTACAGGAATTTTAATCTTACATATATTAAGTCCACAGTATATCCTATCCTAAGCTCAAGGTTGACCAAAAGGAACTGACCATTATTTGCTAGATGAAAATGGGAGCCCTGCTATGGTTTTTGCAACTATGCACAACCTATTACATCCAGTTAGACAGTTAAGCCTTCCTTATTATGAAAATAGATGCATAACAGATACACGAATTTTATATGGAAAGTCCTTATGGGAAAAAACCATGGGCGACGATCAGCAATGATCAGTATAGAGGAGTTGCAACAAACATAGATGATACATTGGGCTATCACATCTTTCCTATGCGGCATACAAGAGATATATTAAGGAGAAATCTAGAAGTCCTATTATGCAAAGACTCTAAGTTCTATTAGGAAACTAATCCTGTAATACAAAGTCCTGATAGGTAACTAAGGCCAAGTTTAGATCTAGGAACTAAAGTTTAGTCTCAATCACATCGGATGTTTGACACTAATTTGGAGTATTAAATATAGATACTCACAAAACTAATTGCACAGATGGAGGCTAATTAAATTAGTCTCTATCTGTGTAATTAGTATTATAAGTAGTCTATGTTTAATACTCTAAATTAGTGTCCAAATATCCAATGTGATATGGATTAAAGTTTAGTGTCCTGGATCCAAACAGGCCCTAACCCAAATATATTGTATGCTAAAATTCAGATCACATATTTCGCAATCTCCACCTTGAGACGAATTTCGTCTAGTAACATAAAAATCTTTAATGTCCAAACAACCTCATTATGTAACAAAATCATTGTGTGCCAAATAGTCACTTAGGCAATAAAACCGTAACACCTTTAATCCAGAAGAGGTATATCATACTCCAAACTCGCCATTGGAATAAATTCTATTTATTGGTATAAACCTGTGTGAATATAGCAGAAACGCGATACACTTTGGGTGTAAAAAAGAAGTATTTTGATCTTCATAAAAACCTCCTAGTAATTTGGCATGTGAGCTTAGCAAAAACTGAACCTAAATTTGATTTACCCAAACAAAACAAAAGCAATGCAGATGAATTAATTCCCCGCTACATGCACGAAGCGACAATATGAAAATCTTCTGGTGCACAAGCTTTGGGTGGATATAGCAATTCGCCACAAAATCACCACTGTACGGTGACAGCCGTGCTAGTAGATGGATTGGCCGGCCTCTGCTTTTCCTCTGCAGACGTGTGCCCATCGCTGCCTTGCCTCCGGACAGAAACGGATTCGGTCGGCGTGGTTGACACGGGAAGGACAGGCACACAAGAATCAGACGCGAACTGCTTCGCGCGCGGAGACGATATCAGGTGCAATCGGACTTAGGCGACGTACGAAACTTCCGACAAAAATATCTTAAACTTTTATAATAGGTAGAGATTAGGCTATAATTTTCATGATTATTGCTGCATAATTTACTTTACAATATATTTACTATTTCAGATGTTACAATGTTATCCAAAAACATTTGTTGGGCGCTCAGAAAAGAAAAAAAATGAAGATCAATTAATAGGTTCGCAAAAAAAATGATTTCGCTTCAAAAAATGCGCGAAGAAGCCCTTTTTTATAAGGGATATGGGATACTTATGGTCTCCTATTAAGTATTCATATTACTTTGTTTCTATAGTGTTTTTTTCTTGCCAATTATACTATCGATATTATTTATCGATAATAAATTACAATATTGCAACTTGTAAACTATTATTATTTACCATGTTAGAAATGTTTATTTGTGTCACTATATAGTGGCTATATGTGCTTTATATTAAAAGTAAAAATATTTAGCCTCAACTTCTTAAAGGCTCATTGTGTGAAGTTCGTCTAGAGCCTTCCAAATATCAGGACCGGCCCTGACTATTAACTATTAGTCATCTGAACCTAGGGCCAGTCCTGAGGCAGGGCGAGCAGTGCAACCGCCCTTGTTCCCGTTACCTCAAGCAAACACCAGCCTTGCATGTGCACAATATGTCTGCCTAGCTTGCACGGCCATTACACGTAAAGTAGTAAATCACTGATTATGTGCTAGCACAAGCACGTTAACGTTATCAAAAACCAGGAAGCTCATCAGTACTTGCGCCCCTACTCAGGAATCGCCCGCCGTTGAAACCATCTCGTTCCTCTCGAAGGCATCTACTCTCTCCTCTCGATACAAACATCTATCAGTACTAGTTGGCATTCCTAAGCAATTGGTCTCTCTTGGCAACCATGAACTAATCTTATCATATCTGTAGCCTATGGTCTATGATTAATAACATCTTGAACATAAAAATCAGATAGAATTTTGCTGATTTCCTTTTGTTTTATAGCTAGAGATAGGAGCTTGAATGAACAGGTTTGGGCGCGGCTTTATTACTTCTCTCGATTGGTTGATTCATTTCTCTTGTAGCTCTGCACTAACAGATAGTATTTTTTTAAGGAGACATAATATAAACTTGAATAATTTTAATTTGATGAATTCTTTTTATAGTATTTAGGTATGCTATTCAACTATCACCTAATAATAGTTTGTGCTTAATGATGTCTAAAAGTTAAACATTACTTTCTATTTGAAATATAAATTATTTGTCATACATACATATGTACTAATGTTACAAGGCTCTTTATTTTTGCCTCGTCCTGGGCTACCAAAATTTCAGGACCAGCTCCGACTGACACTGTATCTACTCTCGAGTCCTTCTACTAGACATTAAGGGCCGCTTTGATTTGGATTCAAAGGGGCCCTAGTAGGTTAATTAGGCCCTGTTTAGATTTTAACTTTTTTCTTCAAATTTCTAACTTTTTCATCCCATCGAACTTTCCTACACACAAACTTCTAACTTTTTCGTCACATCGTTCTAATTTCTTCAAACTTTTAATTTTGACGTGGAACTAAACACAACGTTAATTTGAAGATCTAACCGGCAATCTCGCTCGTGTCCTTCTCTCTTTTGTTTCGGCTACACTGCGCGATCTCACGTCTCCTCTTTTCTGTTCGGCTTCTGCGCGATCGTGGCAGCCACTACTAGAAAAAGCATTTTTCCCGACATGGGGTCTCATTTTCGCAGGCGGACATGACCCTTAGAGCCAAATGACCGCCTACAAAAATATAAATCGGGGTGAAATTTAATGTCCGCCTGCGAAAATAGACTTGAATATAAATACACTTGCGAGCCCTAATTTTTTCTAAGTCCTCACACCTCTCCTCAGTCCTCCCCTCCACACCTCTCCTCCTTTCCCCTCAGGCCCTCACCTCTCCTCACCAAGGCTCATACTGGTGCTCTGGTCGCATGGCCTGACAGTTTGGTGTCGTAGTTGAGTTCTCTTCTGTGGGCTGTGTTTGCTGCCCGGATTGTCTTAGCGGCAATTGTCATCATTCTACAGTTTTGGGCCTCAATTTCATACCCCTACTCCGAACCATAAAAAAGCCCTTTTCCTCTAATACATTGTCCAAGTTTGGCGAAGAAGATTTCAGAATGGCACTGTAATGTTAGGCAGCCTCTAAAGATCAGCAGAAGAAATGTCCGCAAGAAAAGATCCACAAAATTAAGATTGAAACTGAAGGGAGAAACTACTGTCATCAACTCCACTTCATCAACTCAACTACGATTGTCATTCAGAAAGGAAGCCCTAACAGGAAAAAGCAGAACTGCTGACAGGCGATCGATTACAACATTTCCGGAAGAACTAATGGTTCATTTTCTTGACTATTTATAATTTCCGTTGTTTTTTAGATATTTATAATGAAGTCTTTCGATTTGCATTACCACACCTGATACAAGCTAGCCCTTCATAGCATAGCAATACATAGTGGCTGTCAGTCTATGTACATCATCTCCCGCACTATTATCCCAGATATCACATTATCATCATGCAGGCGTGAAACTGTGAAAGTCGAGAGTGAAGCAGTAGGAGCCGAAGAAGCTAGTGTGCCCAATTTCCATCGGGGCGGATCATGTCGTAAACTGACAAAGTCATCAACACGTATGCACATCCGCACGCGCGGAAGAGAGGAAAAATAGAAAAAGGGGATAGGGGATTGTCGAGACGCCGTCGGGACTACTAGAAAAGGGAGACTAACTTTTTGGTCGCACCTGGAGGCATGGGGCGAGAGAGTCGACGAGACATTAAGCTTTTCACGTAGTCAAGTCCCCTTACTGTTTTTGGATGATTAACACTCCCGAGTAAGGTGGTTATCACGATAACGCACGTGGTTGTGCGAGACATACATGAGTTTAAAAATTGAAAAGATTATCGTGCATTGTAACAATGTGGTCCATACGGTTTCGTAAACCTGCCCCAATGGAGCCAGGTAATATTCCCCGCCTCGACGCATCGCAGCTTGCAATTGTGAGGCGACATCGGCCCGCGCATAAGCACGCGCGCCATAGTGGCACACTTGTGCGCATCTCCCCCGTTGCGTTTGGGTGGGTGCACGCACCAACCCAACGCGACGCGCCGACGCGGAGATATCGCTGGACTCCTGTGTTCGTGAACACGGATCTCTTACTAGCGCTCATTAACTACGATAGCAGTATTGATAGGACAATGTCAACCTCTGGTTGAGTTTGTTCGTGGCGTATTTCCCTCCGCATCGGGGCCGATAGATAGCATCGTTTAAGGCGTGGGTTGAAAAATTGAAAAAAAAAGGAAAAGGAAAAAGGGGAATTTTTTCTTTTTTTCCTTTTAACGCTAAGTTCAGGAGAGAGATGATTCAGGCGAGCAGCATGTATGAATGGCAGGCTAACTGCTATACTACTAGTACTAATAACCGGACTGAAGTTTCAGACTGCATGTGGTTCGAGAAGATAAAATAGCAGTAGTTATTAACAGTAGGAGACACTGTTTGTCGACTCTTTGTTTAATTTTGCTGGCGGACACATGTACCCTCGTACTGCATATATAACCTGTAATGATCGATCCAGAGATCAGATCATGCGCATGTGATAGTCGATGGTAAATTTTCACAGCCACGATATCACGTTGTCAGCAGTTGGCCACACATGCTCGAGAATTCTCTGAGGCGCACGACCTAAATACTCGTACTCGCGCTACCGAATTGGGCGTGCTTTTCTTTCTTTTCCTTCTTTTTTTTGTTTTGTTTTTCTCTAGTGAGAGTATGGTGTGGGCACGGGGCTGACATTTTTTTTTTTTTTTTTTTTTTTTTTTTTTTTTTATTTTATTTTTTTTTTTTTTTAGACGCAGGATTCATGTGCGGCATCCGATCGGTAACTACCTACTGTGGCTCTTGTTGCTACACCAACACATCCTTTGAGATTTATCTATGCGATCTCATCAGATTCCACTTTAATTTAGTGTCCCTGAATACTGATTAAATTAGCTTGTTAGCTCATCTCTGATGCTGAATCTATTCAGGAACGACATTCATTTCAATGGTGATCATTCGCATTTGGCTATCGTAATATTAACTCCTTCTTCGATCGGTCACGTGTAACATCGTCTTCGAAGTATGTAAAGATCTACTCTGCTCCGTCCTAAAATTAAACAATCTAATTATGGGATGTGACTCATCCTAAGTATTTGGAACGGAGGGAGTAAGGTTAAACTGGTAACTCAAACAAATGGACTTGCCTAATGTGTTTGTTGCATGATTTCAGTGGTCTATCCAAGGTTGTCAATGATCCGCGGTTCGTATCCTATAGTATCTTACGATACTACGTTTCTACTAAGCGGCCAACGATACGATACCCACCTTAGTTCTAATTTTTCATAGTTCTCGATGCATACGATTCATTACTAACGATCTACGAAATTTAGGTGGTATCCGATTCTACGATCCGCTACGATACTACAAAATATTATTTTTAAATAACATGGTTTTTGAAATAATGTAATAATTATGCTCAAATTATATAAATCAGTAAATATATAAACCAACATGGGTGTTTCTCGATTTGATAAATGTCTCTATTTGTATGACATATTCATTACTATATTTTTTTAATATATATGGCTTATATATAATTAATTATAAATATTTTAAACTTTGGACAAAAAGGAATCTCATAGTAATCCTGATACTATGATACGATATTTATTTTAAGTAAACGATACTGTTCTAGTATCACGATCTTGATAACCTTGGTCTCATCTCATGACTTGGCCAAGGGACATTTGCAGAGAGGGTGCAGCGGTTCAGTTTGGGCACTGTGCTGCACATGGAGATGGAAGAGTAGTAATAGGTGGAGGCCAATGCGGCAATGGCGCGTGCGGATGGCGCTCTCGATCAGTAGGAAGGACTGAACGATGCAACGGTTTGGACTATACATGCCGGGTCGCTTTTGCTGAATGCGCTCATTCGGGCGAGTTTCTTTTATGCTCGGTCTGCGTTCGATGGGGACCTGAGACCCACACCTACTTTCCACTATAGTACTACTACTCAGTCATCTCGGCATCCTCTCATACTTTTTTGCTTGGTTTCACTTTGAGTTGTTTGGAATATTGGTATGGTTGCTCGGTCTAGAAAGGACTAGCTAATTCTCCAAAACCACTAGGATTAGAGTTAAGTGGCTCTCAACGTACAACTTTGTTATATACTCGGCATCCATCTCTTGATTTTTTTATGGGAGGGAGGGAGTATAATTTATAACATAACTCTTATGTGTATATGTTAAAAGGCTGAATTAACATTTTAAAAGGTAGCAATTATGATTCTTTCTCAGGAAAGTTTCCATCACCGGAAAATGAAAGGATAATCTAATTTACCAGGTGCAGATTATTTTTATCATTGGTGTAGATGGTTCACTTAGCATCTGAAACACTAAATTTTACTTATTGGAGGGGACAGAACATATACTGATTATTTATTTTCACAATAGCCACTGTAAAGCACTAGGAGATTGAGGGAGGACCGCTCGATAGAGTTCGTCATCTTCTTCTGCATCCATGTCAGCCTGTTCGGTCCTTCCGTTCACCCGTCGTCGGTTACGTTGTTTTAATATGTTGCGCATATTTGATCTGGTTCATATCTATATACTGTGTATTTACATGTGTAGCCAATGATGGCATTCATGGCGTAGTTTCATCTTTAATGCCATGATTATTTAATGGAATAGATTAAATATTGATATGCCTATAAGTCTAACAGACCACGGCCTCCGCCAGTCATCGTCTTCAACCTCTCCTCGTACAACGCGTTGCGGCACTCGGAGCGGCCGGCCGGCACCACCGCATTAGCAAGGATGACGGAGGCCCATACCTCTCCCTCAAGGCGCGCGCCCCATCGATTGAGGGAGGCCGCAGCTATCGAGTACCGGGGCTTGTCCAAGCCCTCGGTTGCCACTGCCTGCCTCTGTGTCCGGCCACTCTTTAGCCCACCGCCTTGCCTCTGCGCGCACGACTTGCCCACCGCCGCTTGACCCGTGCTCGCGTGGTGTTTCGTTGCCGGCCGCCGCTTTTGCAGCCCGCCTCCACTGCATGCATGCTATATCCATAACATGCTACCCGGTAAACGGTCCCATGCGCATGCCATGGCTTAGCTGCGTGGAGCCGGTGCGGGCCGTGGTGGCCGCGAGGGCGGTGGAACGCCGGCGGCTGGCCGGCGGAGCGGCAGAGCCGTGTGCGCCCCGCGGAGCGGCGGACGCCGGG